>CM053573.1:75770047-75938318 GCA_028646485.1 Cryptoprocta ferox
GCAGGAGGCATATATTTGGCACCCAAGTGATCCACTGGGGCCTCTCTTGGTACTTTCCTGTCCACTTTTGACAGTGGTTGGATAAATGCAGATACCACAACTGAGAAAGGCCTTGTGAGGGAGGGCCCACACTTCCAAGATGAAGGTCTGGATAGGCCGAGCAGGTAAGCCACCTAAAGGGCAGAGGTATGCAGGTGAGGGGAATGGAGAACAGGTACTAAAGGGAGATAGTTGCTATACCAAGACAGAGGCAGTGATGGGGCTTATTTGGCTCACTATCTTTCCTCTTCTATGTTTCTTCAGGAAAAGAATCCTGGAGGATTCAGGGAGCATTTTAGACCAAACAAGTGGATTGGAGTGGAGCAAAATATTGACTGTAGTGGAGGTTGTTGTCCCCTGCCCAGAGCCCCGCATTCAGGACCAGGGTGTTCATTCCTGAAGCTTTCAGGAGCATCACCTGCTAATGATTTGTAGCTGAGAAACCTCTCCTCCACACACACACACAAAGACTCACTCCAGCCAGAGCTAGCTGCCTCACCCGAGATTGCTGCAGAGAATCCACCTAATTCGTGTTTCGTGAATATGATACCCTCTCTTATCCCTCTGAGGCATAAATAATGGTTTTACTTTTGAAATATGTTTTGGTTTGTTTTCTTATCTTTAAATTATCTGTTTTCTTTGACTCCCCGCTTTCTTAACCTTTTTTTCTTCTTTGCCTTCACATTTGGAAATTTATCAAATATTAGATAAGCCCTTGGCAATCTGTCCAAATTAGGTGTCCAACGCCGAAGAGCTACCTGAAGGCTCCACGGGGCTCTTGCATCTGGTGGATTTACTCAAGAGCTACCACAGTTAGTCATTCCATTAGATGAAATTCCCCCTCCCACCCTCTTTCATGGATATATATTGTTTTTTCTCTTGAGCTGATTGGTTTCCCCAAAGAGGACCCACCTACTCCCCTGTGTATTTGAGGAGTGGGTGCATAAGATAGAAGGCTGGCATGGCTCCTAGGTTTGGGAGTGGGGTAAGGGACTCCCATAATCAGTGTGTAGACTTTGACTACCTTTCTGATTGCTGGGTGGGACTCTTTGCCACAGCGTCATCCAAGTCCCTGAGTCCAGAGTCCCTCTCAGTCAGTGTCTTCAAAGAAAAAAACCTACATTCCTGTCCCTGGAGACAGTTAAGAGTGCTTACTGGGCTGCAGGGGGGTGGAGGAAAGAAACTTGCTGTGAAGGCTTTCAGCCAGTCCTACTTCAACGTCCCCAGAAGTCTGCTTCAGAGCTACCGTTGCCTATGGTTTTGAACTTTCTGAAATTGTGCAGCGTGAATTGCTTTGCACCTCAGTTTTCCATTACCTGATTTCTATTCCAGATTTGCCTATTCTGCCAAGTCAGTGACCTATCACTAGTCCATCGGGTTTGGCTTCTACCCATTCTCTTTACCCTTTTGGACTGATGCCTTTTCTTCCCCCTTTCTCTGTCCGTTAGTAAGGTTTCAAGAAAGCTCGGAGGGAAATGCATGGGTTCAATCTACTATGTTTCATTGGAAGACATTAACCTGTTTTATAGATGGAGAAAACTGAAGCCCATGGAAAGATAATGACTTGTTCCGGGTCCTACAACAGAAGCTGGCTAGAAGGAAGTTATCTAGTCCCCAGGCCAGTTTTCTTTGTGAAGGAACTGAAAAGGTGTGAAAACAGGAGGAACACAGAAAGTCAGGAAGGTAGTTCGGGGAGGAGGTACCGATAAAAGGAGAATGCTGATGGAAGTGGCCTAAGAGGGAAGGAAGTGAAAGGGCCAGAGAAACAGAGATACTTTTTCCTTGGGTTTTCTCTCTCTGACATTTCACTGTCTTCAAATTCCTTCAAAGCATTTACTGTCTGATTGTCTGTAGGACCCTTCTCTGTGTTTACGACTATCCCATCTCAAGCTAGACTCCTCACTATTTCTATTCTGTATTCTATTCTTTCCTAGAAATATATATCTTAAACATATGATTCTACTCAAATTGCCTATATCCTCAAATGCTTGCAATGACTCCTCATTGCCTGTGGCGTAAAACCCAAATTCTCTAATTATTTCAAAAATTCTTGAACTGGTTGGAGAGAGCGGTTGATAGGGAAACATAGTAGGTGACAGGGAGAAGAAGTTAAAGATGGTTCTAAGGTGGTTGGCTTGGGTGACTGAGTCAAATTAGGACAGGAAAGTCAGAGATGCTGATGAGCCTGGTTTTAAACATGGTGACTGTGGTTTGAGAGACATGCAGTAAGGCCTGGCAGATGTGGAAATAGGGAGTGAACAATGCAGCCATGTGTCACAATATTTCAGGACTGGCAAGCTCTTCCATGTTTCCTCATCTGGTGCTGGAAGAAGGGAGAGAATAGGATAGCTCCAGGGGTCACCAGATCAAAGGGAATCTCTTCTGGATGGGGGCATTCAGGTATATTTAAGTAGGAAAGAAGGTAGAACAAGGGGATCAGCATATGGATATTTCTAATCTACAAATTGCTCTTTTTTATTAAAATCTAAAACATAATTGCCTGATCCTTGGAGTGATATTGATAACTGGGATAGTTTCCTATTACAACTGTAACAAATTACCACAAATGTAGTGACTTAAAGCAACACAACTTTATTATCATAGAGTTCTGAAGATCCAAAGCCTAAAATCAGTCTCACTGGGCTGAAGTCGTGCATCAGCAGAGCTGGTTCCTTCCGGAGGCTCTGGGGTAACATCTGTTCCTTTGTGTCTATGAGCTTCTGGAGCTGCCTGCGTTTCTTGGCTCATGGCTGCTTTCTCCACCTTCAAAGCCCATCACGGCAAGCTCTCCTGCCATCATTAAATCTCCTTTTTCTCACTTTGACATTCTTGCCCCCCTTCTATAAGGACAACTGTGATTACATTGGGCCCATCCAGATAATGTGGGATGAGCGCCTCATCTCAAGATCTTTAACTTAATCACATCTGTAAAGTCCTTTTTGCCATGTAAAGTGACATATGTACAGGTTCTGGGAATTAGGACATGGATAACTTTGGGGGGGCATTATTCTGCCTATCACAATAACTTTCTGATAACACTCATAATGCTCAGTTCTTGTCAAGATGTGGTGTATATAGATACACACACACACACACATATATTGAATATATATATTGATACCAATAAACGAATGAGTGGATGAATGAATAAAGAGCTTTTAGTGAGTCATCAAATATTTCTTATTGGGTCCATTATCTGCTAGGTTATGTTTTAGACTATCTGTTAAGGAGATCTAGAAAACTAGTGTTTATTCTTAACAAACTTGACCCTGCTTGGTCTCAAAGCGTATTCTGTGTCATATTAAAATGGCAACCAGTTCACTAATTATCATGGAATTAAGACAAAAGAAGAGAAGTTTATCACCATCTTCCTTCGTCTAAGCATTTGGCTATTACAATGACAAGGAAAACAATAACACAGAGTAATAATATGTCTGGTGTATCATTGTGAACGAAGTTATCTTGTCGCATTAATGGAGTGTATACGCGATAGCCGTTTAGAGCAGCATTTCTGGGTGAACTTCTCCAGGCAGCTTGAGTTCCACTGGTGGTTGAAAACCCATGTGTGGCCATGGAGTCTGTCCATGTGAGCTGTAGTTTTGACCTAGAGGGGACTATTGTCCCTGTAGTCTGAGTGTCTGACCCTGATGTACCCTTTGGGATTGCCCTCAACGTGGTCTTTGGGTCTGTCCCCTGTGTGGTCTGCACACCTGCCCCTCGTGTGGCTTGTGAACATGCCTGCTGTGTGGACTGTTGGCCAGCCCTCCTGACGACCTCAGAGTATGTCCTCTGGGGGGCCTGTGGTGCTGCCCCCTGTGTGGATTGTAAATTTCGCTGCACAGCCTCCCTGTCTGCCTTTGGGGTGGGCTGCCTACTGGTCTCCCCTTTGGGCTCAGCAGTGGTGTGACTGGGCCCTGACCCCTTATGGACATAACAATACCCATTCCACTGGTTTTGGCTGGACACATGAGCAATGGGAGATGAGGAACTCCTAATATCCAGGTAAGAGAATGGGGATATTGATGGCTCCGTCGTGTTGTTTTGTAATCTCAGTGCGCAGAAGCCGAGAGAGCATCCTTCACAATTGTTTGTGTCATGGGACCCATCCAAAGGCACCTCCCGGATGATAGGTAGCTCTGAAAACTTCCTAAAGCCATTGTCGTAGAATTTCTTCAGAATACGCAGCACCACATTTTTCAGAATCCTCATGGTACTCTCTGGGGAGAACTCAGGGTTCTCAAATCGAGACCAGGAGCACCTCTTGCACCTCTGAGCAAAGAGGCGCATAATCACCTGACCCTGGGATTTGTGGGCGTCCAGGTACATATGACATAGGATATGCACTTGAGCAGAAGCCCAATTCCGATGGCATGAGGAACACTGGAACCTGCAGATAAAAGGAACAAGGTCGTGTGCCTTCAGGTGATTGCTGACCCAGAGGAGGTGGGCCTGCCTGGCCTCAGTCTCTGAGATCTCTTCCAATTTGAAAAAGTACCTATGATATTGACAAATTGCCAAATAAGAATGAGAGGAGTGGGGCACCTGGGTGGCTTAGCCGGTTAAGCATCCAACTCTTGATTTTGGCTCAGGTCATGATGTCACAGTTCACAGGTTCAAGTCCCCGTCGGGCTCTGTGCTAACAACTGAGGGCCTGCTTGGGATTCTTTCTCTCTCCCTCTCTCTGCTCCTCCCCTGCTCCCTCTCTCTCTCTCAAAATGAATGAATAAACATTAAAAAAAATAATTAAAGGGAGTGTTTTTAACAAAGCTTTTTCCTGTGAGCCATCATAGCTTCCACCCTATGTGGCCCCACATTTACCTCTTTGCTAGTAAAACATCCCTGGGTGTCTCACAGGGAAAAGTCCTTCTGCCACTTACAAATGAAATTTGGTCCTCCTAATGATCACAGAAAACTTAGAAAGGACCTACTTTGAAGCAGGCACTGTAATAGGGGCTTTGCAACGTTATCCCATTTAATGTTTAAAGCTCCCCTCTGAAGTAGGCGATATTGAGCCCAATGTCCAGATAAGGAAACTGAGTCATCAAGGGATACACAGCTTGTTTTAAAATACACATATTTACAACCATTATCTTGGGGCGCCTGGGTGACTCAGTCGATTGAGTGTCTGGCTTCGGCTCAGGTCATGATCTCATGGTTTGTGGGTTCAAGCCCTGCGTCAGGCTCTGTGCTGACAGCTCAGAGCCTAGAGCCTGCTTCAGATTCTGTGTCTCCCTGTCTCTCTGCCCCTCCCCTGCTCATGCTCTATCTCTCTCTCAAGAATAAATAAACATTAAAATTTTTTTTAAAAATAAAATAAAACCATTATCTTATGGGAATGTAGAAGAAGGAACGCTTGGAATGCTTGGGTGTCTCAGTCGGTTAAACATCCCATTTTTTTTTAATGTTTATTCATCTTTTGAGAGAAAGAGAGAAACAGAGTGCAAGTGAGGGAGGGGTAGAGAGAGAGGGAGACACAGAATCCGAAGCAGGCTGCAGGCTCAGAGCCCAATGCGGGGCTCGAACCTTCGAACTACAAGATCATGACCTGAGCTGAAGTCGGATGCTTAATTTACTGAGCCACCCAGGTGCCGTAGCATCCTACTCATGGTTTCCACTCAGGTTTAAGGAGGAAATCTAGTAAAAGAAGAAACTTCTTGCATTAAACAAAATGGGGGCACTTGCATACTAAAGAATACTGTTCAAAGGGAGATCCTGGTGACAGTCATTCCTGTAACATGTTCTGGAAGGAACCCCAGGGTGATGCTGAGGCTAGGCTGGCCTCTTTGCCTGAGAATACCCACTGAAAGACAGACTCTTACTCACCTGCCAAATCCTTTCAGCTCGTATTGTTTCCACCCTTCTGCAAGGCAGCTTGGCTCAAGATTTCCATCCAACTTCAGAGTCCATCTGGCCCGGGGTTTCTCCTGCTGCATCAGTTCTTGAAATATCTGCTCCCATGTCCTGACATCTAAAACTGTTTTCTTCTCCTGGGGCTGGGGAGCCATGTCTGGTGAGTAACTGAGTTTTATCTGGCAACTTGCAAGAGGAAAGAAAAAAAAATATCACTTTCGGTTTCTCTGTCAGGAACACACGTCAGCTATTTTCTTAAGTTTCGTTTTAGACTGAGTACACAGAACAGGTCTTTGATCAGAAGACAGAGGGCAGCAGAGTTTTGCTAGTTTGTGAACAGGGCTCTCTAAGAGATTATCTGAATACAGAGCTCTGTTCTAGATTCTGAGGGTACTTGAAAGTTACCTGAGTATTTTTTTTCTACTATTTTTACACCAGGCGAAGCATTATGCTCAGCTCTGGGATAAATACTACTAAGAAAGCAGTTTCTACCCCCATAGATGCTCACACTCTCATGCAGACATGGGAAGGTAGGTGTGGGAACATGTGTCCAATGCTGGTCTCATGCACCCTGGGATTTATTCCCCTGGGGTGGAAGTGGGAGGGGTTATTCCTGGTCTTTTGCAGGTGAGTAGCACAGACAGCTGCCCAAAGTCCCTGAGCCAGTGAGCAGTATAGGTGGGCGAGACTTGAACTCAGGCCTGTGTGGCTCCAAACACCTGTGATGTCTCTACCCACCTCTGTCCCTGAGAAGAAGCTGAGGATGGTATTTCAGGTTCTAGGCTGGCATTCTGGAGCTAGGATGGGGGGAACCATCTTGAAAGTTGACCTGGTGGTTGGATCTACTGAGATCTCCTGGGTCCTGGCTGAATGAATGGTTTATTTAACTCTGCCATTTGCCATGTAAATTATCTTGCAGAGCAGGATTCAAGCAGGTGTGGGAGCCATCTTGGAGGATGGGATGGAGAGAATTCCCACCCATGGGGTGAGGGACTGGGGCTAGACCACATTTAACACTTCTACCTCAGAGTCTGGAATTCTAGAAAGTGAGCTCTGTTCCTCTGTAGTTTAAACTCATACAGGGGATTGGGGCACCCAGGTGGCTCGGTCAGTTAAGCATCCAGCTCCAGCTCAGGTCATGATCTCACAGCTCGAGAGTTCGAGACCCATATAGGGCTCTTTGCTGACAGCTCAGAGCCTGGAGCCTGCTTCAGATTCTGTGTCTCCTTCTCTCTCTCTGCCCCACCCCCGCTCATGCTCTGTCTCCCTCTCTCTCTCTCTTTCTCTCTCTCTCAAAAATAAATAAACATTTAAAAAATTAAACACAAAAGAAGTTAAAAAATTTTTTTCTAATGTTTTATTTATTTTTGAGAGAGAGAGAGAGAGAGAAACAGCATGAACAGGGGAGGGGAAGAGAGAGAGGGAGCTACAGAATCTGAGAAGGCTCCAGGCTCCAAGCTGTCAGCACAGAGCCCGACGCGGGGCTGGAACCCACAAACCACGAGATCATGACCTGAGCCGGTCATACGCTCAACTGACTGAACCACCCAGGCACCCCAACACAAAAGAACTTAAACTCAAAGGGGGAGATAAGACAAGCAGGACCTTATGTCTTCAGAAGCCCCACTAGGGTTACTGTGTCCCAAATGGGATCAGTCTCAGCCTTCTTTGGCTTTCTAGATTTTAACATGTTCCCCTTCTTCCCTCCCAGCCTAGGGGCGCCTGGGTGACTCAGTCAGTTAAGGAACCAACTCCAGCTCAGGTCATGGTCTCACAGTTCGTGGGTTCGAGCCCCGTGTCAGGCTCTCAGCTGTCTTCCTTTCTCTCTGCCCCTACCCCTCTCTCTCACCCTTACTCTCTCTTTCTCAAAATAAATAAATAAACTTTTTTTTTTCTTAAAAAAGCCTGGAAAGCTTTTTCTCTTTATGGCAGTCATTCACTTGATAATTTATTTCTGTAGTTACTTTAGCTTGGGGGTAGGAAGGGCTGGAGGGATTTGGTTTGGTCAAAGGAGAGAAACAAGAAACAAGAAATGTAGTCACTAATGTAGCAATAATTTTACTTCTATTTTAAGCATCTCTCAACTCCTGGAAATTCTGTAGATATATGCAGAACAGATACAGAGAATTTTGAAGGTGGTCAATCTGGGGAATAATGAGGCTGGATGACCCCTAAGCTAAGTCCATTTCCCCTACTTTGGGGATTCAGAATAAGGAGAAATGAATACTAGAATTGGAGCACCTGTTGTGTGGGTGATGCCAGCCTTATCTTTACCTCCTGGACCCTAGGATGACTTGTCTAATGAGTGACAGAGTCAAGACTTACCTTTCTCTGAGGCCACACTAAATCCCAGGAAAGTGTGGGCTTGTCTAAAGGAGGAGTTGAGAAGCACCTTGGTAGCTCAGTCGGTTGAGTGTCCAACTCTTGATTTTGGCTCAGGTCATAATCCCAGGGTTGTGGGTTTGAGCCCCACATCTGTCTCCGCACTGAGCAAGGAGCCTGCTTAGGAGTCTCGCGCGTGCGCTCTCAAATAAAACAATTTTTTTTTTTTTTAAATAAAGAAAGAAGGAGTGGGTTGCTAATGGGAGAAAAACAGGCAGAAGGCAGAAGGAGCAGTTTGGGGGAATCCAAATGGGTGTTTTCAAGCTGCTCCTTTAAGGGTTGCCCTCTCTGGGCTGGGACTCCTGGGCATATCCTAGGAAGGACTATTGCTCCAGTTAGGACTACTTCTCAGACAAAGGTCAGCCTGGAGGGGAGGGAAGGTATTGAAATCACATTGTAATGGAAGAACGTAATGGAAGGGGGCTGGTTCTCTGCACCACTGCCCCTACTGCATAATTATGGATGCTCACCACTACTTAGAACAGGGAAGGCAGAATTAGACAGTTGTCTTTAAAAGAACAAATAACACATTTATTGAGTACCATCATCTGCTTGTCCTCATTCTCAGGCTATCAGCAAAGACAGATATGTGAAGGAGCACCTACCTTCACATTTCCTGCCTCACTTTTCTCCGCTTACCCCTTCAGCTCAGAGCACAGACCCGAACCAGCCCACCTGGGCTTGCGTCCTTGATCCGATCCGTCACTCTCTCCCTTGGAGGCCTGCAGAAGCCCCTTCACTTCTCTGTACCTTGGGGTCTCCATCTAAACGATGGCGATAAGAATACCACCTACCTCCAGGGCTATGCTGAGGCTTGAATGAGTTGAAAAATAGTTATCAGCACTTAGCAAGCAAATAGAAGGTTTTGCTATTTGTTGTCGCTGTGGTACAGGTTTCTTTGTTAAGTTACCATAAAGCCTTTCTTAAACATGCTGAGAATAACAACAAAACAATTAAATTATATACATATATATATACTATATAGTTATATATATACTATATTATAGTATATTATATATATAGTACACTCCTATACTATATATAGCATACTACTATATATATTATATATACAGGGTGAAAAAAACTACACATATATGTGCATATAAGGACTCAGAGAGGCAACAGCCACTTAAGAATTCAGACTGGGCAGAGATATGCATTCCTATCACTATGCATTCCTAGATAGACAGATACATTCCTAGGTTCCAGATATACATTCATTCCTATCACCCTGCTTTTATGTAAGCCCGAGCCTCACTCTGGGACCTCGGCCCCGAGGGCTCAGCCCCCGTCCGGATAGGCAGCTACCTGTAAAAAGTGAACCCAGAAGTGAAGCAGTGTGAACCCCAGAGCCAGCTGCTGCTCAGGCCCAGGGCTCGGCCCCCTGAGAACTCCATTCCAGAGACCAAAAATCACACCAGAAGGACAAAAATAATTAATAAATAAATAAATATCCTAGAGAATCATAAGAACCCATGTAAAATCAAAACAACTCAAACAAAAACTCTCAAGTTTTCAAAGGGGCAGGTTACTTCACAATTTCTGTGAAAATCTATTTGGCTTCAGGCCTCACGCAGTCCATGCAGGATGCTGGGGTTTGCCCCCATTTGGGCGTTCAGGGTAGAAAGGTCTTCTGTGAGCTTGAAGAAAGCTGAGCCCCCGAAAGGAAGGTGACCAACATCAGGCCACCCAGAAGCCCCTACAAGTAGAGCCCCCAAGTCCTGTTCTGTTTTTTTGAGTTTATTTATTTATTTTGAGAGAGAGAGAGAGAGAGAGAGAGAAAGAAAGAAAGAAAGAAAGAAAGAAAGAAAGAAAGAAAGAAAGAAAGAAAGAAAGAAAAAGAAAACGCTAGTGGGGGAGGGGCAGAGAGAGAGGGAGAGAGAAAATCCCAAGCAAGGCTCTGGGCTGTCAGCACAGAGCCCAATGTGGGGCTTGATCCCATAAACCGTGAGATCCTGACTTGAGCCAAAATCAAGAGTCCTTTGCTTAACTGAGCCACCCAGGTGCTCCCTACTTCCACCCCCATTCTTGACAGCACTTCCTCTTTTTCAATACAGGCAGCCTTAACACCAGAATCAGAACTATTCAGCCTCTATTCCAAGGCTGTGGTGACGATGAAGATATGTTAAAGCAGGGTGTTTAAGCACCTCACCCCTCCACCCCCACTGCACACCAGTGCCAGAAAACCAGCAGGTTAAAGCCACAACGTTCACTGGCTTTTCTCCTGTCCCCGACTCACCATACCCAACTGTTCCGGCATCCAGGGATCACCTCTCGCACTCACCACCTGCACCAAGCTCTTATCTCAGGTGTGCTTTCTGAGCCTCAACCAAGACAAAGAGCTTAAGTAATTTTTCTTCACTTCCCTCCCCTGTGTACAAAGGCCTTTTCTGATCTGCCACATAAGGAGCTGAGAAGACATCACTCCCATCCTCACAAGAAAAAAAGCTCAACAAACTGAAAACTAACCACATTTCTTAGATCCACTAGAGAACTGGGGTCACAGGACAAACTGCTGCCCTGAAAACTGGAGAGACAGATAGGTGGACACAGAGAATCACAGCTTACCAGAGCCAAAAGCCCAGGAGCAAGCCTAGCAGCAAGCGCTGCTGCTAAAACCAGTACTGGCCGAAACCCTCGACACTGTCATTGGCCAGTTGCTGGGGGATCAACGAAAACTAGCTGAAGAATTGAAAATCCAGGAGGCCCAGTCTTAGAAGAGCTTCCCATTCTTTCATGAATTCTGTATCCAATAACCCCACTAGGTCTCTTCACTATGAAGATGGAGAAAATTCTTCTTGTGTTTCCAGCAGGGGGAGGAGGAAAATAATCATTTTTAAAAGATACTCAGGGGATGCCTGAGTGGCTCAGATGGTTCAACGTCTGACTTCGGCTGAGGTCATGATCTCTCCATTCCCGAGTTCGAGCCCTGTGTCAGGCTCTGACAGCTCAGAGCCTGGAACCTGTATTCTGTGTCTCCCTCTCTCTCTCTCTGCCCCTCCCCTGCTCGCTTGTTCTCTCTCTCAAAAATAAATAAACATTAAAAAAAATTTTAAGGGGTGCCTGGGTGGCTCAGTCGGTTAAGTGTCCAACTTCCGCTCAGGTCATGATCTCACGGTTTCTGGGTTCGAGCCCCACGTCGGGCTCTGTGCTGAACTCTTGCTCAGAGCCTGGAACCTGCTTCGAATTCTGTGTCTCCTTCTCTCTCTGCCCCTCTCCGCTCACGCTCTGTCTCACTCTATCTCTCAAAATTAAATAAATGTAAACAAATTTAAAAAAATGTTTTTAAAGTAAAGATACCTAGAACTCTGTTCCTAACAAGGCCTTCTGTCAAGGAAAACTATTTCACCCGAGCATATCACACTTGGATTTTATAAAAGTCTAACTGACCTGAGGGGTGGGAAATACCCAAAGCCAACCCCCACTGGCCTCCACCATACACATGGGAATGACCCACTGCTTCCCATGTGTGACATCCTTTCTGCCTGCTGTAAGGACAAGACCTACCAAACTTGTAGTGATGAGAGAAGAGAGCCAGGCATAAGCTCAACAGGGCAGAGCTATGCCTGAGCCGTTCTCTGGGAGAGGAGACAGGTCCCACACAGGGGGACTCATTCTCTTCTCAACTCATAACATCTGGGGGAGAAATAAAGAATTCAGCCATCAAGAGTTCCAAACATGTGCTAGAATCATTAAACCACCAAACCATGGAAGAGGTTTTAAAGGCTCTCTAGGTCCCGTTCTTTGCTGGTTCACTTTGTAATGGTTAACATTTGAGTTCTAAGTACAAATTTGGATATGATTCTTGGAGTGACTCAGTGGGGGAAAAGCTTGGGCTCCAAATAAGAAGACAAGCGTATACATTCCCCCCTCTAATATTTACTGAGTTACTTAAGCTCTTTGAACCTCAGTGTCTTTGTCTATGAAATGGGAATAATACCCAGCCCACTATATTAATGACGTATGCACGAATATGATATAAATGTGAATCAAAACTACAAAATACCAGGGCACCTGGGTGGCTCAACTGGTAAGGCATCTGACCTCAGCTCAGGTCATGATCTTGCAGTTCGTGAGTTCAGCTCTGTGCTGACAACTAGGAGCCTGGAGCCTGCTTCAGATTCTGTGTCTCATTCTCTCTGTGCCCCTCCCCTCTCAAAAGATAAATAAATGTTAAAAAAAGTTTTTTAAAAACCTACAAAATACCAGGTAGCATCACTTCAAAAAAGAAGACTATACAGGCCTGAAATAGTTGTGTTTGGATGGATCAGAGCATTTGAACTCAATAATTCAACAGTAAGGAAGAGACAAGGACCCACTTATGGAAAGAAGACAGAGAGTTAGATGGAGAACGTAAAAAGTATCTGTGTCTGTGTCTGAGTGGTGCAGGGAAGAAAAGTAAAGATAAGATGAATAACCGAATTTTAGAGCATTTTATCTGCTAGAATGTACCTTTATCCCCAGATCTATGTTGTCCCTCTAGTAACTTGATGGCTTAGGACTCTTAATAAGAAATGTTCCAGAATGTTACATCTAATGGAGCTTTTTAAAATGCAGATGTCCAGGCCCACCTCTGAAAATTCTGATTCTGCAGGTTGAGGGGTCGAGAGGGCATGTATTTTATAAAAGCCCCAAGGACGATTCTGAAATACACTCTCACCTGAAAGTCACTAATACCTTGAAAACCTGAGGCTCAGGCAGTCCCAGCCACTCACCAAGATCTAACATTCTGAGTGGCAGCAACAGGAGGTGCAGCCAGGTGCCTTGAGTCCCACTTGTGCATTTTCTTCCACTGTGTGATTCAGGAAGGCAAGGTCAGCCTTGATTAGTCCAGTCGTTGAGTTGCCAAGGCTGAATTGCCCTGACATCAGAAAGCAAGCTGCTTTCTGGATGGAGTCCAAGAGAAGGCCACAGTCGTTATGCATGAATTTAATCAACAGCGGTGCACATTGGAATCCTGGGAAGAGAGCTACAAGCAATGGAGGCGGATCAGCCGGGGCCATTGCAATGTGAAGCCTCAGGGACGCTGCACAGCCCGCTGGCGGTCACACCAATCAGCAGGAACTTGGCGTTTTACCTCTGCAGCCTTGGGCTGGCCATGACAGTGCTCTCAGGCCTTGGGGAGATCCTGGTATCACTGAGAATTTTGAACCTGTGCAAAGAGCAGCCAAGTGCTCAGGCCAGCAGCAGGAAGCTAGCAGGCTCAAAGCCACAGGTCCCCGAGGGGTGGTTTGGTGAGTGTATTAAAGGATCCCTGATCTTGACCTCTAGGTAAATGCCTGGCAATATTGTCCCCCCAAGGACAGTTTAGGAGATGGGCGTTAGAGCAGTCTCCAAATCTGACTTAAAGTCTTCAACGAAGTTATTGATTTCTCCCCGTTCATTCCCCAGATCGATTTCCCAGCCTGGTTCCTATACCTCTCTGTGGGGGGGCTCTTCGTTCTTGGCCATGAGATTGAGGGTTAGGTTTTCCATTGTTGTTGGAGGAAAAGAGGTCAATTCTATCTCTCTCCCTGCCAACTCTTCAGAGATTTTTTTTCCATTTCATTTTTCAAAATCCAGATTCATTAAAATCTTGTTTCGGTGAGGAGGGGTTTAGCTGCCCCTGTGAGCACCTTTAATTATTGAGTATCAGTAGCCTGTGTCAGATCTGCAGAGAGCTCAGTGAGCAGTGAGAGCGACTGCTTCTGAACAAACCACGCTGTGCACAAGACCTGCTCTGAAGGCAGGTGCACTGGGAGATCGCAGGTGATGAATGTGGCTGCGGGCATCAGCACCGCTACACTGTTTTCTCTCCTTGCTCTTCCCTTCCAGCCCCACGATTTATAATGCTCCGTCATGTCCAATTTTGGTCGCAGCCTGATGAATGTCATAGGGCTGTAAACACCCCGAGGCTTTACTTTTGTGTGTTTTCTCCCACTTTGTATTTGTTATAATCCATGTCACCCAATAACAGATTAACTTTTGGATCCACTTTTTGTTCTTGTTAAGCTCATAAGGCTCAGGAAATGAATATTCAGAGCACTCCTATGTTGCACTGAGCTGAAAAATTATTCTGGCACAGATATTTAGGGAGAAGAAAACAGGATACTATCCGCAGGGAATTTGATGAAGAAAACGGATCAGACTCCAGTGAGAGGACCTAGATTTGAATCCACGGCCGACTGCCATGGTCTGCATGTGCACCATTGCCAGGCATCTCCCTGCCTCAGCTTCCTTTCTGCATAAGAAAGCATTGGCTTGGATGGTCTCGGGTTCAGTCCTAGTGCTGGCATTCCATGGGTGGGTTGAGGCTCTGGATCTACCAAAGGAGGTGCAAAAGGGTCTTTCTATATCCCACCTGCATGTAATCCACAGTCTTAGGTTGTCCCAAGAGGGTAGTAGGGGAGTGAACTTTAGAGCAGTCCTTTGAAGGTTGAAAAAGTCTCCCTCCCGGTAGAGTTTACTTTTCCCTAAGAGACAACTGGGGAGAAGGTAAAGCTGAGGAGAAGATCTAGAAGAGCAGGGGGACGGTGTGTAGAGGTCAGTGCCTAAGACGAGGGAAGGGTGGTGAAGTAAATTGGACTATGTACCTTGAGGAAGGGAAGATCCACTAGACAGAGGGCTAGCTGGAATAACCAAAGACCTTAGGTGTGTGCAGAAGGATGAAAGCTTGTCCCTGGTAACCCCAAGGGCTGGGCTGAGAGGAAAGGTACAGGAAGAGCTTTCATAGAATGTAAGGGACAACTGAACAAGACTGTCATTCCAAGCTGCACAGAGGTGGTGTGGCTCACCCCACCCACCAGCCCCTCTCTCTAGCAGCATCCCAGGAATTGTGAATAACACACAGAGGGCCAGATTAAGAATTAAAGACTGGGGGCTTGAAATTCTAACTCTTCCAGGAATGGACAGGGCATCCACATAATGAAGATATTGAACAGTTCAACACCAAAGATCAGGTGGAGGAGATGACTCTAAGGCATCTTCTTAGATTTATTAAAATCTCCAGGTGCCTCTCCCCCTCCCCCCATATTGAAAATAAAATACAGGAGAAACTGACATGGCCCTGCTTGGTGCAAGTCCAAGTACCAGGGTAAGTGGGCTATGTGGGTGCTTGTTGACAAAAAGATTATTATAAAGTCTAGGCTATCACACTTTCCATAGCTCTAACCCTCAAGTCAGTGAGCACACAATGGTCCGTATTCATTTGTAGCCTTCAGAAATGTTTCCATTTTTCTCTGCATGATTTCCTTAAGTCCCAGCTGCTAGATAGATTTGACATGTTACAAGTGCTGCTAGATTTACAGATAAAATGCAATTGAGAACTGAAAACAAAACATTACTTAGGATCTGTGCTTGCCTTGAGAGGTATGCTCTCATTCTAGTCTCCCGAGACAAGGCAGCTTTGATGAAGAAAATCCATCTTCTATTCCTGACTCTATTCATTTTCAATGACTTTCATCTCCACTCAGTTAAGTTACACCATCCCCCAGCTTCATACTTGACCTTGTTTTGTCCCAGATTATTCAATGTCCGACTACAACCAGCTCTCTCCTTCGGCTACTCCCACCAAAGCTATTGCTAGACCTTGCCAGCCCCTGACCTCGCTACTCTCTCTGTCCATCACCACCCTGCCACCTTCACCTCCTTCTCTCTCCAGATGAGACAAGATGGTCTGACACTGACACTTGTCCCATCTGACTGCTAAAAATCCCAACCATGGATGAATCTGCTTCCTGCTTTAGTCAAGTACGTAAGTAGCCTGCCGGATGCTGTTGAGAAAACACACACAGGTGGATGCCATTGCATATTTATCTCTGCAGTCTCAGTAGAGCCTTCTACCTTGTCCAGAAATCTCTCTGCTTCCTTCTCTCCCACTCTACTACAGCTATTTCGAACTGTGTGCACGCTCCCTCAAATCCCAGCCCCGCCATTTTCCCAGCTTGCTCTGAGGAGATAGCTTTACCTCGCTCACCAGGAAAGCTGAAAGCTTCAGATGAGGACCTCCTCAGTGGTCTAACTCCTTTGTCTGTGCCCATCCCTTGGTCCTTCTTTCCTGCTTTTTAGTGGAGGTGTCCTTCAATCTAAGTCGAGCAAAGTCCTTCCAGAAAACCTTGACAGTTTCACTTCCCTATTTTATATTTCTGATGGTCTTTGTCTACTGATGCTTCCACTTGGCATTTAAATGTGTTGACCCCACACCCCCTTCCAGCTGTCACTGACCTCCTGCCTCCCTGTCACAGCCATGTTTCTCAAATGAGTCGGTTACACTCACTGCCTCCAATTCCTTACCTCCCATTACACAGGACTTCTGTCCCCAACACCCCACTAAACCTGGTCTCACCATTGTCTCCCTTAACCTTCTTGTTGCTAACCCCACTGGGTAAGCCTTCTTATCATGTGATCTCTGCAGAGTTTCGGCCTCTTTGAAACAAAAGCTTCTTTGACTTCTATAATACCACACAGTGCTGCAGTGTTTTGTTTTCCTGCTCAACTTTCTAGCCACTCTCTTAGCCTCCTGTGCAAATTCTTCTTCCTGTGTTTATTAGTGGCCCACAGAGCTCTACCTTCTCATCTGATGCTCTACTTTTCTCAGGATAGCCCTGGCTTTCCCGCCTACCAAGGCCTTATGCACCCTGCTGCCCACCTACAGTTCCAGTCCCTTTGAGTGTCATAACCTCATCTGCAGTTGCATCCTGAACATCTCCACTTTGATTTCCACAGGACCTTCAGTGTGCTGCACCAAAAGTAATCTATCTAAAATTCAGATCTTATGTTGCCACCCCCCCCCCACCTTGGAATCCCATGTTTCCTTACTACTCTTAAGTGGAAGGCCCAACTCTTTGGCTCGACCCCATAACCCTTCACGACCTCTGCCTCCCTCTTTAGGCCAGGACTTCTCAACCTCAGCCATTGACATTTTGGGCTAAATAATTCTTTGTTATGAGGCCCTATCCTGTGCGTTGCAAATACTTAGCAGCATCCCTGACCTCAGTACTTCACTCTTTTTTACTACTGAATAGTATTCTAACCAATGATATTTCTGAGGTTTGTTCATATTTTAAGGACACTCTGTATTTTTTTCTTTTATTCAGATACTCTCCTTAACTTTATTATATGATTTCTGTCCTTGCACACTGCAACCTGCAGTCTCTAACCTAAGTTCTAGAAAGAATCATGTTAAAAAGTGGCCTCAACAGGCCACTCAAGAAGTCAGCTGGCCCTGATCTCATATTAATAATTGAGTATTTTTCTATCCTGCCCCCCTTCCTTGCCTCTCCCCTCATCCTTGCAGCTGGGTTGGGTGAGATCAGAACTTTGGGCTTGTTACCACACTGCCCTGTGCATATTTTTTATCAAAGCACTCTATTATGTATTATCTATCCTACTCACTGTTCTAAACAGTTTAGACAACAAGAAGCAAAGATATATGTTATTATTAATACTTCTAGGACCTGATATGTTGCCTGGCACATGTTAAGCATTATAATAAATTTTTTGTTAAATGAATGAATCAAAGGAATGAGTCACTGCTTTGATAGCCTGCCTATGCAGCGGTTTCCTTGGATCTGGGCCTGACTTAGTCCTGGTTAGGCTTCCCAGAGATGGCGCCTTGGCTTTGCACAGGGTAGAGACGTTTTGACAAGGACCTGCTGTCAGTCTCTCTGACCACTGGTATGGAGTGGTATGGCTCACTGAATGCTGCCTTGCCCCTGCCTTCATCTTGATTATTCCGTGACCATCTCTCTGGGATCCTTCCTGACCCCCTTCATGTTGACTTATTGACTGAACTGCATTTCCCACTCACTCCTCTTCTGGTCTTGTGTTTGAGCCTGCCTCTTGAGTGAGCTGGCTGAGTCCAGGGAAGGATCGAGCAGGCAGCCTTGTTTAGGCAGCTGCATTGTTCTGGGAGTTAGAGAATGAGCATGGCTATCTTGATTGGGAGACACCAGAAAGTAAATTCTTACTCACAATTGGTTTATACAATGTGGAAAGGTGTGTTTTATTTTTTTATATAAGATTTATTTCTTATGTAACAAATGAAGCAATGTTCTAACTTGCTCAGTCTTCATAACAACATTATGAGGTAGCTCCCCTTCGTATCCATGTTTCACAGATGGAAGCACAAAGAACTTCATTCGCTCACTGTCACACAGCTGCTGAGTGGTTAAGCCAGGATTCTAAACCATGGGCTCACACTCTAGAATCCTGCTCTACTGCCTCTCATTTCTGGGCCTTTCCACATGCTTCTCTCTCTGGCCAGAAGGCTCCTTCATCATCTCCACCTGGCCAACTACTACCATCCCTGAAATCTTATCCCAGATGTCTTTGTTTCTAATAAATAAACGTTTACTGCTTCTGGAAGCCTGGATATGGTGCCCATCTCATGTGCTCCTGGAGCGGCTGTTGTTTCTCCTTTTATAGCACTTTGACATTTAGAAATCTGTTAACTTTGTTCTAATCTAAACTCTTTGATAGCAGGAGCATTTTCTACCTGGTACAATGTTGTACCCTCACACCTAGAAACGAAATGCCAGGAAAGTAGCAGGTGCTAAAAAAAAATTATTACATAAATGAACCCAAACATCCGTTTCTTAATATCAAAATTTAGTGTTATTCCATGAGATTCTTCTAGTCTTGCCTCTTTGCTCCCCTCTCATCGATTTTTGGATTGACAGAATATGAAAGTGGAATAAAACCAAAACAATGACTAAGGGGCTTTCGCAAACTCTCTCAAAATAGTTATACAATTTTCATAAACTGTGCAATTAATATAATAGGCTCACCTAGCTAAGAGAATGTAGCTCTGAAGCATTTAGACCACTTCTGGAACTTGCCTCCAACTCTGGGAACACACTAAAGGGAATATTAAAAACCTAAATATATTATAGGTGACTTCCTGTCACCCATAATGCTGTGTGGTATGCGGGGGCAAGGAATAGTAGTGAATGGACCCCATCTCAGCCCGGGGCAGCGGGCGGGGAGGGCCAAGATGGGTTTAAACCTATCAGTGAAAGTGCATTTCCCTTCAACAGTTACAAGTTCAGGTGCCCGTTCTGAGCCAGTGAGATCCTGCTCCTGCTGGGTCATTTAGGGTGCAGACAGGATCTCTGCACCTTACTGCATCTCCTCTGTCTCCCTGAGGAAGTTCAGTCTCAGAGTGAGGTTGACACTTCAGAGGCAGAGAAGGGAGAGCAAAAGAAATTTGGTTCTTGACAACTTCACTGGGCTCTGGCAAAACACTCTTCAAGAGTCAGCTTATCTCAGTTAACTGGCCATTGTTGTTCCCCTTTATTGTCTGAATCTATTTGAATTAAGTTTCCTGGTCCTTGTATCGTAAAGGGTATACTGTACATTGGAGCATGTACAAGGACATATGAGCCCAGTGCCAGGGGACTCTGAAGGCAGGCGAATGAGGCCACTGCCCCCAGATCACACAAACACAGGAATAGGAGCCCTGGCGAAGAACACAGAGCTCCAGACCATCCTCACTGCCTTTGGCTCAGTGTCTCTTTTCCAGGCTTTAAGAATGCAGAACTAGCAAAGAAAAACTACCCTAAGCCTAAACTTCTTCAATCTCCCATGTCTACACCTAAATGTCTAAGAAGTCAACAAATAATTCTTGACAGATTCTGGCTCATCATCTGATATTGGAAAAGCACAAACTTATAGAATCAGCACAAGATCTTTCTAGTAAGTAAAGTTGCTAGAGAAAAGAGAGGGTATTTAATTTGTATTCTGAGAATGTTTGAATAGATATTTCTTCTAGTAACATCATGCAGTTTTATAAAGGAAGGACTGTCTGACAACAAAGAAAATCACCAGGAAAGTACAAACGAACCGAGGGCATTGGATACCAAGGAAAACCAAAGAAGGAGAGATCATGTTCAAAAGTACCCCCACAATCAAAGGCAAGGCAGGAGGAGGTGAGCAACTGAAGAAAAATAAAGATGTGGGGAATAAATCCAGAACATCCCATGTAGGTATAAAATAAAGCCTGGAAAGACAAAATTGCAAATTGAGGAGAAACAAGAAAAGGAAAAAGAAGAAATATATCTTGAGTCAAAGAAAGAATTTATGCTTCAGTTGAAAGGATTTCATAAAGGGCATCATTAATTAAGATTCCTACACATGCACATACTCTGGTAAGTTTTTTTTTCATATCAGAGGAAGAAAAAATCACAAAAACCTATAAGTATCCCAGCAAAAGTGGGAAGAAATGGCTTACCCACAAAGAAACAGAAAATCAGGTTGACTTCAGATCATTTCTTATAAATATTAAATGCCAAAAGGGAAAGAAACAACATTTGGGGAGTTTAAAGGCAAAATATTCAAGGCTGAAAAATGTATCAAGTTATTTTCACTTGCAAAGGGGTTAAAAAGTATTCTTAACAAGCAAGAACTCAGTACCTATATCGACACTTCTCAGAAACCTTTTTAAAATTGTGCTCTGAAAGATAAATAAAATAAGAAATCTAGGATGTGAAGAACTTTACTGCTTCAATATTTAATGTTAAGTTTACTGTTAGCATCTGAAAGATACTTTTTTTATTATAATTAGGATGGTTCACATTCTATTTTGCATGGAGTTTTAATCACTAATACATGACCTCCATGAGACAGGGAGTTTTGTCCATTTTGTTCACTTTTCCTGTGACTGCAAAAGTGCTTAGCACATAGTTGGTGCTCAAGAAATATTTGCTGGAGGAATAAGCCAACCAGAAATAGATGCTGAATCAGGTGTAATGCCTTTCCCTACTTGTTTTTTCTTTCTTTCTTTCTTTCTTTCTTTCCTTCTTTTTTAACAATTACTGTTCTGATGTGCACTCACGGATTTCTCAATGCTGACCTATCCTTGTATCCCTGGGATACTCTTTATTTTAGTAGTGTTCTATTCCTTGAATATACAGCTGCATTTGATTTGCTAAGATTTTTATAACTAACCTTACATTAGATGCTGTTGTTTTGTATTTTTAATGTTTATTTATTTATTTTGAGAGAGAGAGAGAGAGAGAGGGAGGAGCAGAGAGAGAATCTCAAGCAGGCTCTACACTGTCAGCATGGAGCCTGATGTGGGGTTCAAACTCACGAACCATGAGATCATGACCTGAGCCAACATCAAGAGTCGGACGCTCAACCAGCTGAGCCACCCAGGCACTCCTGTATTTTTGTTTGTTTGCTGTCTGTGTGTGTCTGACTTGTTTTTGTTTCATCTACCCAGAATCCATTCTCCTTCCTCTTCGTAAAGGGCCCTGTTATCATTTGGACAATTACTATTTACTCATTCTAAGCCCACGAGGCTCAGGTTAGGCTAACTCTGCCTTTGTTCCCTACCCTGGTTAGGTTAGTCTCACTATGCCCTGGGAGTGGACACATCGTGTACTCCATACTCCGGGCATGCTGGGCCCTCGGCTACTTTTCCCACAGTAGAAGCTTCAGCGGGACCAATGCTCTCCCTCCTCAGGATTTGTACTGGAAGTGTCAGGACAGAGATGTTCTTATTCTGCTACATCTCCCTGATGATAGACTGGATGAGAGACCCTCGGCTTTCACCTGCTGGGGGCCACCTTGCCACACCCAGGAGAAAGCTTGCTTGGGAATGAAAGCAGCACAAAGAAAACTTCAAGTGCTTATTTTCAGCGTGCCCAAAGACACACTCCCATATTTGTTAGTAACATGAACAAGATAGCTTCATTGTTTTCCTTAAGTCCAGTTGACAAAATGAATATAACACTCATAAATGAGAATTGTCTGTATTTGTGTGTGTGTGTGTGTGTGTGTGTGTGTGTGTGTGTTCTCTATCAAGTTTTGGTGTCGGGTCTATGCTAGTCTCATAAAAATTTTTGGGAACTTTTTTCTTCTGTTTATACCTCGGAATATTCTAGAAAGCTAATTATCCTCACCTCTTTGCACTTCCAGATTACATCGAAAAATAGACATTGGACCTAGGAGGGAATGAAAATAGAGTAGATGTTACTGTGCAGGCAGAAATGGCCCGAAGAACATGGTGAGCTCTGCAGCCAAAATGGGGGTCCTCCTAAACTGAACTGCCTAGTCACTGGAAGCTACCAGCACAAAGGCCCCTCCCACAGATGCCCCATACCCATATATGGAAGGTGAGAAGGGCCAAAGAGCCCTGTCTGGAGTCAATTTTGGTTATTGCAACTTCCCTGAAGAATTCTGCATTTCATTTAGATTCTTCAGGTCATTATACTTTTCTCATTTCTAATGCTTTATATTTTTATTTCCTTCATCAATTCAAAGCCAGATTCCTAGGGATTGCTTATTTTAACCTACCCAACTACAAATCTTTTACTAACTGTGCTTATATTCCCTCAAGAAGAGACTATTAGTGTGTCTTCCCTTACTCCATCTTCCTTTTGCCTGTTAACAGGATTGGAATTTTTAGTCCGAGTTGTTAAAATATTGATTTCTTCTACTTAAGAAACTTGAGTTATATTTTAAAATGAGATTTTCTGGATTCATTGAAAAGCAGTATTTTTTCTTGTATATTTCATTTCCCCCAATCTGAACTCTTATTCCTGATTAAATTTCAATCTAGAAGGCATAGTTCTTCAAGTCCTTTGTAAGATGGTCACCGGTGCATACTCTTTTTTTTTTTTTTTAATGTTTTATTTATTCTTGAGACAGAGCATGAGACAGGGAGGAGCAGAGAGACAAGGAGACACACAATCTGAAGCAGGCCCCAGGCTCTGAGCTGTCAGCACAGAGCCCGATGGGGGGCTCGAACCCACAAACATGAGATCATGACCTGAGCCGAAGTTGGAGGCTTAACCGACTGAGCCACCCAGGCACCTCCTGTTCTCTCTTTTTAAAAACTTGTAAAATGTACTTTTTATTTCTGGAAATTAAAAGTTCACCACAAAATGTTTGTTCGTATTGTTTTGTTAATTACATCTATAATCCTGTGACTTTTTATCCAAAAGTATTTCTCTTTCTTCAGTTCCAAGAAATTACAACTTTTAATTATTACTGTTTCTCCATTCTTTCCTTTTCCGCTTCTGGAGCTGTTTGTCTTTGTCAATTATACTTCTTGAGTCCGTCTTCCATTTTTCTTTTATTTGCATTAAAATTTTTCATTGATTTGTCTTTTTTGGTCTATATTCTGGACTATATTTTAAGTTTATTTCTTAAATTAATAATCCAGTTTTTAGTCCCTGCATATATTTTCACTGCTTCTGTGGAATGTTTTGATTTTAGAAATTGTTTTTTTTAAATGATCTTTCTTAACTTTTGAGGGTTCTTTTATATTGTTGTTGTTATTTCTTATTATTTCGCTTTTGTAACATCTTCTTGAATCTCACTGACAATTTGTGTCAAAGAGTTCTCTTTCTTGCTCTCTCTTTCCCCCAGTCTATTTAAATGGGCTCTGTTTTATTTTTATGTGTCAATGTTTTAGCTTTCCTGTTAGGCTTCTCATTCTCTCAAATGTCTAGCATTATTATTATTATTATTAATTTTCATTCTTATGAACACAGCTTAGACCTGTCAGCACCATCAGCCAGTGTAAGTTCCCGCAACACGATTAAGATTGGCCTGTTGAGACCTCGAAAGGCATTAGACCCTTTCTCGGTAGGTCTATAGCAGCAGGTGGATTGGCTGGGATTCCTGAATTAAGGAAGGGGAAGGCCACGGGGTTCCTGGACTTATCCAAACTCATGAGAGTGAAAAGAGGACACTGAAAAAGAGCAGCGCCCCTCAGCAGGCCTGGCCCACCCAGGACAGCGGGTGCCAGCAGGGGCCGAGCCTGTCCTGGGTCTGAGAACGCTGCACTGACTTCAAGGCCAGCTGCTCCTGGGCTCTGCTCCGGGCTCTCTGAGACTTGAACCATCACCTGCTGCAGGCAGACCCCCAGGTGACTGCCTGAATCATCTCCATGGTAATTGAAGTGCCCGGCAGGGCAGGTGGTATCTCTTCCAGGCTTCCTTTCTTTCCTGAACTCTGCCCACGTGGTTAAGCCATCTCAAAGGAGGACTGAGACAGTGCCTCAATTCAAAACAGAGTGTTTTCTTTCCCCTCTGCACTTTGAGAAAATATACTCCACTATTTATAGTTTGGAAGGGGGACAATAACTGTTATTTTTTAAAAAGAGACCTCATGGCATGGTGACAATCACCTCATGTGTGAAGTCAGAGACCCGCACAAGGCTCACTGCTTGCAGGGAGCCAGGCTTGTGTCCCTCATCAGTGAAGATACCTGACAGAATGCGCCTGCCTCTTCCCAACCACCTTGTGAAAATCAAACATTATGAATGGGAAGATACTTTCTTGCAAGTATATCGCTATGAAAATACAAGCTGATGTTCCTATTAATATCAATAAGAACTCAAGTTACAACGAAAAAGAAATGGGCTGTCACTCAGCAATAAAACTCCCTGTCACTGGGCGCATTCATGCGCGAGCCACGCAGCCCTCTCTTAGAGACATTGGGGGAGGTGGATGCATTGGACATTAGAGTCATTGATCTCCAAGTCCCTTTTCAATTTTCTAAAAGTCTGTAATTCATGCAGCGCTTGAAGTATCATAGGTCTGGGAACCAAAATTTCCCTGAAGTTAAACTATACTCCATAAATTGAAAGTCAAGTAGGAACAAATATATATCCTAAATTGGGGTAAAGCATGGCCTCAATATGTGGCTAATGCACACAGACTTCACTTTCACTAATGACAAGGAAAAATATTACAATGGGAATTCTCTAGTAAAATAGCTAGCTGCAGCCCATTGTCATCATCCTGACAGGCTGAGGGAAAGAGGAGCCCCAGACTTAATTAGCAAAAATTGACAAATTCTCTCTTGAGCCCTAGGCTTCAAGCCCACCTGCTCCTGCTGTCTCCTAGGCCCATATTCCAAGTCTCCAGTCTGTGCCTCGCTGTGGTATACATGGATGAGTTCTTAGCTGCAAGTTACCAAGAAAACCCATCCACCCATACTCAAACGAACCTGAGTAAGAATCACATCTCTGTCAGTTGTCATATCCAATATATTCTGAAAACTAATGAGCCTTGCTAGATTTCTACTGGAAACTGACAGGAGACCCCATCTTCACGAAACTGAGTACAGAACGCAAGATGAAAGGGAAAGTCGAATCTGGCTAGTGAGGCTTTTCATCATTTACTTTATTCATTAATTCGACCAACACTAACAAAGAATCTTTTGTGCACTCAGGCACAGGGCTCAGCACCACAGAGAGAATCCAGAGAAGAACTGGTGAAGTCTTCTGTCCCTAAGACGTTAGAGTAACAGGTGCCAACACACTCTGACAAAGGAGAAAATACCCCTGATGAGTAGAAGTAGGAGTTTCTGTTAAGGGGGTTAGTGGGACGTGGGAAGGTTATTTCCCACCAGGAAGATTAAGAAATATTTTCTGGCCAGTTAATATTTGAGCTCAATCTTGGAGAATGGGAAGAATACAGATGTGCAAGGGTGAAGACAAGTAAGGCCCAGAGACAGGTAAGTATGGAGAATATTCACAGGACAAGGCATCTATCAAGTGGTTACTACATGCCCGGAGCTGTGCAAAGCTCTTTAAACAAATTATTTCATTTCAATTTAGAAACTTGCATAGTTGCATGAGTGTAAGATGTGCTTCTGCTAGATATTCGAAGCCATGTGAGGCAGCATGTGGTAAAGTTCCCTGTGCCTCATAGCGATTGTCCATGTTGGGAACGTCTGCAGAGCATATGTGTGTATGTGCCTCTAGGGAATCAGGCACAAATATGCAGAGAGGTGAGAGGTTTCCCTAAACAGATAAATCTTTGTGGAAACAGCAAAACTTCATGTGGATTTCATATCAGAAATTAACAGAATCTGGAATCAGAATGTCATCTGAAGGCCAGAGACTCCCAGACTGTGCAGAGAGCAGCAACTGCACCTACAGCATCTTGGACAGATAGCCTCTTCCTGAATTCCTGCAGGTAGCACCTTCTCTATTTCCTGGGAGAGTCTACCCTGCGTTCAAACAATGTCGACGGTTGAATAATTATTCTGTACGTTAAAAGGAACTTACAGCTTCTAGTCCTGTCTCCCAAAGCCACATGGAGTCTTTTCTCCCTTTCTTCTTGATGGTCCTTAGGGTGCACCCACGTCATTCAGGCCCCCTTCCTGCCCCATCTTCCATCCTCCTGGTGATAAAACAGCTTGGATGGATGGTGCCTGCACGTGTGTGCGTGTGCACATACATCCGTATATGTTGGGATGTGCAAGGGAAGGAGGAGAGAATTACAGCAGTTCTGAATTAGTGAAGTGTAAAAACCACGTGAAAGAAGGAGTTGAAAAATAGTCCGAGCATACTGCACAGGGCATTACATGCCACACTGAAAAGGTTGTGCTTTAGAGGGGAGAGTGACACAGCCTGATGGACAATTTAGAAAGATTATTCTGCCCCTGTCATATAGGAGATATTTGCAGGACCCGGGCAGGAAGCCCATTAAGAAAATACTGCAGGAGTCCAGCCGAGAGACGGCGGAATCCGCCTGAGCAAATCAGAGCGCACAAAGATGGGGAGACGTAGACACGGTCCGGAAACGTTCAGGAGAGACCGGAAGACTTGGTGGCTGATATAGACAGTGAGGTAGAGAGAGCGATCAGGGATGATGCCAGGGGTGATGGCAGAGTCAGCAGATGGAACAACTCCAAAAGACTTCCACTACCGGAAATTTTCATTCCATGGCCTCGGCGCCCTCCCCAAGGAGAATCTGCCGAGAGAGAAATGATACATTAACTGCGGAAGTTGGCAGGGAGCGAGGAATAAGAAACACTAATTACAGGCCAAGATAATTAACCAGCAGGTCTGGGATCAGCTGCATGTAACCTCAGCTCATCTGCTCCTGAAAATGGCCAGCGGAGGATGCGAGGGGCAGACTGTGGGCAGGACGTTTTGCAAATGCTAAGGGAGCAGCTGAGCTCAGACCTTGGTGACACTTGAGTTTGATGTACTTGGCACTTGAGCTCCGGTTGCTGGAACCCTTGGGGTGCCAAATGCACTGCAGCCAGCTGTCCAGTTGTCCAAATGCCACTTACGCCTCCAGGCCACTAATTACCAGGCTCCCCTTTGGCCTTATTGCATCACTCCATTAGGGGCTTGTTGGCGACAAGTACAGGAAGTGGATTGGGGGCCATTAGACCGTCCAGGTTGAGAAGGGTCAGGTCTTGCCTCTTGGGAAAAAAGCCTACTTTTATATTCTGACGCTGGAGAAAGATCTCAGGATGAGGAAAGAAGATGTTCTTGTTCCAGCCCAGCCACATGGCCTTGAGCAAGTAAATTGTTTCAAGTCACACGGCCTCTGTTTGCAGATCTGATACCTGGGGCATAAATGGTCCCTGATTGTGAAGATCAAATGATATCAGAGGCCTAGGGGTATGCACTTAAGGAGCTGTTGTTACTGCTGTTGATGGTAATTGCTAACTTGAACATTTAGGCACTTCCAGGCGGGTGATGAAGAAACCAGGGTTTAAATCCTACTTCTGCTAGTATGATATATGACCTTGGGCAAGTCACTTTTCTTTAGGCCTCAGTTTCTTCATCTGAAAATCTGAAGGGATTGGCCTGAATCAGTGATTCTTAGGTACATTAGAGTTGCCCACGGAGATTCTTAAAACTGCAAGGACCCACACTCTACCCCAGACATATTGAAGACAATTTTAAGAAGGTATTAGAATCTCATAGCCACTGAGGACCACTGGAATGGACAGTCGAGTCCCACCTGGCTACCCCCTCTGTTTCCAGCTCCTTCCGCAGCTGAATTTCTTGATCCCCATCCTCAGGTAAGCCTGCCCACAGCCTCCCACACCGATACCATGGGCCCAAGCTCTGGACCGCAGCATCAAGTCTGGTGGCTCTACATTGGCTTTGACCACCGCCTTTGAGCCCTGGCCAGCTGTCAAGATGTGGTGTTACCTTGTCCCCCCCGAGGAAGCTGCCTTGCTGAGCTTGTCTAGTCCGGATTGGCAGGGCCCTGTCTTGTGTTTCTCAGAGTCTGGGATCCCATCTCTGAACTCCAGGCTAATGGGAGGAGGCCCGCTACTGGCATCATCCAAATATCCCTTGCTGTTGGACCCCTCCTGGCATGCCACATGTCCCTGTCTGCCTTCCCAAGAATGCTACTCCCATCCAAGATTGGGGTGAACCATGTGATGTGTTCCAGGACTACATGCAGTCTGCTACACAACCAAGCAGCTGGCATTTCCTATCTGCAGCCCACCTGAGGCCTATGGCTTCACTCCATCTGCACTCCAACCCAGTTCCTACTCTGTCCAGCTGCAGCCAAGGTCATTTTGACCAGTTCTGCCCCACCACGTGCGTGCAATGGTTTCTAATACCCCTCCCAGCCAAAAAGTTAGAACTCAGGTGGTTGCTTTGACCTCAGGAGAAGCACTGGGCCTCAGCTGGCTGATCTGTAAAACAGGAATGACAACATCTGCCTTGTGAGGGCACTCTCTCTGACTCAAGGGCTCCTCCCCACCTCTTAAATGAACTAAGTCCTGCTTGTCCTCAGGCCTTAGATCTTAGATGTTCCTTCATCAAGCAGGTTTCCCTTACCAACATTCCCCTGCATCAGTGTTAGGTGCTCCGATAACCTCTACTTTAAACTCATGTAATTAATTGCTAATTGTCAGCTTAAAGTCTCTCTCCTCTACGAGATCATAAGGTTCCTTGCTCACCAACATTAAATCCCTGATGCCTGCCACATAGTAGACATGAGATGTGCGTCTGATGACCAACAGATGAGATACTGGATGTGCCTCGCACATTGAAGGTGCCTGGTGAATATGATTCCCTCTTCTCCGCTCCTAGGGAACACCACTAAGCGAATTCCAGGATGTGAGCCCCCAGCACCAGGGAGAACCGGGGCAGAGCTGAGCGTCCTTCTGGGCCCCGTGTGCAGGAGCCACGAGCAAACAGGAGCCTGGTGAGGAGGATTCCCACATCAGCAGTTATTGACCCTGAAATTCTCGACATTCAAAAGAATTCCATATGAGAATCTTCTAAAAAGTACTGGTGCCTGTGCCCAGTCCACGGAGACTTTGTTTTAGTTCATCTGGAATATGGGCTGGCCTTTGGCATTGTTCACTAATTCCCCCAGGTGATCCCATATGCAGCCACAGATGAGAATGACTGATCCGGTCCAACCACATTTCAGATGTGAGGGTGAATGAGCCCAAGAACCCACAGTAGCTGCGGTGGGGCTGGCGCCAGAACTTCGAGGAGCTGACTTTCCGCCCACAGCTTTTGCCACTAAACCGAGTAAACAAACTGAAACCTCCTTTATCAATCACAGAGGCGGCCTTCCTGGCACCAGACAAGGCTGGGGACAGGCAGCTGGTTTTTTCCACCCTGGAATATCTGTTATTAAAAGCCAGTTTATGCAAGAAGGATATAATTAAAAGTGAATGAGTGTAATTCCTTTATTGCAATGAATATTAATTAAAGGTAAATCCAGCATCAATATTCACTTACAGGAGGATGGCGGCTGAAAAGCCGACCGCTCGCACCCAGGCTGTCAATTCCATCAGAAAGTAAAGATGACAGGACCCAGAGAGCAAGGTGTTGCTCTATTTTCCTCAGATCCTCTTGGATTAGAAGTTAGCCAAAATGCAAATCTGCTGTCGAGTGGGCTCCATGACATGCAAGTCTGCGTGGGCCCAGGTCTGCCTTGCTTGGGGCACAGCTCATAGAATGTTTTAGACTGGAAAGACTCTTCTTCATTTGGGATGAGCATGCTGGAAGGGCAGCTGGCCTCTGGGACCCTCCTGGGAAGGGAGAGGTGAGACAGATCCATGACCAGCCCTGTGGCTCTGGACTCCACACACTGGGCAACTGGCAAAAGCACATCCTTTCCCAGGGAAAAATCCCCAAGGCTATGGCAAGTCCCCAAAGCCGACAAATCAGACTCAGATATGGAGGCTTTTGAAAATGCAGATTGCCACGTCTCATCCTCATCTTGAATGAAAACATTTATGGACTGAAGCCTGGGAATAAGCATTTTAACACACTCTCCTGTTAAGCCTGATTTTTGACCAAGCTCAAGACTTTTTTTGTTTTTTTGTGTTTTTTTTTGCTTGATCTTGTTAGGGTCTGGAAATCATTTCTCTCATTGAGTCTTTCATTCATCTGGTAAGTATTTATTATCACATAAGTATCACATTAGGCACTGTGATAGTCATGGATGAAGACAGAGATAAGTACTGTTTTCTAGTTCCTTGTGGTCTAGCAAGGGAAACCGACACATGAGAAATGTAATTATAACACACAGTGATGACTTCCATTGTAGAGGGAGAAAAACGGTAGTATGAGAGCACAGAGGCGGATGAACTCACTTCTGACTGCAGCATCCAACAGTGCTTCATAGAGAAGGTTAGAGGAGAGGCTGTGTGGGTAGCATGTCCTCCCAGCAGTAAAGGCATGGAGCCTTGGAGACATGACTGGAAAATGGATTTAACCAGAAGGCAGAGAAAGTGGTGTTTCATGAGGTTGATGAGTGCTAGATTGATGAGTGTATGGATGTCAAGCAAAAGCATTTGGATTTCACCATGTCACAGCGGAAAAGATAGGCAGGAGACGAACATACACTCTGGTGGGTGGGGGCGAGAATGCATTCAAAGACCACAGACTTGGAGAGCCTGGCTCGCTCATCAGTCAATAGAGCATGCAATTCTTGATCTCAGGGTTGTGAGTTCAAGCCCCAGTTTGGTCACAGAGATTACTTAAAACAAAAAGAAAAACAAACAAGAAACAAGACTGCAGGCTTAAATGCCTCTTCATAATATTGGACTTAGAATCAAACAAGCATTTGGACGATGTTAAAAATAAATGACAAAAAGGAGGTTGACATGTACATCGGAGCCAAGATAGTGAGTTGAGAGAAAACAACAATAACAACAGTGTCTTCCTAGATCAGCTGAGTATGTCCTGAACAGGCAGGGAGGAGAGGAGATGGTATTTCAGACTTGGCAAGGCTTGGCATTGGGACCAGCAGCAGAGCTCAGCAAAGGCATTAACTATTATTCTAGGTCAAGAACCTGTGACTGTGGGCAGCCGCCTAACAAACCTAACGAGAAGGGGGTCAAGTTTGTCTATAACAGTGCAGACAGAGCAACAATGTGGGTGCTAGCTCTGATGACCAGGAGGGGGTGAGTTCTGTACTCAGATGGGTCCCATGTGATACATTTTAGAAGGAAGGAAACACAGTCTCTTTCTGAATTGGCTTTATAGAATCAGAGTTTCTCAGCTGTGGCAGGACCCATAGTGTGCATCCATGTTGACTTAAGGCACAGAGATGGGTAAGATGAATGTCAGAGGGTGCAAGGACTTCACCACTGTCACTTGGCCATCTAGCTCCACATGAAGTGAGAGCTTTTTCCTTTTCACAAACTCAGCTGCATGCTGGAGTTACCTGGGGAGTTTTCAAAACTATTGATGCCTGAGTCCCACCCCAGAGGTACTGATCTTATTAATATGAAGTGAATCTGCTATTGAGAGTTTTAAACACTGCCCAGCTGATCTTATTGTAAACTTGAGAGCCACCACTCCATCCTGACTCTTTAAATAGTCAACCAGTAGGTGTTAAAGGGAAATTAAGGAGTTATTCAGTGACTGGGGTGTTAGCTGAGACTGCTATTTCCATTTTGATGGCAGAGTCTTTTTTTTTCTTTTATATGTAACTTCCTGATCTTCCTTTCAACCTCTGAAAGCAATTCACACTTAGGGCTGCAGTCCAAACAATACAATAAATCTTTTTTTCTATAACCTAAAATTGAGCTATATCTATATCTTCCCCTATTTATAACAAAAATGTTAACCTCCTCTTCCCCCCAGATTATACATAGGGATCATTATGGAATTGAAATCTAGCATAGTATTAAGGTTTTAATAGTCAACCCTGACTAATTTTATTTTTAAGTTGTCTTTGTTTCTTTACTCAAGAACATTTCTCCCTGTAATAATTGTCTCTTGTGTGCTTTTTTCCTTTTGCTAGACCAGAGCTTTCAGAAATTCTTGTAGTGAGACTTGCTGTCCAGACTTTGTATGTCTACAATGCTTTTAGTTTGACCTTACATTTTAATGATCATTCAGGTCATTATAGAATTTCAGGCTCAAGATCATTTTCTTTCTTAACATGAAATATTATTCCATTATTTCTTGCAGCCATTATCGACAATCAAAAGCTTGTTGGCAATCTGATTCCTTTTCCTTTGTAGATAAATCTGTTTTCTTTCTGAAAGCTTTTAGATTGTGTTTGCTTTTGTTCCCTCTCATTTCCCCAAATGTCACTAAGATGTGTTTAGGGTTGATTTTTCTCCCCACTCTACCCAGAAGCCTCGTGTGCTCTTTCAATCTACACATGTATCTTTCTCTGGTACTGGGATGTGTTCTTCAGTGAAATCTCTGATTTTTCTCTTACTCATTTTGTCCCCTCTCTCCATCTTGAACTTACATCACAGAGATAGTGGACTTCGGACTCTTTGCTCCAAGGAATCAGAACTTCAGCTCCATGTTTTATCTGTTGATGCTTCTGCTCTAAGAGCTAGAAGAACTGCTCAGTGGGAGCTCACAGCCCGCTCTGTGCTCTGTGACCTCATTTGTTAACTTTTCCTTTTCAACAAGCATTTTCCTTTCATTTCCTGAGGTCTCTAATTGGGAGGTCTCTAATTGGTACTTTTTAAAAAAATTTTTTTTTACTATTTATTCAGTCTTCCGAGATAGAGAGAGACAGAGTGTGAGCAGGGAGGGGCAGAGAGAGAGAGGGAGACACAAAATCCGAAGCAGGCTCCAGGCTCTGAGCTGTCAGCACAGAGCCTGATGCGGGACTCAAACCCACACACCGAGAGAGATCATGAGCTGAGCTGAAGTCAGACGCTTAGCCGAATGAGCCACCCAGGCGCCCCTCTAATTGGTACTTTTCCAGAACATTCCCTTTCATAAATGTGACTACTAGGTACATTTTCTCCATTTTTATTTATTCTATTTTCTCTTTCCTAGTGTGCTCATTCTTCTGTTTGTTGGGTTTTTTTGTTCCTTTTTTATACTATGTTTGTTTTCCTTAAATCGTCAGCAATTCTTGGTAACATGCTCAATTTCTGTTAGAGATTGCTTTTAAGGCTACCTGAGTGCTTTTTCCTTACCCAAATCTGACTCTAGCCCTGTGATGGGAGGGTGGGATGTGCCTCAAGTCATGCCTGCAGCCACTTGTGGATGTGGGAGCTGCCAGCTGCTCCTGGATGTCACAGCAACTGCCCTGCCTTGCAACCCTACTGCACAAAGGCACTGCCCATTCTAAGGGCACTCATCTATGCCAAGCAGCTGAAGAAAGAAGGTGAAGATGGACACTACTAGCACTGGGTCTTGAGAACATCTAGACCTGGGGAAGTATATTCCTGATGCTCACATGAATAGCAAAAAGACCTCTCTGAACTTTATTAGCACTGGGGTCAGAGACAGATGAGGAATATATAGACTGAGTCAGGACTGAATTCAGTCAGAAAGACCTTCAGAACTTCACTATATTGCTTCTCCTTGCTCTGGGGATATGTCTCATCTTTCTCTATATCTGTACCATGTACGTAGGGACATCTACATATTTACATAGATATCTGCTATCTCTATGTATACACAGGCATCTAAGATACATACTAAGATTCATGTATGTAAAGTGTTTTACATAAGACTTGGCACTCAAGAGTGACTAAGAGAAAGCATTGTTCACAGAATGTATTACTCTCACCAAAAGCCATACACTCTGCTTATTTTCTCTGTCTCTAACCTTTCTTTTTTTTTAACTTAAAGAAAAAATATTTTTAAATTTTTTTAACATTTATTTATCATTGAGAGACAGGGAGAGACAGAGCATAATCACAGGAGGGGCAGAGAGAAAGGGAGAGACAGAATCCGAAGCAGGCTCCAGGCTCTGAGCTGTCAGCACAGAGCCTGACGTGGGGCTCAAACCCACAAACCATGAGATCATGACCTGAGCTGAAGTTGGACAATCAACCGACTGAGCCACCCAGGTGCCACAAGAAAAAATTTTTTAATTAATTAATTAATTAAATTAATAAATTAGAGAGAGAGTGCACGTAGGGGAGGATCATAGAGAAAGGGAGAGAGAATCTAAGCATACTCCACATGATCAGTGCAGAGCCCGATGCGGGGCTCAAACTCATGAACTGTGAGATCATAACCTGAGCCAAAGTCAGACATTTAACTGACTGAGCCACCCAGGCACCCCTCTAATCTTTCTTTAAAATCATATTTTGAGGGGCACCTGGGTGGCTTAGTTGGTTAAGCCTCCAACTCCTGATTTTGGCTCAGATCATGATCCACTCAGTGTGGAGTCTGCTTAAGATGGTCTCTCTTTTTCTCTCTCTTTCTCTTTCTCTCTCTCTCCCCCTCTGTCCCTCCTCCCCTGTAAAAATTAAAAAAGATAAAATCATATTTTTAGTTGGAATGGATCTCAGAAGCCATTTACTTCAATTCCTTCATTTTCACTTTTTTTAATGTTAACTAATACACTAAACATTTTAAAGTTAGTTAAGACATTCTCATTGTAGAAACTATGGACAGTACAGAAAACAAAATCATACAAAGAAAAATAATTCATTCATAAAACAATTACTATTACCAATATCAGCTCCATAATTTATGAACTGTGGCCCAGGGAGGAGAAATGGAAGGCCAATAATCCATCAGTCGGCAGGTCATTGGCCAGGTTTCTTCCACACCAGTCCTCTGCACTTCCCTCTGAAACGGGAAGACTTTGGTTTTGTCTGTTGGTTAGAGGAACCCAAGACTGACCATGAGCCTGGGTGGAGTTACCATATCATTCAAGAAGCTCAGACAACCCCTAGTTCTGCCTGCTTACGCCCTCCTTCCTGCCCATAATCATGTTGGTCACAGCAGTGTCCACCTCTTGAATTCCAAATGAGGCTGAGCCTCATTTCCTTATCTTGAAAATAGAAATAACAATAACTTCCATAGTAGGGTGGTTACAGACACGAAGACTGAAAATGAATATAAAAGTATTTTGGAAACAATATACTTGTTTCCAAACAAGTTGTATATATATAAGAGAGGAAAAGAAGTGAGGATGGGAGGTTAGTAGGGGAACAGATATATGTCCTAAATAAAAGAGATATCTCTGTCAGAATACAAGAGAAAGCTCCTTCTCCAAAGAGGAGGAAACCACTGGAGTCATAGCATGTCGGGTTACAAGGATCAGAAATGCCTTGCTTATGGTTACAAATGGTTATGAGCTGAGTCAGTGGAATGAACAGTCCCCAAACTGATCTGATGCCTCCTCTCTCCTGCCTCTTTCCTCCCACCTTTCTGGTCCCACCTCTAAAAACATGGACTCTGTGCCACACAGTTGGGTTTGTATTCTGATTCTGCCACCAATTGAGCCCAAAAAAAGTACTTCACTTCTCTATCCATCACTTTCCTCATCTGTAAAATTGGCTTAATCACAGCATCTCCACATAGGGTCCTCTCTTCCTTCTTGCCCAGTTTTACTTCCACAGTCTATCATTACAACTTCCTTACTCTCAATTCCATTCTCCTCCCCTTTCCTCCTCTGGAGAAATCTGTTTTGCAAAACCACAGCCCTAGGAAATCACAACCCTCCCCAAACTCTCTGCTGCCCCCGTGTGGCTGAGGGGAGCTTGAGAAACATTCACCACCACACAAATGGCCCCACTTCAGATACAGGACCAAGGACCACAGGTGCGCCCATAAAGCTGCCCAGCTGTCATGCTGTGTTTCCGTAGACCACTCACTCTCCCCCTGCGGGAAACAACTTCACAACATCCCTCTCCTCAGTCTGCCTTTGCCAGCACTCTAAGCTAACGACTTTGCTTTCCACATCTCTGAAAAAATTAAAGCAATCAGAAGAGCAGGCCCACAGACCTTCACAAATGTATCTATAAACCTGTCAGCATTTTCAAACAAGTACTCTACCTTCTCTCTTGTTACTAAGGATATTTTGTCCGTCCCCTATCTAAAGCTATTATGTGTTGGGGCGCCTGGGAGGCTCAGTCGACTGAGCATCTGACTTCAGCTCACGTCATGATCTCCCGGTTTCCAGCCCCGTGTCAAGCTCTGTGCTGACAGCTCAGAGCCTGGAGCCTGCTTCAGATTCTGTGTCTCTCTCTCTCTCTGCTCCTTCTTGGCTCACACCCTGTCTCTCTCTCTCTCTCTCTCTCTCTCTCTCTCAAAAATAAATAAATGTTAAAAAAATTAAAAATAAATAAATAAAAAGTAACAACATAAAGTTATTATGCGTTGAACTGTGCCCTCTAAGAATTTATATGTTGAAATCTTAACCCCCAGCATCTCAGAATATGCCCTGATTTAGAAATGGGGTTGTTGCAAATGTAATTATTAAGATGAGGTCTTATTGGAGTAGGGAGGGCCCCAATTCAATACAACTGGCGTCCTTACACAGAGGGGAGACTTGTTCATTGCAGTGTACATGGGAAGAATGTCATATGAACAAGAAAACGAGAACAGGGTATTGTGCCTGCAAACCAAGAAATGACAAAGATTTCCAGCAAACCACTAGGTTGGAAGAGTCTTCTTCGCAGACCTCAGAAGGAGCCAACCTTGCCAACACCTTGACCTTGGATTTCTCGCCTCTGGGACTGTGAGACAGTAAATTTCCATTGTTTCAGCCACCTAGTTTGTGGTACTTTGTTTTGGCAGCCCTAGAAAACTATGACAAAAGCCAGCCTTTCAGTGATCTAAAGTGACTGGATTCTTACCCTGCTTAGATTCCCCCTCTCTACTTATTCTTATGTTGATGTACTCATTAAACTCATTAAATTCCTCTCTTACCTTTCCTTAAACATACTTAAACTAGGCTTGCATGCCCTTTTACTCCACGTACAGCATTCTTGTCTAGGTCACCAATGACTTCCACATTGCTAACCCCCACAGCCAGTTCTCTGTCTTGGTCCTATCTGAACCACCAGTGACATTTGATACAGCAGATCCTTGCTGCCTCCTTGACACTCTCCCTTCCCTTGGCTTCTGGGACAACACACTTTTGGCTTTGTCCTTCTTGTCTGACTGTTCCTTCTCATTCTTCTTGGGGGTTCCTCCTCTTCTCCCAGACCTAGGATACGACAGACCCCCCGGGTCCTCGATCCACCCTCTATGCATATCCTCTGGGTGAGTTCGTCCAAGCTCGAGGTTTTAATTACCACTTGTGTGCCAATGACTCCTAAAATTTATACCTCCAGTTGGCCTTCTCCCCTAAACTCCAGGCCCACATATCCAACTACCCACCTCGGTAAACGCTACACATCCCAAACTGAGCTCCTGATCTTCCTCCCAAAGCTTGTTCACCAGCACTCTCCATTTCGGCTAAAAGAAACTGTTCTTCTAAGTGCCCAAACCTCGTATTCATTTTTAATTCCTCTCACTCTGACCACAGATCCAAGAAGCTCTGTTGACTCTACATTTAAAATATATCTGGTATCTTGGGGCACCTGGGTGGCTCAGTCGGTTAAGCATCCAACTTTGGTTCAGGTCATGATCTCACAGTTCATGAGTTCGAGCTCCACATCGGATTCTGTACTGACAACTCAGAACCTGGATCCTGCGTCAGATTCTGTGTCTCCCTCTCTTTTTCTGCCCCTCCCCCACTCCTGTGTGTGCACTCTCTTTCTCTCTCTCTCGTTCTCTCTCAAAAATGAATAAACATGGAGTACCTAGGTGGGTCAGTCGGTTGAACATTAAATTCTTTTTAATTTTAAGTATATCTGGAATCTAAGCCTTTTTCTTCCCCTCTGCTGGTCTATCATCATCTCTCAGCAAAATTATTGCAGTAGCCACTTGATTGGCCTCCCTACTTCTTCCTTGCCCCCTACACTCTGTTCTCAACACAGCAGTCAGAGAGATTCTGCAAAATGTAAGTCACATTAAGTCAAATCCTCCAGTGACTCCCTACTTGGTAACAGAGAAAGCCAAGCCCTTACAGTTGCCCCCTAAGACTTCCATGGCCTCTACAAACCCTTACATCTCTGACCTCATCCCCTCCATCCTCCCTGCTGCCTCCACTCAAGCCACGGGGCTCCTTGTTGGTCCTACAGCATCCGGGTTGTTCTCACTGCAGTCTTTGCACTGACTGTTCCCTCTACTTGGAGCATTGGTCCCCCAGGTAACCACACAGATACCTTCCTTACCACCTCTGCCTCCACTCAGATGTCACTTCCTCTGTAAGGCCCATCTGGCCCAACTATGTAAAACTGATCCTTTAAGACGCCTGGATGGCTCAGTCAGTTGAGCATCTGACTCTTGATTTCAGCTCAGGTCATTATCCCAGGGTCATGGGATCAAACCCCATGATGGGCTCCATGCTGAGCATAGAGGCTGCTTAAGATTCTCCCTCTCTCCTTCTGCCCCTTCCTTCTGCTCCTCTGCTTGTGCTCTCTCTCTCTCTCTCTCTCTAAAAATTAAAAAAAATTTAATAAAAAGAAAAAACTGATCCCTGCTCTCAAATACTCCTTTTCCTTCCCTTAGCCCATCATTCCTAATATACAATACAATTTACTTGTTCATTATAGTTATTGTATATTTTCTGTTTCCCTGTACCAGAATGTAAGCTTTGGAGGGCAGGGGTTTATTTTTCTGTTTTGTGTTTATTTATATATGTGTTAAATGCCAATGAATATTTGTTGCATGAGTAAATAAATGAATGGTTGAGTATAAATGGTTTAGAATAGTGTATGGCACAAAATAAGTGTTTAATAATTATTAGCCATTATCAATATTACCTTCCTTTATTCAGATCAGATTTTGTAGACTGAAGATCTAGGAATTTGGCTGGCAGAGGGCCCCCTAAAGGAAAGACACTGGGTAAGGGCGGGGAGGGGGGGGGAAGGGAGGGGACTTGCCGGGTAATGAAACTTATCCAAGCCTCATTTATTGCCAGTCGACTTGCATGGGCTTTTTTGGTTTTCCTCCAATTGCTCCCTTGTGCCAGCCTTGGATGGATCCCCTGGACCTACCCTGGAAGGGCCCTGCTGAAATCACTGCTCTGGGCTTCTCAGGAAAACCTCGGGCCCAATTTACCCAGCAGGAAATAAAAATTAATAACTTCAAAGAATTCTTAGCCTATTTCTGCTGTTCTGGCATTTTCAGGATTTTTTTTTTTTCAGCCTTTAAGAAGAAATAAGAGAATTAGGCCCAAACCCAAGAGCTGATAGTATTTAATGCTGGTGAACAGAGCACGGGCCATCAAGACATTCCAGCCATCATGGAATCATGGTTTTGTTTTGATGAAAGGGTTTGCAAGGGATTTGATTTAATGTGGCTTATGTTTTACAGGACCACCCCGGCTGTAATTTTAAAGAGAGAGTGTACAGAGTCAGAGTAAAAGTACAGTTTGTGGGCCGACTGCCTACAAGGGTGGGGGCCTCAGAGCAGCTCACAGGACGCACAACACACTCTCGGTGCACTCAGATATGTGCGTGGGTCGGGCTGAGCACAGAGGCACGGTTGCATTGAGTAACCTGTGTTGTACACACCTGCTGCACATATGTCTTCTTCAGAGCAGGACAGACCAAAGTTCCTCAATTTTCTCAGAAGCAAGAAAGAAGGACTCAACTTCAGAACCCCTAATCATTCTTTCCTGCATTCCCTACTTCTTCCATCTGTCCAGTAAAACTATTTTCCTGAATAATTTTCACAGAACAGAATAGCTCCAGTACTTTATTCTTCAATAAAAATGTGATTTTAGTGATGGGCACCCCTCTCCACCCCTTCCTGAGTGAACTCAGACCCTTTACATGCAGGTCCCCTCTGCAAACCACACTGGGGTTTGAAAGCCCACCCAGTAAGAGGGGTGTGTATTCAAATGATGGAAAGGGTCCTCGGGAGAGGAAAGGGATTATATTTTACATCTGTAAACACTTGGGGTGAGGAGGTGCTCTGGGTTCTAGTCTAGAGTCCTCTGGGCTGCTGGGTTTCTGCTGCTGCTCAGTGTTAGCCTGTGCACTGACAGCATCTCACCCAGAGACCAGCCTGGCCTGGAAGACGGCCTTGCTGGAGAGTAAAGGGGTAAGAGCAGGGAGTGGGGGTCCAGGGTCTCCCAGGTCCCCACCATTAATATTCGTGTACTTTGTCTATGTAACCTACAGTTGTGGGAACTTAGAACCACGTGAAGCAGTAAGATCAAATGGAAACCTTGAACTGGTTGCTTTCGGAATCATTTTGCCTGGGAGGCTTGGGGCACTTCAGGAAGAACACACGTGACATAAAAGCATTGCCGTTGTCAGTGCCGAGGACACCAAAAACGGGTCCAGGTACAGCCAGGAGAGTTCCTGCATGCGGCCCAGGGATCAAGGACGCACTTGCTTGTTGGCAGTGGCTTACACAGCTCTTCAAGGATTTACTGCTTTCTAAATCAAGGTTCTATCAAGGTTATTCCTTTAACAATATCACCTTCCTCCTGTCCCATTTGCCTTCTTAATGGAGTAAATGAAACAGAATTAAAGTTTCGAGCTGGGTGTGTTTGTAACCGTGGGAAGAACCATAGGAGCATATCTGGCAAAGGGACCTCACTGATCATATCTGGAATCATTAAAAAAGGGTAGGGACTTAGGGACAGAAGTCCCAGAACAGAGCACCCACCTCTCACACTGAGCAGGGCCCAGACCTACCTCCGAACAGGAGACAGGGGTGCTGTGATGGGTGAAGCTGTCATTTCCCAGGGGAGTCACTGGAACGGGGCCATCACACACTTGTCACCTTCGACATTGGGGAGAGAATTTCCCAATGTGCCTCAGTGAAAAGAGAGGGTAGACCTTTGCTACCAGGAATGGACCCATTAGAGTGGGAGATGGCAATGGCCACTCTAATCATGTAGCAGATTTCCAGTGCAGGGATAGAGCCTCAAACAGGCGCCCAGAGATTTAGACTCCAGCCTTAGGGCTGACAGGGGGCTGCCACTAAATCTCTGTGACATGAGAAAGTCACTTTCCATCTTTAGGCCTCAGTTTCCTCATCTGTGAAGAGGATAAGATGATCCTCATGGCCTCTTCAGGTGATAATTCAGTTCAGTCCAATATAACATGCATGAGTGGATCATTCTGACATCACAGTGGAGGCAGAACTGGAAGAATGTTGCCTGGAGGCCAGGAGATGAGCTACCATTAAATTCCAATGAATTATCATTAAATTACCAATACCTTTCTTAAGCTATGTTAAGAAAGGCATGATAATAGCCTGAGCAACAGTTGTATCAGCTAGGAACTGCTGAGTAACAAGTCACCCTAAAACTTCCTCTCTATTATTTTTCAAAATCTACAGGTCACCTACAGGTCCTGTTGACCTGGCCTTACTTGACCAATCCTGAGTGGGCCCACACATGTGTCTGAGGTTGCTCAGCTAACTGGTTGGCTTGGAGACTCTGGTCAGCTCTCTGTGACATGTCTGTCACATCTCTCTAGCAGCTCAGCCCAAACATGTTCTCAGAGCAGTGACAGGGTTCTAAGTGACAAATGAGAAATTTTTTCTATTTTTTAAATTTTTTCCTCATATTTTCTTTAATAACATTTTAATACAGAAGTTGAATTGATCAAAACAGGGTTCTACATTGTAAAAAGGTAGGAATGAAAAATCTTACTCCCAGTTCCTGTCCCCAGGCTGCCCTGTTCTCCCAGCCCACTCCCAACCACAGATAACAGTTTCTTATTCATTTCTTACATATTTTTCCACTGTTTTTTATGAGGATGCAAGCATACATGAATGTATATTCTTATTTTCCATTTTTTTACACAAAACATTATTATCTTGTATATACTACTCTTCATTATATACTACACCATGGTGATCTTTTCAAATCAGTGCATGGGAACTTTTGGGTTATTTCTAATCTTTGAGCAATGCTTCAGGGAAAACCTAGCTTGTTTGCCATACATTTGTACAGCTATTTCTGCACATCTGCGTTAAGGTTAAGGAAATCATGCATTTTTTAAAGCCTCTGCTTGCATCAAGTTTGCTAGAGTTCCATTTTCCAAAGTAAGGGTCCTGGCTGAGCCAAAATTCCATGTGAGAGACACAGCCAGAGGGCACAAATACAAGGAAGCAATCCTTGGATCATGTAGCAATCCTCTGCAGAAGTGGGCTATGGAGAGAGGAGGGATACAAGAAATACTGGAGAGAAAAGCAGAAGGTGGTTCCCAATCAGCTGTGACCTCAATGCCTTTCAAAACCTTGGACAAGTGAGGAGGTTGTGAGTGAAGGGAAGGGTGAATTTCAGGTTCTTTGGAGTTATCCTTGAATAGGCCCCAAGCCTGAGCAACCAGGAAACATGATGGGGCAGAGTCAATAAGGAGATTCACATGGAAGATGTTAGCCAGCTGGGGGCCCACAGGTGGAGGTGGATGCCGGCTTCTGCCCCAAACCCCATTGTCCATAAACATGTCTCATTTTGTACAGTTCAGTATTCTCTTTTTTTACTTCCTTTCAGTTTTTCACGAGATTCCTTCCCCATGCCATACTAAATTATTTGCACTAAAAAAGAAGTAAATAGAGCAAGAGGCCAGGGCGCAGAGTAGGGGAGGGTATGAAGCTGGGCACACCGCATCTGTTATGGTGAGGACAGTGGGATCTGAGAGAGAAACCATCAAGAGACTTGAAACTCAGGATGCCCTGGGGTGCTGGGATGGCACCTCCATTCTCCGCAAGATCTTCCCTGCCTGCCCAAACCTCAGTAGACTTGTGGCTTGTTTAAATTATGGAGGTCTCAGTCCCACCGATTTATCTTCCAGGAGAGAGACTACGAAGGAGGAAGGAAGACAGGTGTGACCAGTCCCTTTGCGATTTCCCATTGACTGGAGTTGAGAGCCATCAGCGTTGTTAGGAACTTTCCTATTTTTGTAACATTTGTGAGCCTGAGTCTGGGTCTTCTGCCACAGTGGGCCACAAAACCATTAAAAAAGAGAGAGAGAGTAGAGAGAGTGTGTGGCAGCCCAGCACTACAGAGTCAATGAAAGGTATTCAGATACGTTTTCAGATTTGATTCTCAAACTGCCCTAGACTGTTAGCTTCATCAAGACAGAGAAATCATGTCTGTCTCACCCACGGAATCCACAGTGCTTGGAGCAGAGAGTGGCACATAAGCTCAATCCATATTTGTTGAATAAATGAACACTATGAAGCAAAAAAAGACAAGTCATTATCCCCATTTTATATTTGAAGCCTAGAGTCTCACAGTTAAGAAACGGCAGAGCCAGGACCAAATGGAGATTCTCATCCCATGGTCACTGCTAGCTCTTTTGTCTTATGATGCTTCTGGGTCAGTAGCCTCAGGAAGCAAAGAATCCTAAAGGCACTTTTGTGTAGAGCAGCCGTACAATGCACAGGCAGAACCCCTGGAGCTTTCTAGCACCAAGCAAGATTCACAAAGAAAGCTCAGGACAGAGATGTGGAGGAGTAGCTGGCAAGAAACTTCCAGTCCTCCTGGTGCAGCAAAGGTGCATTCCCAGCAGGCAGGTCCCAACCAGGAACATTTGCAGCTCTTCAGCATCCCCTAGAACAGAGCTCCAGAACGCAGCCTCCTCCGGGCAGCTCAAGTGCTCCCATGAAACCCAGATCCAAACACATCAGCGTTGTGTCTAACTGACCTGTACACGGTCCACTGTTTAGATACTGGCCATCCTAGGACTCAGGACCCATCCCTGCCACTATTTGGTCTCTGGAAGAGATAATCATCTCAGGAGGAAATAGCCTTACTACAAATTAAGAAGCTAATGTGCATGGTCAATCATCGAGAATGACTACACAACATTAGGTTCTTAAGGTCCCGTGGAACCCTGAAACAGACCACAGCCTGGGTCCTGTAAGCAAAGATCTGGAAGCAGTTGAAATAACATGCGTGTTGTGAGTGTTCTGAGGGAGAAGGTCCGTGCCTCCCATCAGATCCTGACAGGGGTCTCTGATTCAGTTCCAGCCACATGAAGATCTAGAATGGACTTGTCATCGCCCCAATGACTACTCGGCTTTGCTCAAAGCCCCGGGGATGGGACCTGTCTTTAGTGAGACAATGCGTGCTGTTTCCTGTGGTCACTGCCTGCCTCCCACAGAGAATGAGAAGTGGGTAGGTGGTCCCAATGGGACTAGAGCAATACCTCTCCCGCCTTGTGTCCAGCACGTGGTGTCAGAACCGGAACTGTAGTATAGGAATGCTGGAACAGGCTACAAAGGACATCATCAGGCATAGAAGGAGCTGCTTTTAAACTTCATGTAAAGACAACTAATGCCTGGCTCCCACAGAGTGGTGCGTTTTAAAAGAGATTTCTGCTCATATGTCTCAGAAGAGCCTTACATAGAAGCCAAGCCTTGAGCTGGTAGCATCTATCAACCTCAAATTCTAGTGGATACCACCCCCCTTCCCCCGCGATTTCAGTAATGGAGGCAAAACCCAGCGTTTGTGCTAAAAGTGATTCTCTAGTGCCACCTGGTGGTAACTACTTACTAATGCACCTTTTACAACACCAACTTGCACTGTTTGTATTTTTCTTTTTACCGATTTCAAAACTGAACTCAGTTCAAACTCCTCCCACTACTGACATGTAAGTTGAAGCTCAGGGATTGCTTAAGCGATGTAGCAGGTGGCTCATCAGAGGCAGAGACTACATTGAAGCTTAGGCCTTCACATTCTCCTTCCAGAGCACTTTCCCACCCTGTGCAGTGTTAATTCCCTTCCACTTCACTCTTTTCCTAGGACAGGAATGTTCCATCTGGAACCAATGTCTGGGCTGAATGCCCTCCTTTGTGCTCCTAAAGTTCCCTAAGTTTCTGTCTACAATGGCCTTCTCTACCCAGGTTGTCCTACTGACTTCTCTGCATCTCTTGCTCAAAAAGAGACCTTTGAGAGCAGAGACTGTTCACACTCTGTATCCCAGAATCCAGCCTGGAGCCTGGAACACATGGACAGATGAATGAAGTCCCCCGTCACCCAGGTGAGCAGTACAGCGTGCATGCAGGCCATTGCTGCACCTGTCACCATGACCACTGTCTTCCTGCTCCGTGCTGTGGACCCCCTATACTTCAGGGTCCTGAAGAGAACAAGACATGGTCCCTATCGTGTGGTCCTCCAGGCAGGGAGTAGCCCCAGCAAGGTCAAGTATGGATCACAATATGGTGTGGGAGTCCTACACAGAGGTGCCCTAAGGGCAGAGAGAAGACACTGGGGTGAGGCTGTGAATCTCAAAATAGTTTCTGAGCCTTGAAGGTGAATTGAGGTGACTCTTGGTGCAGGGCATCTGGCAGCAGGCACAGCCAGCCCCAGAGGTGTGAACAAGCAGGTGTGGTAAGGGTGCACTTGGAGTAGAGAATGCATCTGTGAGTTGTGGGTGAGAAAGGCAAACCCAGGAGCTGCACAGGGGCCAGCTCACAAGGGCTTCTCATGCCATGATGTGGGGGCTTATCCTCTGTTTCTAGGGGTGAGATCCCTATGAAGGATTTTAAGGACAACAATGAAATGAGGGTCTGGGCAGCAGTGGGGTCAATGAACTGGGAAACATTAGAATAAAGAATGTGGCCCACGAAAGTCTAGAAAGCTGGTGTTCTCAAACTTTAGCGTGCTTAGAATCTCCAGGAGGGAGAGCTTATAATGCAGAGTCCCAGGGTCCCTCCACGGATTCCGCTCCAGTAGGTCTGGGCTTGTGCCCCAGGACTTTGCATTTTCAGCAAGAATTAAGCTTCTGCTACAAATGGCTCAAGGGACACACTTGAGGGACCACTGGAGATGAATGAGGGGGGCAAGGGCCAAGGACAGTGAGAGACAGGCTGTGAAAAAGACGCCTTGTGGTCACAGCCATGGAGGAAAAACTGGAGAGGTGGGAAGGGATGAGGGAACAAGCAGTGCCTATAAGACCACAGGAAAATTGTTTTAAGGACAGAATGGTTCCCCAAAGCAAGCTCGCCAGGAAAGTTAAATTAGGTATGAACAGAAAATGGGTTGATTGGCTTTGGGCAATGAGGAGATCCTTAATGACTATCCAGTGGGTGGTTTTGTGGGAACAGTGGGGACAGAGCCAGACAGTAGAAGGTCAGAAGTAACAGGAGAAGAGAAATACTGACACTCAGGGGCTCCTCTCCCCTCCAGAAGCCTGACCTGGGAAGAAAATGAGAAAGAGGATGGAAGCCAGACGGGGACAGAAATAGGTGCCACAGAAGGATTTTGGTGTTCAGGTGGGAAAAATTGACTATCTCTCTATGCTATGGAGGACAAGTGGATGGAGATCACAGCAGTGGGTCCAGGAGGGCCGGGTGGCCAGAGAAGGGAGAATTCTGGAGAGGACCAAGAGCTGGGGTGAGGTCCAGAGCCCCTCTCTCCTGAGGCCTGTGGGGAGAGGGAGGGGAAAAGGTATGCTTGAAAACAGGTTCGTAGGGTGATTCAAATTAGGTACGAAGATAACAAATACCATAAACACATCACCTCACTTTGCCAAGATCTGAGTTGATATAAATCTGGGAGAAATTGTAAGTTCATTAAATAACTGAACCAAGATTCACAAAGATATTAAGAGTCTGGAGTGAAGAGCTAAAACCCAGCTTTAATATGGCAAACATGAACTCTGTACTTGGTTTAAAAGTCAGCTTCCACAAACACAGAAGGGCAACTTGATGCACAGCAGCCAACAATTTAAAAAAGTAATTGATGATATTCTCCATTTGATCAAAAAGGATTATAAGGCTTTTAAAAACTAACGATCTGAGGTTATCAATGGGAGATCCCAGGACTTGGCAAAAGTCTAGCCTATCAGCCGTTACTTTTTCAGCCTTTTCTAAAGATCTGAGGGCAAGGAAGAGTGGGTGGTATGATTGTTGAGACAGCTTAGTCTATACTCTGCTTAATAAATGTTTTTTAAAGTAACTTATTTGGAAACCTTGATACTTTAATCATAAATGGAAGCCAGTTCTTTGTGATCGATCTCAAAACTGATGGAGCTGATTTCACCAAACCAAGTTCACAAATCTCCCTGACCACCTGGGGGGCTCTGCATGACTAGATCCCCAAGACCTTCAGTCTGGCCTCACAGAGATTCTGACTGGGTAGATATTGAAGGTGGGGGCTGTCTATGAACCACAGGGAGGTTTAGAAGACACTGAACTAGTTAGGAAATCTTCGGCAGTGTCTGGTTCCCATCCTAAGCTGCTAAAGAGACACAGAAAACTCTTCCTTGTGCTTCATAGGTATTCAGAACCAACAGATTGTGTCTTTAGTGCATATGGTAATTTACATGCTTGAAGCTATGGCTAATTTTGGTGTACCAATGGCATGTGTTGGTATTGCATATAAAAGTGTTGGAAGACTGGCTTAGATTTATAAAGTCCTTTTCTCAAAAGAATCTAGTTTTCAATATAAATCACGATACATCTATTCTAATCTTGCCAAATGGCTGGTCATTTATGAGCAGTATATCCATGCATAATGATGCCGTGGATGTTACGGAAAGAGACTGATTAAAGTAGTAAGAGGTGGTTTGGAATGAACTCATCCTGCCCAAAAGAACACAACAAAGGAACAGATCATTTATCATCATTACCATTTAAGTTTACTTTTAATAGCTGACATGTCTCTTTGAATTACTTTTTAAACACCATAAAATCCATCCATTATTTTTTTCTTGCAAATTCACACAGCTATGCAACTATCACCACAGTTTAGAATGCTGCCACCAGAAAGTTCCCTCATGCCTGTTAGCGGCCTGATAGCCTGTGTAAACCTTGGATCTGCTTTCTGTCTCTAATGTTTTGCCTTTTCTAGAAACTCCATGTTAAGGGAAACCCAAAATATTTAGTCTTTCATATTCGGCTTCTTTCACTTTGTATAACGTTTGTTACCTGTACACACAGTTTGCGCCTACTTTCAGGTCTTACATTTCAGTCTACGATACATTTTTTAATCCATACTTTTGTATCACGAGAGGTAAGAGTCTAAGTTTATGTATTTGTAATCCATACTTTTGTATCACGAGAGGTAAGAGTCTAAGTTTATGTATATGTGAATATCCAATTGTGTCACTACCATTTAAAAAGACCGTCTTTCCCCCATTGAGTTGCCTTGGCATCTTTATTGGAAATCCATTGATCATAAATATGTAGGTTTATTTCTGTACTCAGTCTTTGGTTCCATTGGCCTACATGTCCACCTTGTAGGAAGGATAAGCACTGATGTGTGAAAACATTGTTTTGGTTACATGTACTAGGTTAGTGTGTAAAGTGTATTTCTTACTGATGATTGTGGCAAACATATTTTCTTGAAAATAATTTATCTAAGCAGTACCAGATAATACAATAATACACAAAAAAGGGTTCTCGAATAGGTTATCGGCACCCACAAAGATTGTAGAATAGAGCCTAGCCTCACACTTTGCAGAAAAGGAAATGGAGGCCCATAGTGAGGAAGTAAGTTAGCCACAGTTGTGTTACAATGTAAACTGGGGTGCCTTTCCTGGAAGCCCCTAACTTCCCGATGCCCAACTATCCCTGCTGCTCTTCTGTGAATCTTTGAAGGCCCCCACCTCCACCCATTGCACTGAGGTCCCGCTGGCAACAGCTGACATGAGCTCCCATAGGCACATGACTGGGCAGGAATCCTGGGGACTGCGACCCACCAATGCCCATCTACCCCTTTCTCGTCAGCCTCCCCCTGGAAGCTCACTGAAAGCAGCGTCCCCACGCACTGCATTGTCTGGTGGGTCCAGCCCCAGATGACTGTTCTCTGTGCTCCTACTCCTCTCTCCCCACGGACTGCAGAGTTGGCTTTTCTTCAGGGACTCTTCTCAGAATGGAAAAAAGACGGCAGTACCGCCGACGTCAAATGGCTCTTACACAATGGCAGCATCTTGCTGAGAATCATGTAAATAAGCCTGGGAACATACGGATTGAATTTCCCTCAACTTACCCAGGAATGTAGTAAGTTAGGGCCATGGAGGAAGGCTCCCGCTCAGCCAGGCACTCAGAACACTTGAAAGAGAACTCTTCCCACCCCAGAGATGTCTTACCCTGGAGCTCTCCATCCCTCTCAGGCTCTCAAGTTCCAGGGTTCCTAGCCTTGACGAGGCACAGACACTTAGCTCTGTCCCTAGCAGGCTGGGCTTTTTAGAGGAAGACAGTGCCTCCAACCCTGTAAACTGGGCAGAATGTCTGCACACTTCTTCATTCATTCAGCCACTCATGCACCTGGTATTATTGAGCACTGTGTCTGGAGGGTAGGAATATCACAGAGAACAAGAAAACATGGTCCTGCTGTCATGACTAGTGAAAGAACTTCCAAGCACCCCAAGTTATCAAAGCTTTTGGATAAGGGCAGGTTCCCAGCATTGGCAATGTTGGAGCAGAGGTTGATAGAGACATAAACGTCAGATTCAGAATTGGGTGGCTGACCTCCAAGGTGCCTCTCAAGGGCAAGCTTTCTGAGATCTGAAGTTCCTGGAGCACTGCGACTGCTTCCTGCCTGCCTCCTGCTGCACGGTTCTCTTCCAAAGGCACCTGCATGACCTTAGCCCAGGAGGTTTTTGTTGGAAGGCATGGGAGGTCCCAGGAGAAGCAACAGTGGGTCCAGGTAAAGCAGAGTGCTCATCCTCCCTGCTGAGAAAACCACTATCATTCTGATTTCTTTTTATTTTCTGTCTTCTCTGGCCCCTCAGAAGAAATATGAACACTTTCTCCTGAGTGAGGATGAACTTGAAAAATAAACCAAAAGCATATCAACCAACATAAAAGTTCTAGTTAAATTATTCCCATTGGGGAAAACTGCATGAAGGATACATGAGAGCTCTGTATTATTTTTTCTTTTTCTATTTTAGTTTTTTTTAATGTTTATTTTTGAGAGAAAGGGAGAGCAAGCAAGGGACGGGCACAGAGAGGGAGACACAGAATCTGAAGCAGGTTCCAGGTTCTGAGCTGTTAGCACAGAGCCCAATGCAGGGTTCAAACTCATGAACTGTGAAATCATGACCTGAGCTGAAGTGAGATGCTTAACTGGCTGAGTCACTCAGGTGCCTCTTATTTCTTTTAACTGAATATAAATCTACAATTATCTCAAAATAAAAGATTTAATTAAATCTAAAAGTTCTTGATAACTACACTACAAAGATGTAAGATGTTACCTTTAGGGGAAGCAGAGTGAGGGATGTAATGGGAATTGATACAGTTTCTCCATTTTTTCTGTCCACCTGAAATTACTTCAAAATAAAAAATTTAAAAGCAATTTGTAAAAATGCAAGAAACTGCTTATTGATAGGGTGGGGGGCAGAGCACTGGACTGGACATTAGTAGACACTGCCTTTCTATGTGACCTTGGCAGGTCCCTTCTTCTCTCTGGCCCCCAGTTTCACCACTTGTAATGTGAAGGTGCCCCACACTGCTCTTTTTACAGAACATCTTGCCCCATCTGTAGTCCAGTTTGTGGCCTCAGGTCTATGTCAGTCTTGCCTTCTCTTCACCCTTTTCCCAGCCTAGCTGCTTAGATTCCCCATCTGCAACATAGGAATAAATAACATTTTTTAATTGTTAAATTAAAGATAAAAGGAAGCAGTAGATGCGAAGTGCCTGACTCATAGTAAATACTCAGGAAATATTTGATTCCTGCCCCTTTGCCCCTTTGCCACAGTGTAAAATTCACTCTGAGTTCCTCCCTGTCCCTGGAGAAAGCACACAGGATTTAACAAAAACCTGTGAGGTTCTCACTGTGAAAAGCAAGAACCCAAATGGAGCACACAGGTCCTCAGCTTCCTTACAACAGTGGTCTTCACACTTTGGGTGCATCCAAATTACCAGGGGGCGGGGGGGGGCAGCTTATTAAAACACAGACTGCTGGGCTCTGTCTCCAGAGTTCTCCTTCAGTAGATCTGGTGTAGGACTTTAGAGAATGTGGGACTCTAGCAAGTTCTCAGGTGATACTGCTGCTAACATGAGTTCTTTGCAAACCCAAAGGATAGCTACACACCCCATGTTGCAGAGGAAAGGCAGACTTTCCACGGAGTTTGGCCCTAAGGGCTTAAGCAAGGGAGTTAGGCCAAGGAGAAAGAAATTCGGATCTGGGGGAGGGTGACATCTGGGCTGGGCTCAGGGAGATCAGAGCAGGGACCTTTTCCTGAGAAAGGCTAAAGAGAGAAGAGTTGCTCCAGCTTTTCCTTTGCCCCCTCCTTTTCCACCCAAAATAAAGCATTGCCCCTGGCAGCCCTCACTCCCACCCAGGGGAAGACTCCAGAGCGTAAGGTCAGGACTCAGGCTGAAGGGCTGACTGCAAAAGTAGAAGGAAGAAAAGACAGGAGTGGAGGAAAATCTCCAGAGCCCAGGACACACAAGCTGAAAGGGAAATGGAAATTTAGTCAATCCCAGACTGGTCTGTAGGGGGAACATTCCTGGGTGGTTTGGGGGAGGTGCACTAGTAGGAGGTTGGCTGTGGCTGTGTTTGTCAACACCCATGTGCTGGAGGGGAAAGTGAGGTGGAAGATGAAGAGGTAGTAGAAGAAAGAGAAGGAGAAGGAGAAGGAGAAGGAGAAGGAGAAGGAGAAGGAGAAGGAGAAGGAGAAGGAGAAAGAAGGAGAAGGAGAAGGAGAAAAAGAAGAAGCATCTAACTTTCATTAAGTATTTAAGTAAGTGCCCAGTCCTGGGCTAAGTACTGCACACATCTTATCTCCATGAAGTAGGCATCACCCTCCTTCACTCATAGTAACTACTCCCAAGTTACACAAGTATCCACATCAACTGATGCCTGACTTCAAACTCTGCTCTCTCCACTGGTTTACTATCTCATACTTCCTGGGCTTCGTCACCCCCTGCAATCTGTGTGAATTTGGCCAAATCAATATTTCTCAGACCAAATTTCTCTGCATGGAAAAAAAAAAGTTGATGTCAAGTACTCTCTAAAGGGTTTTGAAGGACAAAGAGAACAGCCAGGTAAAACTATAAGGTAAAATGCAGGCTGGTGTGCGTGTGTGTCTCAACCACTCAGCTAAAGATAACGACCGTGACCTCTAACATGCAGGATGGTAAACACTTAGAGGTCTTATATTTGGCTTCTGGGCACCACTGGGTTAACATTTTCATCCTGTTGTAAGTAAAACCATTACTCACCAGTGTAACTAATGTTTCATTATTGCTAATTCCAAAGCCATTACACCATGGAGCCAGAGTTTAAAAAGAATTTAATTGAAGACCAAAACATGCCCAGTAGCAATGCCTCTTTTATAAATAATTTCTGCTCCAAATTCTAACTTGGTATAAAAGCTTTTTGTGTATATTTCATTTTTTAAATGTGTGGTGTACAATGTTGTCATTGTAGCTCTGTGGAGAACTCTGAGATATTCAGAAAAATAACACCAGCCATAACAGTCCTTCTCATTTTAAAGGTGCCAAATGGTAGGCTGAACAATGACTCCAGTCCCAGGAGGAAACAGATCCAGGCAAGTTACATGGGATGCTCAAGTTCTTAGAGCTGTGTCCCACCATCCAGGCAGTGTGGGTGTAGACCCAGTCTTCCTTGTTTTGTCCCATGGTTCTTCCACAGAATATCTGAGAAAAGAACATGCCCCACCCACACAATATCAACAGACCACCTACCCACACAACCAGCTCTCTTTTCGTGAGTGTGGATTAGTCTTCCACTGGGAAATGCCCCCTCAGAACTGAGACTATGTCAGAGTTGGAAAGAGCTTGGTGATTGTCTAAGGACTAACATAAGGTATTAGAGTTCTAAGAAGTCAGAACAGCCTAAGATTACACTGCCAGAAGGGGTTAGGAACCCTCCTCCACCATCCTCAGTCCACAGAGATCTGAAGAGGTGGTGTTTACCCAGTCACCCCCAGAACTCCTGCTAGGAGAGGATGCTGAGCTAGGATGCACTCATTCCTTCCTAACAAACCCTGATTTCTCAATTTGCAGTTGCCAATCAGTGCAAGGGCCTTCCAGAACACCAGAACATGAAAAACGATACAGTTATTTGGAGAGACCCAAATCTAAATTTTCATCCATGTCATTGAATTCATAGTCCGTTTATAGAATTATCAACTGCTGCTGCTGAATGGGATCCTAACTATTTATTTTTCACACTGGGGTTCTGAAGTTCAAAGACCAAATGTAACGTGTCCAAAGCCACATACATGTTGTTGTGACAAAGATAGGAATTAGTAACAACTACTCAAATTTAAGAACTAAGCATGCACCAGGCACACTGCTGAGAGATGTTCATGTAACATATCATATAATGCTTACAACAAAAGAGGAAGGAAGGCGATGGGAGGATGGTTCTTCCTCATAATCAAACATCCATTGAAATGGCAGAGTCTGGATTCACAGCCTGGTCTGGCAGGCTCTAAGCTCATGTCTTCAACACCATGCATTATTGCCTCTCATGATAATTATGATTTATAATAAATTTATATTTGGCCTTCATCCCATTTGGGGCTCAATGCTCCCAAACCTTTGTCATTTCCCAAGTGGTGAACTATAAAGGTGTCTTTTGTTATGCTAATGAGATTACTTTTGAACCCCCCTGAATGATGGGGGCTAGTTGCCAGAGGATCAACCCAGTGATTTAGAGGATTGGAACTTTTAGTCCCACCCTCTGACCTCAGGGAGGGAGAGGGGCTGAAGGTTGGATCCATTGCTGAAGGCTAATAATTTAATCACCCATGTCTATATGAGGAAGCCTTCATAAAGAACCCAAAAGGATAAGATTTAGAAAGCTTCTAGGTTGACGAGTATGTGGGGATTTGGAGGAAATAGTGTACTTGGAGAGTGTATGAAAACTTTATCCCCTTTCCCCCTACTTTGTTCTATGTATTTCTTCTATCCAGCTGTTCCTGAGTTATACCCTTAGTTCTTGAGTTATATCCTTTTATAATAAACTGATACTCTAGTAAATAAAATGTTTCTCTGAGTTCTGTGAGCCACTATAGCAAATTAATCAAACTGGAGGAAGGGATCATGGGAACTTTTGATTTATAGCCTGTTGACCCGAAGTACAAGTAACCTAGACTTGCAATTGGCGCCCTGGGTTGGAGGGGGTTGTTGGAATCTTCAATCTATAGCTGGCTGGACAGAAGCACAGGTGACATCCTGGACTTGTGATTGGCATCTCAAGTCGAGGAACAGAGGGGGAATCTTACAGGACTGAGTCGTTAACTTGTGGAATCTGATGTTGTCTCCAGGTAAATTGTGCCAGAATTGAGTTGAATCGAGTTGCTTGATGGTGTTGAGTTGCATTGAGTCTTGAGATGCTTTGGAATTGGATACGGGAACCCAAATTACCTCTCAATCTGTGTTTGAAAAGAATCACTGATGGGCATGGCAGAGGATACATTGGAAGTTGCAAGCCTGGAAAAATGAAAGCCAGTTCAAAGGTGCTCACAAAGTTCCCAATGACACAGTAAGGGCTCAGACGTGGACAGTGGCAGAGGAATGATGATATGGAGCTATTTTAGCATCTGCCTTATCCTCTGCTGAGACGTGGAATGGGTGTTTACATGGAATTAAATACCACCATCCACAGTGAAGCCCCTACAGTCCACAGCATTTGTTCCAGGAAAGAGATTATCAGCTGCGAACAGGTTGGTTAAGGGTATTCATAACCTTTCTCTGAGCATCACAGAAAGGACGTGGAGTACATTCCAGATACAGTTTTGAGCCAGAGCACAGTGAAGCACACCAATAAAAGTGGATCTATTTTTTGAAATTCCTCAAACCAAGAAGGATAAAAATTATATAAACCCATCAGGGGTATTTTGTGGACATCTTCACCTGGGTCCAAAGGGGTCTTTCTGAAATGTCCAGCCCAATATTATTTCTAATAATATTCATTCTGATGATCTTTTATTGATTAAACATGTTTGTGGAGTGTGAAGCACTCCTAAGTATGTGAGACATTGTGAAGTCACCTTAGGAGCTAGAGCAATGATGTAGTTATAGGCATATTCATCAAGAGCTTACAGTATAGAACAAAGTATAAAATAGACATCTAAATGACTGAACTGCAAGATGGCAGAGCTACATGACCTCAGAGGGAATGTGGAATGGCTCTGAAAGTTGAAAAAAGACCCTTCTAGCTGAAGAGGTGTGAAGGAGGGAACAGTCAGGGAGGTTTCCTGTACAGATGACAAATAAGAGAGTTAGAGGATTTAAGTATGTTCACTCTTTATCTCCCAGATTCTCCAGGAAAACTTGAAGGAGTGCACTGGAATTATCATTATCATATTGCTATTATTATCATATTATATAGAGGGGACTGATTTGCAGGGGGTAAGTTTATTTTTTAAGATTCACACCACCAGGAAAAGTAATAAAGTCAGAACTAAAACCCTGATCTTCTGCTTCCCATCCTACTAACTGGTTTGGCCACATCCCTGAGGATATGTGGGAAAGGATCCTTTATACATTGTAAGTCCCCATACCAATCCCTTGAATAGCTGATTTTATAGACCATTTCTCAGGCACTGGGAATTACTTTAGGCTGGTCTTAGCCAACCAGCTGTGTTGTGGAGCTTTGATGATCATATTCTCTATAAGCATGTCTCTGGAGAGTTGTTTGGATTCACAGGGCTCTGGGAGTTTCCTGTTGAGACCATTGTCCTGGAAAGAATCTGGAATGACTCTTAAATGACTTGATGTTTTCTCAGAAATAAAGCATGAGGCATTTCCAGGAGTGTGTACTCACATGTTTTCTATTTCTTGATAGTGGAATGTTGTGGTTAAGATTAAAGACATTAGATTCATATGAATAATGTCATTTTGCCAATTGATAGGCATAATGACACTGGACAATATGCCTATTTCTCTGAGCTTCAATCTCCAAATCTGTACAATGCAAATAATAATAATACTTAACTCAAAGGGTGACATATAGTAAGTGCTTGATATATAAGAACTGTTATTTTAATTATACCTCTCTTCACCCTCAAAATAGTATAGACTTTTCTACTTCCAGTGAAAATATCTTTTGAAAACAAGAGCATAATAAAGGCTTTTCCAGATATACAAAATTTGAAAGAATTCATCACCAGCAGATCCACACTAAGAAAAAAAAATGTTAAAGGAACTCCATTATACAGAATGAAATAATACCAAATGGAAATATGGATCTATACAAAGGAATGAAGAGCACTGGAAATGGTAAGTACATAAAAAAAGAGTGTTTATTATTATTATTATTGTTATTATTTAAATATATTTAAAATGTAATTATCTTTTGGGGCACCTGGGTGGCTCGGTCAATTAAGCATCTGGTTCTTGATTTCTGCTCTGGTCATGATGTCATGATTCATGAGTCTGAGCCTCACGTTGGGCTCTGTGGTAACAGTGTGGAGCCTGCTTGGGATTTTCACTCTCCCTCTCTCTCTCTCTGCCCCTGCCCTGCTCATGCTCTCTGTCTCTCAAAATAAGTAAACTTAAAAAATTAAAAATTAAAATAAATAAAATATAATTATCTTTTAAAAATAAAATAATACCTAGGCACCCAGGGTGGCTCAGTTGGTTAAGCATTCGACTTAAGCTCAGGTCATGATCTCACGGTTTGTGGGTTCAAGCACCTCATCAGGCTCTGTGCTGACAGCTCAGAACCTGGAGCCTGTCTTCAGATTCTGTGTCTCCCTCTCTCTCCATCCCTCCCCTGCTCATGCTGTCTCTCTCTCTTTCTCTCTGTCTCTCAAAAAGAAATTTAAAAAATTTTTTAAATAAAATAATACCAATATACTGAGCTGTTAATAACACATGTATAAGGAACATTACTGACAACAGCAGTATAGTGACATAGAGGAAAATGGAAGTATGTTATTGTAAGTTTCTTAGAATATACATGAATGTGTATAATATCACTTGAAGGTAAACTGTGATACATGAAACCCTAAACCAACCGGAAAAATAACAAAACAAAGAATTATACCTAATAAGCTCATAACAAAAGAGATAAAATTAAATGATAATGCATATTGCTAATTTAATCTAAATTAATCTTTAAAAAAAGGGAAAAGAAAAACAAAGAACAGATGGGACAAATAGAATACAGTGACTAGTATGATACACTCAAACACAACCATATCAATAATCACATTAAATATAATTGATCTAAATACATAACTGAAAGGCAGAGATTGTCAGATAAATAAAAAAGCAAGACCCAACTATATGCTGCTTATAAAGAACATAAATTATTTATTTAACATTTATTATTTAGAGAGAGAGAGAGAGCATGAGTGAGAGAGGGGCAGAGAGAGAGAGGGAGAGACAGAATCCCAAGCAGGCTGACAGCATGGAGCCCAGTGTGGGGCTTGATCTCATGAACTGTGAGATCATAACCTGAGCCAAAATCAAGGATCAGTCACTTAACTGACTGAGCCATCAGGCACCCATTTTTTTAAAAAAACATTTCTAAATACAAAGATATATATATTTATATATAGTAAAACCTTGGTTTGCAAGCATAATTCATTCCAGAAACATATTTATAATCCAAAGCACTTGTATATCAAAGCTAATTTCAAGAACCATTGGCTCAGTTGTGATCATGTGACATTCAGTGTCACATACTACTCATATTGCAAGACATCACTCCCTTATCAAGTTAAAATTTTGCTTCCTCTCCCTCTGCTTTTTCTGCATGCTCTCTCATCTTGTGTAACACTCACAGAACAAGTTACAATGCAAGGTTTTACTGTATATCTTTTCCTATGGTGTATCTTTTTCTTTTCACTTTTAACCTACTTGTATCTTTATATGTAAAATATATTTCTTAAAAGCAGCATATAGTTTGGTCTTGCTCTTTTATTTACTTGACAAGCTCTGCCTTTTAATTTGGGCAACTGGCTGGCTCAGTGGGTGGAATGCGTGACTCTTGATCTCTAGGTCATGAGTTCAAGTCCCACACTGGGTTTAGAGCTTACTCCAAAAAGTAAAAATACATACATACATACATAAGAGCTGGAGTGGCTATATTAATATGAGACAACATAGCTTTCAGAGCAAGAATACTAGCAGGAATAAGGAAAGTCATAATGATAAATAAATGAGTTAATTGATAAATAGGCTATGACAATCCTAATGTATATAACATTAATTAAGTTTTAATAAACTTAAAATATGTCAGGCAATTATATCTCTAATAACAGAAGTTAAAAATATGTGAGGCAAAAATTAATGTAACTACAGGAGAAATAGAAAAAATGGAAATTGTAGTTAGAAATTTCAATTCCCCTCCCTAAACAGTTGTTAAGAACAAGCAGATAGGAAATCAGTAAGGATATAGAACACTTAAATAACATGATCAGACAATTTGACATATGAAGACAACTTTACCCAACCACAGCAGAATATACATTCCTTTCAAGTGTACATGGAACATTTTCCAAAATAAACTATATTTCAGGCCTATAATAATCTCAATAATTAGAATGGTTCAAGCCATACAAACTAGATTATTGGACTGAAATGGAATTCAATTTTAAGTCAATAGCAGAAAAATTTCTAGAAAGTCATAAAATATTTTAAAACTAAATAACTTATTTCTCTATAACCAGGATTCAAAAAATAAAATGTTAAATGAACGAAAGACACCTTATAGATATTTGTAGATACTAAAGCAGTATTTAGGGGGAAATTAATAGCACTAAAGATCAAACCAAACTTAAACCTAAAGTAGACAGAATAAAGGAAATACTAAAGGTCAGAGAAGTAATCAATGAAATATAAAACAGAAATGTAATGGAGAGAAAAAAATCAATGAAACCAAAAGTAGTTCTTTGAGGAGGTAATAAAATTGACAAATTTCAATAGATTGATCAAGACAAAAAGTAAAAATACAAATTACCAAGTAATTCTCAGGAATGAGAGAGGTTACATTACTAAAGATTTTACAAATATTGAAAGCATAATAAGAGAATGTTGTGAGCAATGTTATGCCAGTAAGTTTGACAACATAGACAAAATATATCCTTGAAAAAGTTTACTCAAGATGAACTAGATAATCTGAATACCCCTATACCTATTAAAGAAATTGAATTTGCAGTTAAAAATCTTCTCATAAAAGAAAAAGGAAGGACAGGCCCAGATAATCTTTCTGGTAAATTCTACTAAAGATTTAAGGAAGAAATAATATCAATTTATGTATTTATGTAGGTAAACATCCAGAAATTGAAAAAGAGGGAATTCTTTTCAACTCACTATGAGGCCATGTTTTGCTAATGTTACAAGAAAATCAGACAAAAATGTTATAAGAAAACTTCAGAGCAGTATTTCTTATAACCATAGATACAAAAAAAATTTTAATAGACTTTTAGCAAATGAATTCAAAAATATGAAAAACCTAATATATCATGACCAAGTGGGGTTTATCTCAGGAATGCAAAACTAACTTTCTGGAAAAGTGAAGAAAATAAACCAGGGACATTTACCATATTAATAAATTAAAATGAAAAATCATATGACCATCTCAAAAAATGAAAAATAAAAACAATTGATAAAGCCCAACTGCTATTCCTGATAGGAACTCTCAGCACATTAGGAATAAAAGAAAACTTCCTCAACTTGATAAGGGGCAATTACAAAAAACCTACACTATGATGAAAGACTGGGTATTTTCTCCATAAGATCAAGAGCAAGACATTTATGTTCACACTTCTAATCACTATTGTACTTTTGGTTCTAGCCAGTGTAATAAAGCAAGAAAAAGAAATAAAAGGCATCCAGATTAGAAAATAAGTAAAATTTCTTTATTCTTTTGATGATATGATCATCTATGTAGAAAATCTAATGAAATCTTAAATTTTAAGAAGCTATGAGAATTCAAACGTGAATTCAGCAAGGTTGCAGTATATGAGATCAATATACAAAATGAATTGTATTTTTATATGTTAACAATAAGCAATCAGAAATAATGAATACCATTTACAATAAAATCAAAATTTATGAAATATTTAGAGATAAATATTACAATAGGTAGATAAGAACTATTCACTGAAAACAGTAAATCATTATTGTGAGAAATTAAAGGAGAACTATATAAACGAAAAGATATACTGTGTTCAGGGGTCAGAGCATTGAATATTTTTAAGATGTCAGTTCTCCTCAAATTTATTTATAGATACAACACAATCCCAGTCAAAATCCTAGCAAGCTTTCTGGTAGAAATTGACAAGCTCTTTCTAAAGCACCTTGGAAAAAGAACAAGTTTAGAGAGTTAATACTAAATGATTTCAAGTCTTTTTCTAAAGCTACAGTAATCAAGACAATGTGGTGTTGGCACAAAGATCAACAAATAGGTGAATGGAACAGAATTGAGAGACCAGAAATAGATCCACACATACAGGAAAACTGACAGGAGTGCAAAGGCAAATTGATGGAGAAAGAAGAGTCCTTTTAACAAAACGTGCTAGAACAATTGGATATCTAAATGTGAAAAAAAAACAATCTTAATTCATTTATCAGGCCATATACAACAATCAGTTCAATGTGCATCACAGACATAAATGTAAAGCTAAAAGTATAAACATTCTAGAAGAAAGTACAGGAAAAAAATCATTGTGACCGATGGACTGAATGCTGTGCCCCACCCCAAATTCAGGTTGAAGCCCTAACCCCCAATGTGATGGTTCTTGAAAAGGGGGCCTTTGGGAGGAAATTAGGATAGGATGAGATCATCAAGGTAGGACCCTCATAATCAATCAGTGCCCTTATAAGAAAAGACACTAGAAAGCTTGCTTTCCTTCTCTTTATCCCATGTGAGGACACAGCAATAAAGTAATCTACAAGCCAGGAAGAGGGCCCTCACCAGTAACAAAATCTGCTGCCTCCTTGATTTTGGACTTTGCAGCCTCTAGAATTATGAAAAATAAATGTCTATTATTTAAGTCATGCAATATATAGTGCTTTAGTATGCCAGACACTTGGGTGTCTGGGAAATAAAGATTTCCTTGATATGACATCAGAAGCATGATCCAGAGGGAAGAAGATTTCTAAATTGTACTTTATCAAAATTAAAAGCTTTTGGGGGCACGTGGGTGCTCAGTCGGTTAAGCATCCAACTCTTGATTTTGGCTCAGATCATGATTTCACAGTCAGGAGATCGAGCACCACATTGGGCTCTGCACTGGGTCCTCTCTCTCTCCCCCTCACTCGCTCATGTGCATGCTCTCTCGATCTCTCTCTCCAAAAAATTATAATAATAAAAACTTATTTTTCTGCAAGACATTAACATTGAAAAGACAAGGCACAGACTAGGGGAAAATAATTGCAAATCCACAAAATGGATTTGTGTATACAATGGTCTCAGTATATATAAAGAACTCAACAAATAATGTGATTGAAAAAAGAAGCAAAAGATTTGAATATACTCTTTACCAAAGAAGATAGATATACAGATAACAAACAAATAATGATGCTCAAAGTCATTTTTAGGGAAATGCAAATTAAAACCCAGTGAGATACCTCTAAAAATATATACAAATGGCTAAAATTAAAAAGACTGATCTTACCGAGTATTGGCAAGGACGTGTCACAACTAGAATGTTCACTTTGGAAAATTGTACCTACCATATGACCCAGCCATTCCACTCCTAGAGATATACCCAAAAGAAATGGAAACATGTTTCCAAACATACACATGCATGTGAATACTCACAGGAGCTCTATTTGTAATTACTGAAACCTGGAAACAACTCATATGTCCATTAAAGAATGGATAGATAAACAAATTGTGGCTTGTGAACTAATGGTACATGCAACATGGGTGAATCTCAAAATAATTACACTGAGTGACAGAAACCAGACATATGAGTACATAATGAACAATTTCATTTGCATAAAATTGTGGAAAATGCAAATTCATATGGATTGACAGAAAGCCCCTAAGTTTTTCCCTAGGGAAGCAGAGGCACCGTGGAAGGGCAAGGAGAATTACAAAGGGACACAAGGAGCTTTTGGGGGTGATGAAAATGTTCATTATTGTGATTGTTTTGATGGCTTCAGAGGCGCAAACATATGTCAAACTTATCAGATAGTACACATTAAATTTGTGTACTTAGTTCATTGGATCTCAATTTTATATACCTCAATACAGCTGTCTTAAAAATAAAATAAGCTCTGAGAAAGTAAGAGTATGAACACATGAAAGACAATTATTTATTGAATAATGAATAATTTCTCCTTAAAAAAATCACAGACTCGGGGTGCCTGGATGGCTCAGTCAACTGAGCGCCTGACTCTTGATCTCTGCTCAGGTCATGATCTCACAGTTTGTGAGAACCAGCCCTATGTTGGGCTCTGCGCTGACATCATGGAGCCTACTTGTGATTCTGTCTCTCCTTCTTTTTTCTCCTTCCCTGCTTGTTCTCTCTGTCTCTCTCTCTTTCTCTCTCTCAAAATAAATAAATAAATAAACTTAAAAAAAATCATAGACTCTAAGGTTGGGATAGTACTTGGAGATCATTCTAGATGAACCCCCTGACTTTGCAGATGAGAATAAATACCAAAAGTCAGAAAGAGAAAGAAACATGTCCAAAGTTGCACAGGTAACAGGTATTAGGTTATAGTGCTCATTAAGGGTCATTAAGCCATCTTGTGGTAGAGAAATTGCAAGGAGCAGGAAACTTTAAAAATGTTTTATCAGGAAAATTTTCAAGCATAACCAAATTTAAAAAGAACTGCACAAAGAACTGAAATAGAGACTTTAAAGGTAAGTCCCTACCTCTATTATCGCCCACCCTAATTTTCTGTTTCCTTGTCTCTAAAATGGGGCTAACAATAACTGACTTGTGAAGATGGAATAAGAGAATGCATATAATGTCTGGCACACAGCACAGGCTCAACCAACGGTCAGTACTATTACTCATTGTGCATCATGCCTCCACTACTGGTCTTCCCACCTCACTTTCTGCCATTTCAGTGGCTCCTGCTCTTCCATCAGCCTGTTGAAGTCCTGCTCATTTTTTTAGTCCCAACCTGAAGGCCACTTTCTACATATACCTTACGTGATCCTTCTACCTCTACTTTCCAACTATACTAATAATATGACTATAAATTGAGACCCCCGTAAAGGGACAATCATTTTGCAGGGAGTTTAAAGATATTACCAGGGGGGTGCCTAGGTGGCTCAGTCGGTTGTTGAGCATCCGACGTCCATGATCTCATGGTTCGTGGGTTCGGGTCCATGTTGACCTTTGTGCTGAAAGTACAGAGCCTGCTTTGGATTCTCTGTCTTCCTCTCTCTCTGCCCCTCCTCCACTCATGCTCACACATACTCTCTCTCTCTCTCTCTCTCTCTCCCTCTGTCTCTCTCAAAAACAAACATTAAACAAACATTAAATTTAAAAAAAAATTTAAGGTATTACCAGGGAATTTTTAATCTCTGGTCCTATAAATAGGTATATGAAAATTTTTATTTAAACACACCATTTTCTCTGGAGGCCAACAATTTTTCATTAGATTTCTCAAAGGTGTTCATTATTTAAAAGACTTTAAGAATAACTATGTCCTTGAAACAATATGTAAGGAAAGTGTTATCATTACTCCCATTTATGGGAAGAAAACCCAAACAACTCAGCCCCAAAAATATGTGATGGCTAACCCAAATGCCCCGCTCTCCTAATAATGCACTGGTAAGCATCATGTGCTAGGTGCTTAACTAGCGGGGTCTACTGGCTTGTCTTCAGGTGAGTCCCCCTTTTTCTCGGTCAGACATGGTAAAGACAGGATGTCCACAGAGCTTTGTGCCCTTTCCAGGTGGGCTGTGGTTGAAGCCCTTCCTTTTAAAACAATTGTCTAAGAGGTACCAGCTTTCCTGAGATGTTTTTTGGTGAAGACGGATTTTGTTTTTAAAGTCCTGCTTTAAAAAAAGCCGTTGTCATTCAGGTTTGCTGTGTTGTGACAACGGAAGTGTTTAAATTTGCCCTGTGGTCTGGCCGGAGAATACAGACAGCCACAAGGCCCATGTGCTCCACATGAGCCTGATCTTCAGCCAAGCTGTGCTCCGGGCTGGGTCGAGCTGGGAGGTCTTTCCAGAGCTTTCCCAAACTGCTTTAGTTTCATTACATTCTCCGGAGTCTGGGAGTGGCAGGAGAATCGGGTGGCCAGACTACGTTCATATTGTTAGCTCCTGGCTTATCCTCCGGTCTCTTAACAACTCATTTCAATCTTCGGTGCTCTCATCAAACATGCATTTTCTTTTCTTTTCTTTTTTACTATTTTTTAAAATGTTTATTTATTTTTGAGAGAGAGAGAGAGAGAGAGAGAGAGAGATGGGGGGAGGGGTGGGGAGAGACAGAGGATCTGAAGCAGGCTCTGCACCAACAGCAGTGAGCCCGATGTGGGGCTTGGATGCATGAACCGAACCTCAAGATCATGACCTGAGCCGAGGTCAGATGCTCAAGCAACTGAGCCACCCAAGTGCCCCCAAACATGAGTTTTCTAAAAACACTCTCTGATCATGTCAGTCTTCGTTAAAAAAATCTTTTCTGCCTTCCTGTTGCCTAAAGATAAGGTGGTAGTCCTCAACCCTTTCAAGATCCTGGGCCAGTGGTGACATTTCCACAGCTAGGCTGGCACGCAGGGCTCGTGATCCCGTGAGCCCTGCTTACCTTCCTCCTCTCTTCCCCGTCTCCATAAAGGATACCAGTGCCACCTTAAGTGAACATTCCGAGGCTAGATCTTTGCTTTCTCCCTTCCCTCATTCCTCACTCTCAATTTATGGCCAGGTTCAGGCTCTTCATGTTACAAGACATATTTTCCCTTGGCTCCACTCAGATCCATGCAAGCATTCTCTCTCCTAATCAGGGCTGCTTTATGACTTTCATGGGTTCTAGGCACTACTGCCTTTATGAGCCCCTTCATCCATCTAAAAATAAATAAAAATTATATTTTAGTGCTGCATTGGCACAAAGGCAAATATAATCCAAGCTAAGTATATTATTATATGTTTGTTATTATTATTTTTTAATTAAAACATGTTCACGGGCCCCAGGCTCTGGAACCACTATGCCTAATGGATGAATGAGTCCTATACTAACTACTACAACAGCCTCCTACCTGGGCTCCCAGCCTCCCCTCCTCCAAATCCATTTTCCTCATGACACCCAGAAGGATTTTTCGTCATTGTAAATTGGGTTGTGCCACTTCCCTGCCTGAGCGCCCCTGCCCAGTCACTAAAGGCTTTGCATTTTTAGAACTAGGAACCACACGTGTAACTGGTTATGTTTGCTGGATCTCCTTCCACACTTACTTTTAGAGCATATGGAAAATACATACAAAATGTCTATGATATGTAGAAGATATGTATTGTTTGGTAAGCCTATTGGTTTTTCATTCAATAAATGGTATCCTAACATATCACTATCTTAATGAGGCTCATTTTTCCCCTTGACAAACAATGCCACAAGGAACATGTTTGCCCATGAGTGTTTCTCTAAGACAGATTATCTTGAAGTAAGATTCTCAAGTTGTAGGCTATGCACATTTTTGTTTTACTAATACCCCCAGCTGGCCCTCCAAGCAGCCCTGCCACTGTCTATTCCTACAAGCATTATATGAATGTACTTATTTCCCCGAGGTTTCATCAACACTAACCGTCTCCAACATCCTCCAGTAATTCTTTCTGAAAGGACTGCAAATGATAAGCTGTTAGAGCCTAAGTATGTCTGACATACTCAGAGCCTGGAGCCTGCTTCAGATTCAGTGTCTCCCTCTCTCTCTGCCCCTCCCCTGCTTGCACTCTGTCTTTCTCTCTCTCAAAAATAAGTAAACATTACAAAAACTTTTTTAAAGATTTTCTTCCTTCCCTCTTGTCTCCAGGTGGCTGGCAGAAAATCTGGAAGTTAATCTGGTTTTCATTCTTTCTTTTTGGTAATTTTTAAAATTGTAACTTTACCCCTGATATACTGAAATTTTACAACAAGGAATTGATGTATAATTTTATGTACGTATCTCACGTGAGGCTCAGAAGATCCTTTCAGTCTGAGATTCATGGTTTTGTCTCAGTTCTGGGAAAACTGAAACGAATATTTCTTCAAAGATTTCTTCCTTTCCCTTCTCTTTATTCCATTTTTAATGAAAATTCTGCTAGATGCACATAGGATCTTCCAATTCTATACTACCTTTACTTTTCCATAATTCTGATCTCTTTTTCTGGGGAAATTCCTCAGCTTGATTCTTCAGATCATTAATTCTTCACTTGTGACTAGTCAGCTATCATATTTATGATTGCATTTGATTTTTAATTTCAAGAAGTATCCTTACCATAAGTATATTTAATAAATACAAAATTATTGTTTTAATTTCACTAATTTTCCAATTGCTTCCTTTTGTGTTTCAATCTATTCTTTTTTCAGATCTTTCTCCTCTTCTTGTTTCATAGATGATACACCCTCCATTAGCCCTCCAGAGATAGCTAATTTTATTTTTTTATTTTATTTTTTTAAAAATTTTTAATGTTTATTTATTTTTGAGATAGAGAGAGACAGAGTGTGAGCAGGGGAGGGGCAAAAAGAGAGGGAGACATAGAATCTGAAGCAGTCTCCAGGCTCTGAGCGGTTAGCACAGAGCCTGATGCGGGGCTTGAACTCACAAACTGCGAGATCATGACCTGAGCCAAAGCTGGATGCTCAACCAACTGAGCCACCCAGGTGCTCCTGAGATAGCTAATTTTAAAATGCTGTTTTTACATTTCTGTTAACTCTATTTCCTTATGTAAAATTCTTCTCTTACTGAATTTATATTTTATAAATTTTTCTATATACAATCTTTAAAAAAATATTTGTTGATTCTTGTTTGGCATCCTTTCTGTGTTGTGGTTTCTATTTCTTAACAAGTGACTTCATGCTACAGCCTTGTCAGCATCCAGCTTCCCCATGAAACCTTGATGGCTTTCTACATGGTCAGGAGGGGTTCCCACAGGATGAGTTCCCATGGTCAGGATGAGCTCCCCAGCCACTGCTACAACTTCTCATCTACAGACCTCCTTGTACAGACCTTCCCACTTTCTCATCCACAGATCTTTTCTTGCTTCTGAGTGCAGCTTTTCATTTATTTATCCCATTTCTAGTCTTTCTTATTATGTCTATGGATTGGGTACAGAAATGGGAAATTTCCATTTCTCTTGATGTCCAGGTAATAGAGTCCATCATTTTGAACCCACCAACCCTTCATTAGCTAACTTGTACTCATTCTCTTCAGCTGCTGTATCACCATGACTTTGCTAACCACTTTTATAATTTAACACATGCAACAATTTAAAGTATGTATAAGGAACAAAGGTAGTATTTACTTCTCTGTTGGGTGATTAAAGATTTCCCAGAAAAGCCGACGTTTAAGCCAGATTTCAAAGGATAAATTAGAGAAAGTTCTACAAGTAAAGGAGAAAGAAAATAGCAGTAAAGACCAAGAGAACCAAGTATATAAGTTCATGCAGGCATGAAAGAGCATGATGGAATCTGGAATAAGCTACTAGTTTGGTACCAGTTCTAGACGTTAAAGTGTGTGTGCCTCAGTAAGGGGAAGAATATAGAAGTGAAAGAGCAATTCCACGTAAGAGTATCGTGTGAGTCAGGATAGGCTAGATTATCTAGAAAAATAAACAATACTGAAAGCTCAGTGGTTTTATACAACAGTTTTTTTACTCACTCATGCAAAGTGTGCTGTGGGCTGAGCTGACTTTCCAATGCAGCTGCCCTCCACATGTTGTCTCAACACCGCAGACTACTTCAATCTCATAGCACCTCACGTCAACATGAGGCTTCAGGGTTCAAATGTTATTTTAAGACATTTTTATTTGACTCTTTAAGCAAAGGAGGGCCTTTAGGAAAATGTTTAACAAAGGAGAGAATTAATGAGATTTTTTTTTGTTTTTTTTTAAGAATGGCTCTATAGACAGAAAAATCAATTAGGAGGTTATTGAGATAATCCAGTGTAAATTAATGAAGCCTTCCACTAATGCAGGGGCAGTGGGGAATGGAAGATACGCATGATGCTGGATTTGAAAGAGACTTACATGTAAATAATGGGACTTATTAATTGATGGCACATAAGGAGAAAGGAAAAAATAAATCAGGGCTGACAAATATCGGGCATGAGTTTCTGAGCTGATGGTCGTTCATGGACATAGTTGGTGGAGGAGAATGAGCAAATTGGGGATGGAAAGATAGTAACCTCTTTCCAGTAGAAACTTCAGGTGGAGGTGTTAACAGACACTTGATTGGTGAGTGAGGAACTGTGGGGAGACGTTAGGCTAAAGAAACAGATTTGTACGTAATCAGTGTACAACAGCATTTAAAATTATAGTCGTGATATTCAGACTGATACTTAGAGATATTCAGAAAGAATGGTTAACACTAAGCTTCTGAGCTTCGGGACCTCAGAAAGGCCATTAAGACCCAGACATTGTATGCTAAGTTTTAAGAGTATGTGCATATTTAAATTTTTCTCTGGGAAGAAAGTCCATTCCACAAACGTTTATTAAGGTCCTACCAAGTACAAATCAAAGGCACTGGTCTGGTACTGAAATAGAGCAGTAAACAAAAAATACAAAACTACTTGTCCACCTGGAGATTATGTTATTCTAATGGGATGGGAAGTGAGCAAGAAACAAATAATTAATTAAAATAAATAGTATCTTAGCTGGTGATTAGCACCATGAAAAAAACTGAAACCAGATATGGGGGGTTGTGAGTGTGGGTAGAAATAAAAGTGATAGAATATAGTGGTCAGAAAGGATATTTCTAAGAAGGTGACACTTTTAGAAAGCGTCAAAGGAGTTGAGGAACTGAACTATGTGGCTTTATTGAGGGTATTCCAGACAGGGGATCTAGCTCTCATTAGATTCTCAATAATTCACTAGAAAGATAAAGAATTATTCCTTTGAAGCAAGAAGAGAGCTGAGAAAACAACTAGAGAAAGAATAATCTGCAAAAGAATGCTGGTGATTGGTTGTGGGATTCAGAAAAGATGTAAAGGCAGGAGGACCTGACAGACTGAAAATAGAGTGGTGTCAAAGGACTGTATCTCTTAATGAGATTGAAATCTACTGTTATTGAAGCCTGTAGGGTTATTGAAGGAGTAAAAGACCTAGAAAGATAGAACATTGTGGTCATAAAATGGGGTATTTGTTATGAGCTGAAGATTTCAGAGGTGGATGTGGCTATGGGTATAGCAGATGGTTAGGATGAAGTAGAAGAAGTCATAATTGAGGATGAGGATGACAAAGGATGAAAGCCTACTGTCACTCAGGATGTCAAGAGCAGCTCGGAAGGAAAGGTAAGCAATTGTGCCACACACCTAAGTTCTTAAAGAAAGTAACAAAGGAAAGGACCAAGAGGTTGGAAGGTGGCAGTAACAGGAATGAGTAGAGTTTCCCAGAGTGATAGAAGGGCAGGGGAATTTAGAAGGAGTGTAGAAAAGTAATAGTTGTGAAATAGCAGGAGAGAATTAGGGAAGTAAGGACCCTGAGTCATCCATGATCTGAGTCTGCCTCCCAACCCCACCCCACAGTCTTACCCCAACTGTCCATTTGCTTCTTATGGTCTAAATAACGCTGTCCTGTTGTTGGATCCACTTGGTCCATGTGGCTTTAGCATCTGGAGAACCTTTGGGATAAGGGAGACATAATATGAGTGAATAGAAACTACTGTTGATATAAAATGAACTTAGGTGAGCAAGGGCAAGGGAGGTTTGGAGGGTGTATTGGTTTCCTAGGACTTCCATAACAATATGCCACATACTGGGTCACTTACATAGCAGAAATTAATTTTCTCACAGTTCTGGAGGCTAGAAGTCTAAGATCAAGGTGTTGTTGGCAGGTTTGGGTTCTTTTGAGACCTCTCTCCTTGGCTTGCAGATGGTTACATTCTTACTGTGTCCTCACATGGCTGTCCCTGTGTGTCATCTGTCTCCTAATCTCCATTTCTTAAAAGGACACCAGTCATACTGGATTAGGGACCACTCCAACAGTACTTTTTTAACTTTAATTACTTTTTTATTTTAATATGAGGGAAAGAGAAAGAGAGAGAGAGAGAGAGAGAGACAAAGAGAGAGAGAGAGAGAGAGAGAGAGAGAGAGAGAGCATGCACAAGCAGGGGAGAGGGGCAGAAGGAGAGAAAGAATCTTAAGCAGGCTCCACACTCAGCATGGAGCTCAGTGTGGGGCTTGATCTCCCGAACCCGGGATCATGACCTGAGCCAAAATCAAGAGCCAGATGCTCAACCGACTGAGCCACCCAGGTGCCCCAACTTTAACTACCTTTTAAAAGGCCTATCTTTAAATGTTATCATATTCTGAGGTACTGAGGGTTAGGACTTCAACAAATCAATCTGGGAGGGAAAAATTCAGCCCAAACAGATGGTATATGTCTCAACTTCTTAAGAATTCTGGATCATTCCTTAAACATCATGTTTCTTCCTGCAAGATTACCATGAGGAGAAATAACCAACCAGAAAACCAGGTACCCTGTGTTACCAACTAGGCTAGTACCTGGTTACACAGAATTGGGTTCTCCAGTAAAGCTGGGCTAGATGACAGGGCTTCCTTGAGTCAGAAGTTTAAGTAGAGCATACCACCCCCTGTCAGAGCTTAAATCCTAATATCCTCCCCCTATCACTCTTTGGCAAGGACCATAGAGAAAGAAGATCAAAGAGGGAGCCGGAAGACCTAAAGAAGGCTAGTTTCTAGTTGCTGCTTTTTACTGAATAAAAGAAGGCAGAAAGCAAGAGAAGCTGATGTGTATGGCCAACTGACTCACTTCCACTGCCCACTAATAAACGTAGACTTCAGCCTAAAGAATAAGGAAGAAGGTGGAAATCAGGTTAGACTGAGAGGTGGGAAAAGGGGAGGGGTGTCCTCTCTTATACAGAGACCAAAGTAGATTCTAGAAACTATAAACCTACTGGCAACTGATGAAGCATGATGATTTTGCTCTTAAAGAGAGGTCCAAACACCTCAGCATACCTCTTTGTTCAGTAAAACTGTGTGGTAGAGAGCCAGCTGTGCTGGCCAGGCAAAGGTCATTTTGGGTCTTCAGAAAAACAAGTAAGTTTCTTTTTCAAATAGAGAGGCCTACAGCCTAACATAAAAGAGCATTGGAGTGGGAAATTCTGATTCATAGTCTCAGCCCACCACCTAATTTCAGTGAGACCCTGGGCAACACATTTCTCTCCTCTAAGACTCTGTTACCTCATCTCAATATTATTAATCATATATGTAGAATACAGATAATAATGCATGCCATTTAACGGTTAGTTTCAAGATGAAAACATTCTTCTTGAAAATATTTCTTCTGTTCTATCCCAGACTACACCCTCTTTTTTTAAACTTTTTTTTACATTTATTTATTTTTGAGAGACAGAGAGGGAAAGAGACAGATCCTGAGTGGGGGAGGGGCAGAGAGAGAGGGACACACAGAAACCGAAGCAGGCTCCAGGCTCTGAGCTGTCAGCATAAAGCCTGACGCAGGGCTGGAACCCATGAACTGTGAGATGGTGACCTGAGCCCAAGTAAGACGCTCAACCGACTGAGCCACCCAGGAGCCCCCAGAGTACACCCTCTTTTTAAAACTGCTTTGAGATCTAAAACGCTAATCCAGTATTAATAGTAATGTATCAGGTATAGTTCCACACACTGAAACAAAGATATCTTAAAGTGTTTGAGAAAGAATATCCTTTAAAAAAACAACAAAGACAGCTAATCCAACATCATCATTGTGAATTAGAAATCCAAAGCCCAAGGAGGACAGACAAAAAGCTCAAGACTTCTCAGTGCGTTGGGGCAGAATGTGACCTCCATTCTCAGCATCCTGACTCAAAGGCCAGCGCTATTCCACTATGCCAGGCTGCTGCCATTGTGTCCTCCCTCTAGAACAATGTTTCCAATATTTAGCCACATTTATAATGTTTTTCATATACATGAATACCATTTATATAATTATTTATTTCATATTTTTATTTAAATCTACCTTGGATTTGTTTTCTTTTTTAACTGAAATCCACATATTCGAAAGTATGTTGCTACTCTAAATATAAAAATAAAAATGATGAATGAAAAATTGTTAAATTCTAGAAGAATAATATGGCCTCTGCAAGACTCTGAATTTGACACCTACCTTTCTTGTTAAAAGGGTAATTAGCATTTATCGCATAATGGCATTGCCCTGAGATTTTCTTCTCAATAATATTAGGAGTGAAAGGGAAATGAAAAAGGCAGGACTTTCTTGGCATATGGTGGTGACAGATACTAAAAGTTGACTCATACAATTTCCATTTCCAATCCCTGTCTTCCTTGCTGCCTGTGTTTGCTATGTAAGCTGTAAAAATAAGAATTGGACTTCCTTGCAGTTAGTGGTGGCCATGCGACCGAACTCTGGTCTGTGGGACATAAAGAGAAGTCCACCAGTCCCCTTTCCCTCTTCTTCCTTTTTTTCTGTTTAGAATGTGGACATGACATCTAGAGCTACAGCAGCTGTTTTGTGACCATGAGGTGGCAAGCATGAGGCTAAAAGCCCATATCCTAAGTCTGGCAGAGCAAAAAGAAAGAAAACACTGTCCAGCAGCTGCCCCAGACCTATGTCCCTCCTCACTTCTTGCTATGTGAGGAAAATAAATTATCTTTGAGCGTTAGTCAAGGTTTCTCTTATTACCTACCCAACAGACTATTAGCTGACCCAGCGTTTTTTATTTCCATGTCTGTGGCATCTGAAATCAGCCTGACACTCTGGTGGCATGTGCTTCCTTCTTTTCGAGAACCTGTGTAAGAGAGCATGGGCTAGGGCTCCCATGCAAAGTACCACAGACGTGATGGTTTACACAGCATAAATTTATTTTCTTATAGTTTTGGAGACTAGCATTTCAAAATCGAGGTGTTGGCAGGTGTTTTAGAGTTAAAGCTCAAGGTGTTCTTTTTAGGCATCTTTCCTTGGCTTGCAGATAGCCACTTTCTCACTGTGTCCTCACATGGTCTTTTCCTCTGTGTTGTCCGTGTCCTCGTCTCCTCTTATTATAAGGACACGAGTTACCAGTAAGGTCAGGGCCTACCCTAATGACCCTGTTTTAGCTTAATCACCTCTTAAAGGCTCTATCTCCAAATTGTCACATTCCGAGGTCCTGGGGGTTAGGGCTTCAACATATGAATTTTGGAAGGACACACTTCAGCTCGTAACAGAGCCTAATAGTTTATTTTTTAATAGATATTACTTTTCCCTTCCCTGAAATCTTGCAGACATGTGATAGCATGGCTCATGGATGTTCAAAGTCCACAGGCAGGATCAGGAGCCTGCAGATGAGGGGAAAGGGCCCTGGATCAGGGGTCAGGGGGCCGAGATGCCACACGCCGGTTGTCCTCTTGCTGGCACAGTCTCTCTGAGCCTCTGTGTCTTCATGTGTAAAAATACGTGAATATTACATGCAATCATGTGTATGGAAGTATCTGGCACATGCTAATCGTATGTCATCAAATCTAAAATGCCATCAACTTCTGTTTGGATGATCTGTCCATTGATGTAAGTGGGGCGTTTAAGTCCCTTACTAATATTGTATTATTATCAATTTCTTCCTCTATGTCTGTTAATAGTTGCTTTATGTTTGGGTCCTTCCATGTTGGGTGCATAAATATTTACAATTGTTTATATATATATATAAAATCCAATCCAATCAACTATAAGATACACCATTATGGTATATGTACCCAATTAGGCAAAAACATGCCATGAGAACTTTTATTTTTGTTAATGTTTTTTTAATTTATTTTTGAGAGAAAGCACAAGCCAGGGAGGGGCAGAGAGAGAGAGGGACAGATAATCCAAGCAGGCTCTGCTCTAATAGCAGTGAGTCCAGTGTGGGCTTGGGGCCATGAACCATGAGATCATGAGTTTAGCTGAAGTCAGCCACTCAACTGCTGAACCGACTGAGCCACCCAGGTGCCCCTATGAGAGCTTTTAAAATGAGAGATTCAGGATCCCCACCCCAGATTCACTGAATTTGAATCTCCTGGGATGAAGTTTAGGGACTAGTATTTCTTTAATCCCCCCATATTATTCTGATAATTTGATAGGCTCTGAAGCAATGGCTTTCAGCATAGTCAACGTGTTGTATAACCCAAAATACCATTCGAAGGTGCCATCTTTGGTGCTATTTATCAGTTTCGTAGATATTCTATAGGAAGCCTGGATTTCAGACTTTGCCAACACAATCCCACTGCCCAAATACTTGACATTTTCTAACACATTCATGGGATTCCAGAAAGCCTCGGCTCAGAAGTCGCATATAATAAATACTTCGGTAGAACATATAAACCAAGCCCGGTTCTAGCGGTAGGAATGCTGTCACATTTACCCTCTTAGTGCTGTGTTTCTGACCCCTGTCCCTGACTCTAATCTGGGGCTGTTGAGCCCTCCTCTGTTTTTCTACATTTTAGGATTCTAAGTGAGGTACTCTTAGTTGATTGTATGTATATTTTAACCCTTTTGTCAAACGTTTAAAAAACTAGGTGAATCTTCTTAAAAATTTTTTTTCTGAATACCCACTATTGAATCCTGAGCGATGTCATGCTGCTATGACCACAGATAAAGCAAGTGTCAAGACTAGTTGGTCGTTCTAGGCTTGACTAGGTCATGAGAGCAACCCATGTGACTGCCTTCACTGCAGAATCATTCCACAGTTCTCGCGTCCACATTTATATGTGCTCCATCATCTCAGTGGGGGCCAGTCCCTGATTTTATAGTGAAGTAAACAGATGATGCTCCCCTCCCTTCCCCCAGTCAGGAAAGTAGCTACCCAAGCTCACATACAAGTTAGCCTACTGACACAGAGCCTATTCCCAGGCCAATGTCCCTTCTGTTCCTCCTACTTCCCATGATCTATTAATGATACTTCAGAGAGTTTTTTATCAAAAGGTCAGGTCAACATCACCAGAATATCTTCTAGTCTAATGGGAAACTTCCCTGAATCTCACCCAGATCATTCACTGAGCCATATAGTTCCTGTTTTCATGCAGATTCTATCTGAGCCTTGGCGAACTCCCAGGGAAACACATATCAGATCTGCTGTCTATTGGCAGAACTTTGGCTTAGAACGTATTTCAAATGCCTCCCATTGAACATTGGCAGCCTTGAAAAAATCTGGCCAGGAAATTATTCTGGGAAGCTCAATTGCTCTATGACACTTTGCAAGGAGAAGCTGATGGCTTTCTCTCCCAAGCTCTTCCCTCTGTGCCCAGAACAAATGATTGCATATTCCTGTATGTGCCCTAAATTAGGAGAGGGCCAGTTCTGCTGCCACATGAATAGAGGGAATGTCTGTGACGGGCAGGGCCCTCTGCATAGCGCACTGTGCTTTGAGCCAAGTTCTTTCTCCTTCGGTTTTAAAACCCTTGGGTATTCCAAGAGAAATGTAATCCATGTGTTTCTGATTCATTTACACTTAAATCATTAAAATGTTGTTTTGCGAGAGTTATTTGATGTCTGAGGAGCATATGAGGCTTCTTAATGGGACTTTTAAATGTTTTTACCCCTCCTCTGCCTGAAACAGAAAGCAACATTTTGCTAAAACGGTGCCTGAGTTAAAACATATTCTCTCATCTCATATATTTGCACCCACATTATCGACCACAGCCTCTTCCTAATGCCAGGCCTGGCGAGACTGACATTTGAAAGTGTTAAAATAGAGAAACTGGAGAGAAAATGGAGCAAGAAGAATTCCGGGGAGATTCAAACCCCTGTTCCCTAAAATGCACCAGAGCAGGAGTTACCAGAGCGTGGAGAGTACCTGGTTTAGACTGGGCGGGGCTCAGATCCACACCACTGGACAGCCAACAGAGCACTTCCACAATCACCCTGCAGCCTCATAGCAAGCCTCATTTCCCAGATGAAAAGCAGGATGAGATGTTAAGTATTGGGCCCAACGGTGCACAGTAGGCTTCTGCACAGAGAGGAAAGATGACAACTAAATTCTGACTCCGAGTCGAATGCTCTTTTCAGAATGCCTCGAGCTGAGTTTCTCTGTGAATGCTGTATTTGAGATGCCAAATACATTATAATATATTAGTGAGAAGCAGTGCAATCCAGTGAGTAAGGCCTCAAATTTTTCCCCTATCCCTTTCTAATTGTGTGACCTTGGGTATGTTACTTAAACTCTCTGGGCTGTTGCCTCGTCTGTAAAATGGGGCTAATCCTACTACCCAACTATGCAAGCTATAAAGACGATTGAAGGGAATTAACACGTTACTAGAATAGTTCCTGACACATAGGGCTCAATAAATGCTAACTCTTAGTGGTAGTAGCAGTAAAGAGTAAAAAAAGAGCTGGCTAATCTTGGCAAGGTGTAGAACTTCTCTGAGCCTCAGTTTTCTCATCTGTAAAATGAGTACAATAGTGTGACCCTTACGAGTCTGTGGGAGTACTTGAGACCATGCTTGTGCTTAGCACTGTGTCTAATACATTAAAGGTTCTCCTTAGAATCTATTTTTCACACCCAGACATCTCTCTCCATGTTGAGTATTGGTTGTCATTGTTGTGGGGGAAGTAACTGTCTTATTATTCAGCGTGGCTTAGATCTGGTGCTGCATTTCTCCACAATCTCAAGGTGTAGACATGTATACAGGCTCAGGTCTTTCCATACCCATAGGGTGTGGGAGGGGCGCCTGGGTGGCTCAGTTGGTTACGTGGCCAACTTCAGCTCAAGTCATGATCTCACGGTTTGTGAGTTCGAGCCCAACGTCAGGCTCTGTGCTGACAGCTCAGAGCCTGGAGCCTGCTTCCCATTCTGTGTCTCCCTCTCTCTCTGCCCCTCCACTGCTCACACTCTGTCTCTCTGTCTTTCAAATATAAAATAAACGTTAAAAAAAAAAAACCATAGAGCGCGGACTTCTGCCATGATGGACTCGCACTGGACTGGATTAGATCTCAGCACACGCTGAGCTGGTAAATAGCACAAGTTTTGGTTTTAAGTGGAGAAGAACCACTAGCCAACTGTAGGACTTGGGGCTCCCTCACAGTCCCAGCCAATGGCTCTGTTCACAGGAAAATCTGTCGTTGTTTGCAGGCTGTCTGAGGCTTTGGGATTTGGATGTTTTTTCTTTCCTAGCGTAGATGTCAGAATTGCCTTCTTCGTTGGTTGTTTCTGCTTCACTGGTGTCTTTTTGCCGGTGTCCTGAAGATGAGCAGAAAACTATAGCCATCTGGCAAGGGAGACTAAAGAGAAATTAGACTTTGTCTCTCTCCACCCTTCACTCTCTCTCTCTCTCTCTCTCTCTCACACACACACACACACACACACACACAGATACAAATACCTTTTGGAGCCTCCCAGTTAGTTTCTCTCAAGAGCTGGAGCCAGCCACACAGGATAAAGGAAGGAACTGGAGGAGGAGATCTTTTCAGGAAGAAGACAGATTCTGTTCTGTCAGGTTCCTCTGAGCGCGTGTAAGTGCGAGTCAGAGGAGAGAGGGAGAGAGAGACAGAGAGAGAAAGGAGGGAGAGAGAGAGAGACAGGGAGAGAAAGGAGGGAGAGAGAGGGGGAGAGAGAGAGGGAGGGAGAGAGAGGAGAGAGAGGAAAAGGCAGAGGGAGAGAGGGGGAGAGGGGATCAGTTGCAGGCAGGGGAAGGCGTGACCTGAATGGAGAATGCCAGCCAATTCCAGAGACACACAGGGACCTCAGAACAAAGATAAGGCATCGCTGACACCACACCGGGGACAAGCTCCCAGGAAAGTCAGACCGGGGGGACCAAGGCCAGGCAGCCAGGAGCACCCAAGGCAGGAAAATGAGGTGAGTGCCAGGGCAGGAGGGGGCAGGGGTGCCCTTTCAGGAACCAGGTGTCAAGCAGCCCTGGAGGGTTTGACCTTGTCTCTAGGCAGACTCACCTGTGTGTCCTGTGGGTGTTGCAGGGCGTTCTCGTCAATCCTTAGGGCTTTGAGAAGGGCGATGCAGGCTGGGCGCTGCCCTGGGACGGCGGGGGCACTGAGCCTGAAACAGGAGACTTTGTGCAAATCCTGCCCTGACCCTGAAGCTCAGTTTCCCCCCTCTGCCAGCCCAGGGTGCTGTCTGCTGGCAGATGTGACTTTCCTCCTGGTGCCCAAAAGGCTGATCTTTTGTTTTCCTCCTCTGCAAAGAGCATTGATTTATCTCTTCCAACACTTTGTGAGTTAGGTATGTGTTTGTGTGTTTATTTGTTCTGACCGGAAAAGAAACCAGCTTCCCACAGCTCAGCTCTGTGGTTTCTTAAACCTTCAGAAGTTTGCCAGTTAAAACCTCAATTTAGAAAACTAAAAACCTGTCCCCATTTTACAGTTCCTTATAAATTTCTGCATTTCTCACTGAAATCAGAGGCAGCTGGTGGCATGAATCAGGCTATGAATTGCACTGAGTGGCTCTTAAAGGGATACCACAAATTAAGAAAAAAAAAGGAGTCTTTGGCGTTCTAAATCTAGGACTTTAAACTCTAATTGTTTTTAAACTCTTCAAGATTTCCTATTCCTTAAGCCTATACTTAAGAGTTACTTGATCCGTCTTACCAGGCATTTCTTCTAAGTTTTCCTCTGCAAGTCTCAAAACCCAACCGCTGCAATTATTTTTACTGTTTGTAAGTGCTAATGCTGTTAAAAATACAGGGGGAAAAAAAGAAGGAAAAAGAAAAACACCCCGCAGATGTGTTAAGTCCCCAAACACCTCTTTTCCCATTGATTTTCTTCTCAACTGGAAAAGAGTTTCTATTTGTTTCTCCTCTGCAAAATCACCTAGCAACTTTTCTGCGTCTGGGGCCAATGGGGGGCTTCAGACTGTGTTAACTCTTTGAGTTCAGATTACCTGTGGTTCAGAGAAGTAACCAGGTGTTTAAGATTAATTTGATCTGTTCTTTTAAAATCTGTTGTAAACTTAAGCCTGCCATCTAACTTCATTTTCCTTTTTCCTGCGAAAAGATAGGATTTATGTTCATCTATGTGGAGTGACAAGTGGGCTGATGTGTCACTATTCAAATCCTATCATACAGTCAATGTCCCCGAATACCAACATACAGGTTAACATTCTTGTATCATTCCTTAGCACAGAGCAGCTCTCCCTATCTTCCACCTGAAGGACCCGATTGTTCAAGCCACAGCTCAAACATGATGTCCTCTTCCCCAGCCAACATTCCCAGCATAGGCATCGTCTCCTTTGCACTGTCTTTGTTCGTGGGAGCTACATCTCTTTCCGTCTTTGTAATATTTCACTGTTCAAATGTCTATCTCCTCTTCCGAGACTGAATGTTCCTTCAGATATAGGATCTAAGTCTTGTTTATCTTAGTGTGCCCAGCCCCTAGCATAATGTCTGTTTCCTATTAGGCATCCAATAAATAGTAGCAGAACAGAATTCAGTTGACTAGCAGTCTGACCAGTGGAGACGTGCTCTCCTAGAAGTCTCCAAAGGGTCTTGCCTCACAGGGACACAGCACTTCAGAGTTTGTGAAGCACTTTTATAGGCCTGCCTCATCTAGTCTTTAGATTTTGGGTGAGGCAAGGATTTACAGAGTAGCAAGGATAAAAGCAGTTAAGCGACTTGCCCAAAGCCACACTGAGGATCTTGAAAAGGCTCTGACTCGAACTTGGGTCTTTGGACTCCGAGTCCAGGATTTTTTCTGCTACATTCCACCAGACACTCAACCACGTGTATTATCCTGTACCTATAGCTCTCGATCCAAGCTGTACATTAGGCTCATCTGTGATGCTTTCAAAAGTGCCGATGACCAGACCTCACTCGAGACCAATTAAACTAGAATTTGTTGGGGAGGGGCTTTGTTTTAGTATCCCTTTTTTTTTTTATTTCTACGTAAAGCCATGAGTTTTTTAATTATTTTTCACAGGATTAATTGCTTTGGCCAAATGCCTAGGCATGATATGGGCATGGACCCAGCAGCTTCCTCTGTTAGCTTTTGTTATTCCCTTCTTCTGTTGAAGCTAATTCACCATCTGCTGTTGGGCATGGCATGTCACTTCTTGGGATATCCTTTTCATCAACTGTCAAATAAGGGCATTGTCCAAGGGATCTATCTATATAGTCGCTTTCAACTCTTCTACTCAAAAAACAGTTTTGGTGCACTGTAGGTTGAAGTGAGGGGAGGGAATGAAGAAGATAGAAAGCGCTACTTCTTCCGTAATCATTGACACATGCGGGCATTTTGTGCTCTCCCGAGAGCCTCCTCCTGCCGTGGGGCCCATCAAGTCCCAGCTTTCTATATTATGTTTGACATCTCAAGCAAATGTAGCTAAACTTTCTGATTAGCTCAAGAATAGGTAGCAGGTGTCGGGATTGTACAACTGGTGCCTGGCGTATAAGAAGCAAAAAACCTTCAGAGAGTGTCTCAGGGCCACTTACATTCTTGGATTGGCAGCCCCTAAAGCAAGCAAGCATATGCTCAAGCCCATTATGTGCCAAGGAGGTATTTGTTTCATATGTTTGAAACTGTCTTGAGATGCAAACAAAATAGAACAGAGAGTTTTGCAGGCCTTCTTCCCACACTGGCTGGTTACCTACCACATGTGGGCCTTTGAGGCTGAATGGGGCTGTCAGCCGTCAGCCCTTGACAGAACCAGCATTAGGAGGCTCAGAGTCTCCTCCATGCCGTCTGGGAAAAGCAGGCATGGAGAAAGTTGACCTTTCAGCCTTGCATAATCTGGGTGTCGCTATTGCAGAAAAGTCCAGCTTGGGAGCCAAAGCTCTTTCCTAACCGCTGCCTTTCGGGAAGCAGCACGATGGAGTAATTATAACTAACATTTGCTACAGGCTGGACAGTTAACAAAGTACTTTCCAATCCTCCTTTACTCTGATAGCAGCCATATGGGAAGTCATTATCACCACTTACCAGATGAGGAAACTGAGGCATTACCTGGCTTCCCCAAGAAGGGTCAGAGAAGTCAGGTCAAAGGCTGGACTTGAATCTAACTCTTCTGACCCAAGACCAGTGCCCTCCCGTCTCCAGGCAGAACTGAACCAGAACTCCTGGCCCGGGTAACATCAGTACATTTCCTCGCTTGAACGTGGGGCTGCCGGGGCCCTGAAAGATAAAGTTTCTGGACTGCATTCCTGTGAGTTCACTGGAGAGCTTGGACTTATGCCTTCCCTTCTCTCTGCCTTGGAGGCCCTCCCTCCAAGATTGGTTTTTAAAAAATATTGACACTGGCAACTGGATTAAAACATTTTGTTTCCTTTGTTGAAATCTCACATGTTGCTATTGTAGGGAACTTGGAAAAATTTTAAATAACTTTATTATTTTCTTTTTCTTGAGAAAACAGTACAAGGTCCTTCCTGACAAATGGGAACATTTCATATATGCAAAGATTACATTGAAAACATTCATGTTCCCACTTCAGAGATAACCATTGTTAATATCCTGTTAATATTCTTCTAGGCCTTTTACACTTACCTATTTACCTTTTTTGCAAATACAATATGAGATGGCTAGATAATCTATGTTTACAGTTATTTTGTGTTACATATTCAAAAATTCATATATGTGTATACATGCATCTGTATGCTGTGGAGGGACGGTTGGGGGAAACAACTTTCTGATCAGCAAAGATGTAATCATTACAGCAGTCCCTGTTCATCTCTGGAGCATAAGTTCCTAGACCCTCACTGGATATCTGAAACCACAGAGAACAGGGAACCCTATAGATACGATGTATTTCCTATATATACATACCTATGATCAAGTTTAATTTATAAATTAGGCACAGTAAGAGGGACACCTGGATGACTCACTCAGTTAAGCAACTGACTCTTGATTTCAGCTCAGGTCATGATCTCACAGTTCGTGAATCCAATCACCTAGTCGGGTTCTGTGCTGACAGTGGGGAGCCTGCTTGGAATTCTCTCTCCCTGCCTCTCTCTCTCTCTCTCTCTCTCTCTCAAAATAAATAAATAAACTTAAAAAAATTAGGCACAAGAAGAGATTAACAATAGTAACTAATAAAATAGAACAATTATAACAATATACTGCAATAAAATCATGTGCATGTTGTCTCTCTTTCTCAAAATATCTTGACTGTACTGTACTCACCCTTCTTATGATACTGAGATGATAAAATGCCTATGTGATGACATGAAATGAGGTGAATGACGTAGGCACTGTGATGTAGCATTAGGTTATTACTGACCTTTGGACAATATGTCAGAAGGAAGATCATCTTGCTTCTGAACTGGGGCTGACCATGGGTAACTGAAACCACAGAAAGTGAAGTTGTAGACAAGGGGGGCCTACTGTAATCCAAAGATGCCAGTATAATTTCCCAGTATTGACTCAGGCTGTATAAGACTCTGGCACCTCTTTCATTCACTCATTCATTCATTCATTCTATGCATTCATCACCTATTATACACCAGGCTGTACACTAGGTCCTTTATATACATCACCTCTAATGCTCATGTGAGTCTTATAATTAGAGATCATAATCCCCATTTAACATATGAGGAAACTGGGGCTCAGATTGTTATCTGTATTTCACAGCCAATAAGTAGAAGAATTGGGATTTAACCCAAATACCTCTAGCTCCAGGTGTTGCGTCTAAAGCAGTACATGGTGATGTATGCAGAAAGGAAGCATGTACAGGGAACTGTGGAATCTGGAAGCGTGAAGAGGACACCACAGCCTGGGGAGCTGCGAGCTGGGTGGTGGAGGATAAATAAGACAAGCAGGTGAAGAATGGGTGGCTAATGTGCAAGGGGGCCAAGGCTCGGACAGGCATGGCATGCTTTCTGAATGACGTGCCAGGGCACAGCTGACCCTGAGATGAGGCTGGACAGGAAGATCAGCACTAGGTCAAAAAGGGCTCATCTGCCATCCCAGGAACAGATGCTCAATCCCACAGCCACAGTGAAGCAGCATGGTCACATGTGTTCTAGAAAATCAGCTTCAGCAGAAAAGTGCTGAATGGTATAAAGTGGGGGACGGGGAGATTACTTTGGATGCGACAGCAATAGGCCAGATAAGAACGTTGAACTTAATTGACTGAAGAGAAGCAGATGGATTTCCAAAACATACAAAGCAGAATAAATAGGACTTAGTTAGGGAAGAAGTTGATGAGCCAGGTTTGGGGTGTTTGAGTTCAAGGCCCTTGGGTCTTTCAGAGGGACAATCTGTTAGATGCCTGCTGTGGCGAGTATTGACCATTAGGGTTTTGACCAGCCTTGGACATTCTGCCTCGCTATTGCCTCCACCACTTAGGGTGTGTTCTATGAGTTTTACTGAGTTTCGCTTGCCCCTTAAGCAATTCTTTTAATAGTCCATTATCTCTGATTCCTACGGCTGGAAATAAATTGTAGGGTTTTGATCCTTTTGTCAGAATACTTAACCAAAGGGGGAAAACCCATGTTTTGCTTTCTCTTTCTTAATTCAAAATTTGCATACCTTGACCGATTCTGTTAAATCTGTTTAAGGTCCTGCAAGATCACATCCTGGAGTATAAGTCTCCTTCCAACATTACCATATCACTACTACTTACTTTTGACACAAGTGAACCTAAGTCTATTATTCTTAAATAAAGCTGAGTTGAAGACAGGACATCAATGTTTACCTAATTCTGAAACTTACATTTTCAACAGTAACATGATACGTGTCAGAGTCCTGACTAGGGGACTTTCTAGGAGAGTCGGATACTGTAAACAAACCTGCAGAGCTAGAAGAAACCTTAGGAATCATGAGGTTACCATGTCCCTGTCGAATAGACCGGGTGAGCAAGCCCAGAGAGGGGAGGAGTAACCACAGTAGGTCAGCAGGAGAGATCTGCCAACAACATGGTCTCCTGGCTGCTGACTTAGTGAAGTGGTGAGGACCTGTGTCCATGGATCCATTCATGTCTTTCAGGTGGCTCCTTCTCTGTCACGCTCTGTGCCTCTCCTCGTTGAAAGCTTCAGCCCACACCGTGGAGCTTAACAATATGTTTGGCCAGATCCAGTCACCTGGCTATCCAGACTCCTATCCAAGTGATTCAGAGGTGACTTGGAATATCACTGTCCCAGAGGGATTTCGGATCAAGCTTTACTTCATGCACTTCAACTTGGAATCCTCCTACCTTTGTGAATATGACTATGTGAAGGTGAGACCCCTGATATTCCCTCACTGAGCCAGGTTCTCTGCTGGAGAATCTACTGGGAGTTAGAGAAGAATTAAATGCTGTGTTTACTCTCCCAGGGTAGCAGTCCAGTGAGGAAGACACACACAGTTACAACACTATGAATGAAGTTTGGAGGTGGTATGCTAGGTGCAGACTGAGTGGTAGATCTAGAAAGGACCACAAGGGAAACTGAGGCTAGCAAAGTGTAACTCAGCCAAACGTAACTTCCCCTTTTTTCTTTCTGTTCTCAAAGTCCTTAATGTTTCCACTAACCTCTGCTCCAAGGTCACCTTTACAAGCAGTGAGAAGAGAGCAGAGACCCCAGAGTGAGCATAACCAGACTGACACACAGCTGTAATCATGTCTCAAGCTGAGGCATTTGAAAGCTTTGCCCACCTCCCTAAGTAATGATCAGGTGTTTGGGAAGTTTGAGTATGCAGTAATAGATAGTGGGAGGTGAGGTCAGAAGGTGGGATTGGGGTGAGATTCTGAAGGGTCTTGAATGTGATGCTGAGCAGTTTGGATTTCCTTTGCAAAGGGTGTGGGCAAGGTTAGGGGGTCGACATCAGAAGTGGATGTAAAAATCAGGTGGAAGATGAGCAGGAAATGATTATAGCATCGAAGCAATATTGCCTGAGACTTAGCGAGAACCCACAAGCAATGTCATGGATGAGAAGCTGTTCCCTGAAAGTAGGGCTGAGAAAGGTTGGAGTACTTCTGGGAGATCAAGTCTATTAAGGTTGTATCTGGCTCAAAAAGATGTGGAGACCTACTAATCTACTTTCTAAGCTCTCTCTGGCTTTCTGGAAAAGTTCTCACCAAATCACTCTAGAGTAGATTTTGTATATTTTTAGTATGATTGTAGTCTCTGTTTTCTACAGCCAGGAATTCAACAAGAGTTAACCTGTATTAGCTAGAATGTTTGACAACAGCAAAGTAGTGAGCTTACAATGTACATTGATACTTGTAATCTCATTCAATCTTTAAAACAATCCTATAAGACAGGTACATCACGGGCAAAGAAACAAACCCAAGAAGGTGAAGCTACAGCTAGTAAATGGTGGGTCAGTTTACAAACCCATGTCTTGTGACTTTCAATTCCACATTCTTTTGGCTACACCAAAAGAACGACTCTCAAGTCGCTCTCTACTGGGCCCCAGGAGCTTATAAGACCACTGTAGGGATAGGGGAGGCTGGTAAGTGGGACTATGACCCACCCCCCTGTTTAAATTTATTTTAAATGCTGTGTATTGCTTATTTTATATATTAGGTCTCCATCAAATATCTCATTTACGGCAAGGTTTCTATGACTAAAAGCTTTCCCAAATTGGTGGTCTATGACAGAGTGTCTGAGCTTCAGCACTTTGGGTATTTTGAGCCAGATCATTCTTTGCTGAGGAAAGCTGTTTTGCAAATTATAGGATTTTTTAAGCAGCATTCCTGGTTTCTACTCACTACATGCCAATAGCACTCCCCTCCAGCTGTGACAACCAAAAACATCTCTAGAAGTTATCTGCCTACATCCCCAGAGGGGCAGAATCTCCCAATATGAGAATCACTGCTCATTGTGATGCTGCCCCTCTGTGAATGTCTTATGCTAGGGACTATGAGAATTTAAAGATACAAAAGATCTGGTCCCTCGCAGAGAGACATGAGCCTAGGAAAGTAGCCATTGCATAAGATGGAAAAGAATCATGACAATAAAAGATTGACAGATCTAGAATGAGAAGAGGTGGATCTGGTTGCTCTAGGAGATGATGTGGGTTGGCAGTCTCGACTGACATACAGTTTCCCTAAATTCATTAAAAATTGAGCCAACTTCTCAGAGTCACGGTGATCCAGCCAGCCGTATTGAGCAAGACTTGAAGTGTTCATCATCCTCAACTGAGATTTCTGACAAATACATTAGTTATGTCTTCCAGGATGTAATCTAGCCTCTGCCAGAGATAGACTCCAGGAGAAGATGCGTTATGGGTAGGGGACATTAGGTTAGTAGACTCCTCCAGCCCATGCCCCCAACTAATGCCGGTCATAAAACCATGGCATTCTCAAACGTTTGGGTTAGAAAGTGGTCTTAACCAGAAGGAAAACGACCAGACATTGGCTTAATACAACCGTAAGTTCCATGGATTTAAACAAGGCTAAATGTGAACTTCCTAACTACTTTCTTCTTATTTTCAAACATGTCAACCATCCAGAATTTTTTTCCAGTGGGGGAAAAAAAAACTTGCTTTTGCTAGTAGCTGAGGCCTTAAGACAGTGGAAATTACAGATTTTTTTTCTTTAGCTATAACAATGACTTACTTTCATTATCCACCCCCCCTTCCTCCACCCGGAGAATTGACTCTCAATTCATATACACTGAGCAATCATTTTTCACAAGTTTTCCTCTTGTTCAGACAGATGCCAAGCTTGACCTCGTTAGGACTCCTTTATAGAGATAATAAACACAAGCAGAGGATTTAACTCATTCCTTTGTCCCAAATAAATGGAGTCTCCTGACAAGGCAGATGTAGAAGCTGACATCAGCTGCATTTTGTAATGGGGAAAAAAAAAAAAAAACGACAAGGCACTTTTCCAGTCCAACAGTAGGACCCAAAGACCTTTTCTGACACTGAATTAAGGACCCTGGAGTACTCTACCCAAAGCTTGGCCTTTCTAGCCGGAGAATACTTGGGAAACTAATTGATAGCTTCTATCGGGGACAGTGAGACACCTTCATGAAAGGCCAGGCAGATGGATGTAGGTCCTCTGGAAGGGCAGCATGGTCCTGGATGCTTGCCTGGGATCCAGGAAATGCTGGGTCTAGTCCCCAATCTGCCACTAACTCCCGAATGAAGGAAACCTTATAGCACTCTCCCCGCTCCAGAATAAGATTGTGACCCGTGGGCATAGCAAAGAAGCAGTCTGCTACCTGAAGTGCCCCACAGTTCTTGCGTCCCTGGTTCATACATTTTTCCCAATTGGAAAAGGGATTAACATAGTGGGCAGGGAGGGCAAGATGTATCTCTCTGCTTGTGCTGACTGCCTCCTGGGATGCCATCCTGGGCATCGGCATTAGCCTCCCTACAGAGGTTCCGCAGGCCATCGGATCTAAGCAGGCCTCCCCTCACAGGACGTTGCACCCTCGTCGGCTGGCGACTTGTGCTGATGTAGCAACAGGCTCTGTGCCCCTGCCCACAGGCACCTGGCGGAGTTCCTCTCTGGAGTCATGAACTCCCAGAATGTCAAGTTGCCGAGGCCCTCAATAGACTCATATAATCCCCCATTGTTGTTGGTATTATTGTTTTTCAAACGTTTCCTCCCTGTGAAAGTGTTCTTCTAACAAATCTTCTAGTAGGCCCGATGTAGAAAACAGAAGAGTGGCTGGTGGCTGGAAGGTGGTTCTAAAGCTCGCTCAGCTCACTCGTCCTCCTGAGTCACCCTGAAGGTCAGGATTTATAGCTCGAATACTGCGGTAGTCCCCACTGGACAGAAGAGGACCCTGGGAGCTCAGAATTCAGCCACAAGGCTAGGACTCTGGCCTCTGAACTTCCAAACCCAGAAACCTTCCACATATAGTTGAAATCCATTTACTTTTTCTAACTGCCCCCCTCCCTCTGCCCCCCAGAAGAGGTACCTTTCCTGGCTACGAATGAGAAGGAAGCTCCTTCCCTTGCCTCCGAATAAAGCAGGAATAGCCATGTCCCTCCTGGGCAAATCAGCACTCCTCTCCAAAATTCTCTTTTCTCATCTGTTCCATGATGGGGTGACATGAGATGATCCTGAAGTCCCTTAAATTCCTGGACTCTAACCCTAATGCTCCTCGCCAGAACTTTCCAGATGACCCCACCAAACCCTCATTATCCTAGTTAGGATAATGCCAGAAAATGGTAATAACATGTTACAACATCCACTTCTCCAAGTTCCGTGGCCATAAGCATTCCGATGAGAGCCTACCATCCGCTGGGGATGTCATTTAGAGAAAACTTGTAAACACACCATGCCGCCACTGTCCTTTCCCAAGCAACTTTAAATATCACTGATTTCCATTTGATGGGATATTATCCCCTATTTTGAGGTTTGAAAACTCTGTGACTGAATTCCCCTGGCAGGCCTGGGAGTAGATTTAAAGCACCCTCCAGCTCACAGGGACCGTTGCTGGCCCAGCCTCAGCTCCCAGACACAGACTGCCCTTCCCATTGGCCCAGACCCATCAGGATGGCAGTCATAAAAGTGCTGACTCCATACTTCAGTGGCTTGAAGAAGAGCAGGACCCCAAGGCTGTGGTCCGGATGCTCTCATTTTATGAAAATTCCTCTCCAGCCTGAGTTCCCGCAGTCCTGGGTCTTCGAGGCGTGTGCACATCTGCACGACAGCATCTGCTTCCTTGGAATGTGGCTGAAATGTGTGGATTCCTGCAGCGCACAGATGAGGCATATGAGTCACAGCTGGTTAGCACTGCAGGCGCGGGGCATAGCATGGACGCGGGCTGCGGTAGAGTCAGAAGGGTTGGACTCTTGGGGTCATTCTCTACTCACTAACCTTGGGCAAGTGAATATTTCTAGAGTGGACTCTCCTTCCTCCTCTCTCAAACATGGGGAGCTGAAACAAACAGTCTCCAAAGTGGTCCCAGCCCTGATATTCTATTCATCTAAGATCTCAGAAATCATGGTTCAACTCCACGACCAGACGAGCATGACCGAAGCCCAGGGAAAGCCCATTCATTGGCCAAGTCCACCCTGAGACCAGAATTTATATCTCAAGACTCTTAGTCTCTTCTTCTTTAAAATAAAAAAAAAATTAAATGACAGTGAAGTCTCACCTTGTGGGTGCTTAGGTTTTTAACATAATGTAAATGTAAATAAGTGTCATGAAGGCAACCATTGTCTCTAGTCAAACCTATTCAGTCTCTTCAATATAATAAAGCACAGAAGAGCCTCTTTTTCCCAGGAATACAACAATTTAGTTTCTTTGGTTGGGCATCAGATGAAGTGGTGACTCGTGCCTGGAAAGGGGCCCTGGAGCCATAGTCACTGAAAGAGGTCCTAAGAAACGAGAACTCCCAAGGGAACACCAGAGAGTCACACACCCGATCTTCAAGTTCACTTCATAACATCTATTCACTGGAAAAACAGACAATAACAACCTACATTTGGTTTCTATTCTCTCTGTTTCTCATTGAGTACATATAGCTCAATTGGCATCTGTCAGATGCTTCTGTGACATAACACCACTGTTCTCCTGTTAACCTTCTGTCCTTGACACACTCAGTATTTCCTCCATTCTTCCCACTGTTAGCACCTCCATTCCAATTCTTATTCCCCTCACCTCTTTACTGCAATTGCTTCCTAAATGTCTACCAGCTGTCAGTCTTTCCCCATCCATCTACCCTCTATGTGTGTCCAGAGACATTTTCTTAAAACACCTCTTTGGTTGTGACACTCTCCAATCCTTCAGAGGCTCCCCATGGTATATGGAATAAAGTCCAAGAATTCCACTGAAATCCTACTGTAAGCTGGACTCTGCACCAAAGACAGAGTGCATGAAGATGAGTGAGACAGTATCTGCCCTCAAGGAATTTGCAATTTCATAATGTGTCATGAGACAAATATCTACTTACTATATCAAAGCTGTGCAAAATAACACAAAGGGTGAGAGGCAGTATACAAGTTGGGGAGCAATCACTTCTGGGTGTTCAGGAAAGGCCGGGGAAGTTTGAGACAAGTCTTGAAGGGTAAATAGGAATTCACAGTGCAACTTCCTAAGTTTCTCGATCTTCTGGTTTTATCGTTAGTACAACAACAACAAAAAAGAAGTTTATCATGACAGAGTGCTTCCCTGGAAGACTGTGGGAGAGTTGCAATGAAATGATGGCTGGAAGTGGAATTCATACTGCAAGAGGCAAGTGTGCTCAGTGGATCTGAGATCAGGCTTTAGAGTCAGTCAGACGTGGGGTAGGTCCTGCCTCCACTCACCTCTCACTGTAAAGTGGGGGATAATATATTGCCTACCCTCATGAGCTTATTGTAAATGCCAAACGAAGCAAATTTTTTAAATGACATGTGTCCAACACATACGTAAGTCACTCAGTACTACCATTATAGTGGTAATGATGGCCACAGTGTGCATGATAAAGTGCCTGCTGGTATTGCCAATGTTCCTCGCCATGAACATCGTGTTTACATCTACTCTGACCGTACCACTAACAGGCTACCCATGACCTTGCTCATGCCACTCGGTTTCTTCAGGCAATTTATGGAATAATATTTTGAAAGGACTGATGAGATGCGAGAGGTCATTTCTCCTGCGGGTTTTCTTTTAGTAACACACATTTGTGGCAGTTTCTAATTTGTTGCCACATTTGATTCTCTGGGGAAGAGCAGGGATTATTACACCTAATTTACAGAAAAAGAAACAGCACAAAGACTCTGAGTGGATTTGTCCAGTTTTTATAGAAAGCCAGTTTCCAGCCACTGTTTCTGCTTGCCCCCAAGTCATAGTTTTGTCTCTCCATTTAGTCGTTCTCTGTTAGAACAGGTTTTGTACTAGACGAGACCTTGTTATGTTTCCTGGCTATGTATTACTCCTAAGGCAACACTGCCTGTCAGGGTAATTAAGTAGACTTTAGTACAATAGAAGGACCTTGAGGGTCCTTGTATTGTCTAGAATTTGCTAAAGAACTTTCTTTTTTATCCTCGCTTTGAGAGGACATCTATTTTACAAAAATATCAGGAAATGGAGACTGAGCTGTGAGGAATGAGTGCTTGATTTATCTGTTTGTGGTACACAAGCCCTAACAGTGAATTCCAGGTCATTCCACTAGACCGTCGGCACTGACACTTTGGGGCCCATGCCTAGGTTTGTTTCCAGCAGCGAGCACCGTCTCGGGCAGAGCAGGAAAAGGCATATGTGTCCTATTAGTGAGCATAAGAAAAGGGCTCTGGTCTAGAAGTCAGCCACTGACTCCTGCTGAGAAGCTGGACAAGTGAGCTCCCTGCTCTGGGCCTCAGTTTCCCCATCTGCCCAGTGAGGGAAGGGGACTTGTGGGCCTCCCCAAGCCCTCCCAGTTCTGATGGCCTACAGCTCTCAGTCCAGTGCTCCTTTCCCGAGGCCTCATAGGGTCAGTCTGCATCCTGCTGTGTAATTGCGAGATAAGTCCCTCCATGGCCCTGCTCCAAGCTTGGATCCCCTGACCCCCAGGCTCCTAATTTCTGTGCAGTGCTCTGTGTTTACTCAGAACATGCCCTCGACCTTCAGGCTGTAGCTCACCCTAGTTACCGCAGCAGCTCTGCTAATTCTCTGGGAGTGGACAGGCAGCCGCGGCCCCTGAAGGAAATGAGAAAAGGAAAGACGTTTCCCATGAATGTCAGTGGTAGTCCCTAGGGGAATTCCTCCACTCCTGAGATAGCAGGTTCCAATGCTGGGGACACAGAAGTCAGAAAGTGGAGATGAGTTTCAGAAGAGTGTGACAAAGGCTCATTTTATGCAGGAAGTGCCAGCAGCATAGGCTCTGGGGGATGGAACACAGAAGGAAGGTCCCAATGCTGGGGCGGAGCACACAGGCAAGCTCAGATGAGTGTGAAGTGGGGGTGCTCTGGGGTGCCGGAGCACCTGGCACAAATCTGTATGCCTGTGCATACGCAGGCTGCTCTCTGATTCACCCAGGGAAAGAGCAGAGCTTGAATCTACTTAGGTGTACTCATAGACAGAAAAGGTAGGGAATGAAAGGAATTCATTTATTCACTTATTCAGCAAATATTTATTGAATGCCTACTAGTTACTAGAGCTTGGGGTATAGCAATAATTAAAACATACAGAAATCCCTGCTATCAGGGTGCTTATATTGCACTGGGGGGACCACTAATACACACTAAACAAAATCCACAGATAAATTACACGGTGCATAGTAAGGTGACAGGCAAAGAAATGCAATAGAGCAGAATAAAGAGGGATCACAGTGAGGCAGGATGAGGGTTGCGATGTAAGCATGTTGGTCAGGGGGCATGTGGGGGGCTCAGTTGGTTAAGTGTCTGACTCTTGATTTTGGCTCAGGTCATGATCTCACAGTTGGTGAGTTTGGGCCCCACATTGGGTTCACAGTGCAGAGCCTGCTTGGGATCCTCTTTCCCTCTCTCTCTGCCCCTCCCCTACTCGCGCTCTCTCTCTCTCCCTTCCTCTCAAAAATAAATAAATAAACATTTTTTAAAAATAAAAAAAAATAAACATGTTGATCAGGGTAGTCCTCGTTGACAGGGTGGCATTTGAGCAAAGACTTGAAGAAGTTGAGAGAGTTAGCCATGTGTCTTGCTGGGGAAAAGCCTTCCAAACTGAGGGTACTGCCAGTGCACAGACCCTGAGGTAGGCAGGTGGCCAGTGTGTCTGAAGAACAGCAAGGAAAGCAGTGTGACTGGAGCATGAGGTACAAGGATGAGAAATGGAGACAGACAGGTACAGATTGGGAGCAGGGAAGGATGGCCAGATCACCAGGCGGCTGGGAAATAAGGTCCCCGCTCAGTGCCAACAGCAATGACAGACTTCCCAAGCTGTTTCCATGCCAATGTTTCATGACCTCTCACCTCCTAGAGGACAGTATTAATATACTGTCCCCACCTTAGATGTTTGTGAACACTGAGGCCTGATGACAGCAGTGTGCTTGGAAATGATTAACAAGTGGCTCTGGACTGGGGGTAGGCTGGGAGGGCGGAGAGAAGAGAGGCTCAGTATTCACACACCATTCACCTCTCAGGTGTGCAAGATGCTCCTCACCTCGAGGGCATAGAGCATAGTTAAATGCGGAAAATAGGAGGTGATGAGTTTTTGTACAATTTGTCTTGAATATAATTTAATTAATTGTAACTGGATGAACCCCAAGCTTTAATGATGGCAGTGTTTAACAACAGGTGGCAAAATCTCTGAAAAGCTGGCACTTATAAACTGGTAGCAGCCAGCTCTGCCACACTACTTGCCTGGGGAGGTTAGAGTGACACATGGCATGAGTGGCAGGGCGGGAACCAGCACCCAGGTCCATTGGTCCTTGTTTCAGCGCTCTGTAGGAGCTTTCCCGTGAAGATCTGAGGATGTTCCTTTGGGCTGGGGCTGGACAGGGTCCTGGGCAGGAGCAGAGGAACTTGCCAGCTCTCACATTCCTGGGCACTCTGCCTGGGGACCCTGGCCTGTGGCAGGCCCCGTCACTGCACTCAGCACTTACTCAATCACTGCTTACACCCCTGTCCTGACTGTGACATAGCTTGAGCCAGGCTACCTCCACTGCAGAACACAACACCGCTGTGTTTTCTTACCCTTGGACTGTTTTTGGGCTCCAAACAGTTTGAGGCCCAGCCCCCTCCCCTACCCCAGTCCCAGAGGGGATTTGCATGTGAATGAGCCTGGCTCTGAAGTTCCAGAAGGCACGGGGTGGGGAGTCTTTCACAAGCCAGAGAGAGTGAATCCTTCCTGGCCCTCCTGCCCAGCCCCAGTTCCCAGACTCTCCCGCCTACCCCCTCTCAACCCTGCTCCTCCTGGGACAGTGGGCACTGCCAGTTTCCCACCTGCGGGATGCCCTGCTTCCCAGGCCCTTGGAGACCCCTCCCTGCCAGCCCTCTTTTTCTCCCCATGCTCCTGCTGCCAGGAGACCATCCCCTTCTCTGTCCAGAGCCCTTCTTGAAAAGGGGCAATCATTCCCCGGAGCAGTGGGAGTCTTGGACCCCGAGGACCCGCCAGCCATGGCTCAGGCCCCCACACTGTTAATGGTGTCTGGCATTTGCATGGATACAATACCTTCTTGGGGCTCACCCAGCTCTGTTAGGAGCTTTTTACTGTGATGAACACATAAGTAAGAACACCATACTGGGACTATCAGACACACGTCTGCCACTATCAGGCCATGTGGCTTGGAATGGGTTACTTCACCTCTCTGAGCCTCACTTTCCCTATCTAAGAAAGAAAAGAGATAAACTCGGTAGCCTTTCATAGCCTTTCTATCTCTGACCTTCTGTGGTTCTCTGATTCCAGTTACTGGACCAGGGCTGGAAGTCAGGACGTCAGGATTTTGTCTCGGGTCTGCTACTCCTAGGCTGTGTTCCCTTGGGTACTCATGTCACCTCTCTGGGCTCAGAATCACAATGTCTGTCTGAAGCACCTGTGTTGCAGGACAGATATTAGAAGCAAATATAATAAAGAAGGTGAAAATACCTGTCAGCTGGAAAGTTCCACAGAGAAGAGGGAAATGACTACTAGTAGTGCTATTATTATTATTATTATTACCTTATGGCCAAATATCTTGGCTGAAATCCACGCATCAACCTCCAGCCCCTCTTGGATGAGGCCAACTTAAGTCTTAGACCCACCAGCTGTGCTATTTTACTTCCATGGCTTTTAAGAGCTTCCAGAATGCAATACACAAAACGCACTCATGCGGACACACACCTCCTTTTTTCCCTAGTCCCAGGCTCTTGTCTGGAATCCAGTACCTGTAATTTGTTCCTTCTTATGATCTTTAACTGAAATCTGGGCAAGTGCGTAAAGTAGAAGATTGGGCTGTCGAGCCCTGGCCCAGTCCGTGGAGGCGATAGACTTACTAAGAGGATGACTTCAGGGGCACAGAGCACACTCTTGGGAGTCAGAAGTCCTAGCCCAAGGCTGCAAATGAATGGCTGACCTAAATTCACACATCTAGAGCAATCCTTTGTTTTTTGGGTTTTTTTTTTGTTTTTAATATAATTTATTGTCAAATTGGCTAACATACAGTGTGTAAAGTGTGCCCTTGGTTTTGGGGGTAGATTCCCATGGTTCATCGCTTACATACAACACCCAGTGCTCATCCCAACAAGTGCCCTCCTCAATGCCTATCACCATTTTCCCCTCTCCCCCACCACCCCATCAACCCTCAATTTGTTCTCTGTATTTAAGAGTCTCTTATGGTTTGCCTCCCTCCCTCTCTGTTTGTAACTACTTTTCCCCCTTCCCTTCCCCCATGGAATAGAGCAATCCTTTGAAACACAAGGAAGTGAGGAGATTCCTAGACTTATATTCCCTTGTGGAATGGAAGCTTTTAGAGATCCCTCACATTCCTCTGTGAAATCAGTATAATATCCTCTGTCTGTCACCCACCTGGAAATCCCAGGAGGAGCCTTGAGTGCAGAGGTCCAAAGGAACCTAAGACAGATGCCACCTGCTAAATGAAGTGGCCAGGCTGTGAGGGGGTCTCAAGGCTCCCCTTCCACTCCATCATCTGGGCTCTGGGGTCCTCACAGGCAAAGAAGTCTGTGCTGATGGCTTCAGTGAAATCGGGAATGAAGGTGTGGAACCTGGACACCAGAGGGGATCCAGGGACCATTCCAGTCTCTCCCTCTTCTTCAAGCAGTAAAATTACCCATGTCCACCTAGCGGGGGGTACAGAAGAGGGTCATCTCAGATGAATGGATCTTAGCAGTCTTGTTCTTCTCACTGATGTGCTGAGTACTGACTAGATTCTAGGTACCTTTCTAAGTGTTTTACACACATCAACTCAGGTCATGTTCACAACAGTCCTGTGATATTAACACTATTGCTGTCACCATTTCACAGATGAGAAAACCTGTATACAGAGCGTATCCATTTCCCAGGGCTGCCATCACAAAGTACCACAGACTAGGTGGCTTATAACAGGAATGTATTGTCTCACAGCTCTGGGGGTTTCAAGTCTGAAATCAAAGTGTTAGCAAGGCCATGCTTCCTCTGAAGGCTCTAGGGAAGAATCCTTCCTTGCTCTTTCTGGCTTTTTGGTGGTTGTTTGCAATCCCTGGGATTCCCTGGTATGTGGCAGCATGTCTTCAATCTCAGCCTCTGCCTTCATACTTGGCTCTATGTGTGTCTCTAGGAACAAATGTCCCTCTTATAAGGATACCAATCTTTGAGTTAATCATCCACCCTAAGCCAGTATGATGTCATCTTAGCTTGATTACATCTGCAAAGACATTCTTCCAGATAAGGTTAAATAAAATCCAAGGGTTGAGACTTGAATATATCTTATGGGGGGGGGGGGGGGACACAGTTCACCTACAACACAGAGTTTAAATGATTTCCCCAGCATTTAATAACTGGTGAAGACTCATGTACGACTCATATAAATATGAGGTCCCACATGATCCAGTGTCAGTAAGCAATTACATTTAAAAAAAAAAAAACAGAAAAATTTTGGTGGTGGTGCCTGGGTGGCTCAATTGGTTAAGCATCCAACTCTTGATTTCGGCTCAGGTCATGATCTCATGGTCATGGGATTGAGCCCCACGTCCAGCTCTCCACTGACAGTGCAGAACCTGCTTGGGATTCTCTGTCTCCCTCTCTGTGCCCCTCCCTGCTACAGCTCGCTCTCGCTCTCTCTCAAAATGAATTAATAAATACTTCACACACACACACACACACACACACACACACACATATACAAATAAATTTAAAAATTCAAAACAATTCATAATTCAACTCACTTTCTTAAGAAACCAAACCAAAACAGAGTTTTTACTGCAGTCTTAAATGCCCAATCCCTCCCCCACCTCACTTTCTCTCTTTCTTAATCTCCGTCTCTCCCTTCTATTTCTTCCCCCAGTCTTCATGAACTCCACACCAAATAACCCTTCTGTCTCCCTCATCCATCCACTTACACACCATCCACTGACTCCTCCTTGGACTTCATGATCACAAAAACCATTTTCTGAAGAGAGACCCTCCTTGCCATGCACTGTCATATGTGAATTTTAGTTATTCTGAGTTTCTTGATTGTTTTATCAGAGTTCTATTTCTTACCATATTATTTGTGTGGAATTAAAGCAAAGATCCCTATCTCTTTTTCAACTCTGTTGGGACCCAAGGGCTAGAAGAAAAGGTTAAGAGGTGACAGAGCGATGAGGAGTCACCATACCAGAGACTCAGGTGGTTATGAGAGATGGAGGGATTGCAAACCAACCCTAAACTTCCAGGCTGGGTTAGTTGCCCCTCTTGTTTTTTCCCTGTTTGTTGACCAAACTGACCAATTTTATGCCACTGGCAGAAACAAGAAGGAAGTAGCTTTGGGCCCAGGTTTCTTTTTAAAATACTTTTAAAATATAGAAACAGAGAAAAAAAAATTGCCTGTAGTTCAACTAGCCATTGTTAACAGGTTGCTCTAATTCTTTCTCCTTTTTATTTTCAATGCATATCTTCAACTTATGCATTGTTATAATTATACCATGTATATGTTTAATATGCTTAATATAACCTACTAAGAAAGTTTCCAGATCATTGCAAATTCTCCAATAATGTGATAATTAATGCCTAATATTTACTAAGTTAAGGCTCATTTAACTGTTTCCCCTAGAATCAGATATTTATCTTTTTGTTTAGTTTTCTATTATTATATATGACTGCTATAAACATCTTTGTTCACAAAAGTCTTTGCCACACTTAGGATATCTTCCTCTAAGTTTTATTCCCAGATAGGAGGCCAAGCAAGAACTTTCTAAGTCAAGGATAATCCAAACAGCCTGATCTGTCTTGGAAGGTAGTGAGTTTCTCATCTTCGCAACTGATCTCAAAAAGGTGGCATGATTTTTTTGATAAGGGTGTAGTAGGGAGATAAGAAGTGAGGCCAAGTAGCTTTCAAGGCCCCAAGAAACCATGAGATTGTAATTCTCCAAGTATCAGTTCGTAAATGTCACTCTTTCCCTTTGTGCCAAATTGCTTCCTACCCCCCATAGCTTATCTATTCCTGTGCAGCAAACCACTCTAAAACTTAGTGGCTAAAACAATATCCATTTTACTTGGTCAGATCCTGTGGTCAGAACTCTGGGCTAGGCTCACAGCATGCTCTTTTGCTGGATTTGCCTGACGTCATTCGAGTAGCTCTAGTCATTTAGAGGCTTAACTAAAGCTGGAAGGTCCAAGATGACCTCACTCACCTATCTGGCCACTGGTGGAAGCTGTCAGCTGACTGGTCTAGAGACCTCAATTGGGACAATTCATCTCTGGCCTGTGTCACCTTCGCTTCTCCAGTAGGCGTGATAGGGCTTCCTCACTTGGAGGCTTCTGGACAATAGTCCACATGGGAAAGACTACAAGGCCCCCTGATGCCTCAAAGAGCCACAGGGCCCCTTGGAAGTGGCACACCAGCTTCACATGTCACTTGCCTTTTGTCAAAACAAGTCACAAGGCTTGCACACTGAAGACCTACTTCTTCCAGAAGTTCCTTGCCATATACAGCTAGAAACACATACTGACACTTTCACTATTGTCTAGAGATGTCCTTAGCAGATCCACAAGTGCAGTGTATACATTTTTCTGCCTTCTACATTGCCACGGGCAGGTTGTACCAATTGTTTCACCACTACGTGACTCAGGTTGTCTTTGTCAAGCCTCCTGTGGCAGTTTGCCCATTGCTTTTCTAGCCTCTACTTGCTAGCCAATCCCAAAACCCAAGCCAAGTGTCCTGTTTCTTACAGCACTATGCTTCTGATGCTGGTACCTGTATCAGCCAGAGTTCAGTGAGGTAAGCAGAGGAAAAAATTGCTCCGTGAGCCATGAGACGTAAGAGCTATTTTGGGCATCAGAAATCATAAGACTATAGGAGAAACTGGGGAAGTGAAAGTGGGACTGGGGAGCAGGAGAACCACAGTCACTAGTCAGCGCTCCTGAAAACCTGACATGGGTGCAGGTGTTGGCATCTACAGGGGAATGTGAGAATCCAAGACCATCTAGGAAGCCAAAGTGGGGCCATGAAGTAGGGCACATGGGAAGAGGTCTGTGAGAAGCTGTTGACTCAGAGCAGCCAGCACCTCTGTGGACCCACCTGCAAGCATCTGGTGGTAGGTCTGGGCCACTGTTGGTCATCAGAGCCAGTAGTTGGAAAGAAGTGCTGGATGCAGAGTGGAGGAGAGTGAGGGAAAGTTGGAACCCACCGGACACATCTACATCTGTCCATCTCTGTCGCTGATCACAAAAGAGTCTTCAGAGAGTAAGGACTGTTGTGTTCTAAACTCACTACGCTTCTCTTTTGGCCCACTCTACCCTGGAGCTACATAGAAAAGGAGATTCTGGGGAATATAGTTACCAGATTAACTAAATTGACAGTAGAATAATCCAGCACACTTCCTGAATATCTGCCTAAATTAACTCTGAAAAGCTCTTCAAAGGCCTGGGCAGAGACAATGTCAGAGAGGCTCCAAGATGTCACTCAGGAACAATGACAAGCAAAGCCTTGAGGTCTTTGGGTCTGTAGGACAGTCTTTGTTGGTTCGCCTCAAGACTTAAAGGGTCAGGAGGTTATTGTCTAGGAAATCTGGATGCTGCAGTTGGGGGTCTGAGGCCACCACTTGCTAGATAATGACATGGTCTGATTCATTTAAATATCTGGGCTTCAAGGTTTTCATCTATAAAATGAGAACAATCACTCCTGAGCTGTCTTCTCCGTGCATTGCTCTGAGGACTGGTGGGTAGCTGTCAATGTATCTGTTAAACTCTGATGAGATGACTTTATAGACATGTGGAGAACAGCCATAGCTATCCTCCCACAGAAACTGGGCCAGCCTGTCTGCTGGCCTGACTTGGTTTTGCCAAGGTTTGTGCTGTTTCTCCTAAGTTGAAAATTCATAGAAAACAGACCCTGGCTTCTCTTCCTTAGATCTCTCTTCCCAGCTCCCTGTCCTCAACACAACCCCTTTCCTATGGCAGGTGGTGATGGGAAGGGAGGGATGGCTGAGACTCTGAATACCCCCAGGACTTCTCTATTCCCTCAGCCTAGAAGCTCTTCCTGCTTTCCCCAACTCTACCTACTATTTCTACCTCGCTAATTCCTATTGATCTTTCTGGTCTCAGTTCAAAGAACATTCTCTTCTTCCTAAATGTTTTATGATTCCCCTCAGCTGGATGGAATTATTTTCCTTCTTTAAACCCCTGGGGCTTCCTATTTTTCCTTGCTATAACTATGCCCTGACAATTCCCGAACATATACCCATTTGAAGTACTTATCCTACTCTCCTACTAAATTTTCACATTCCCAGAGGCAGGGGACTTGCTCATTAAGCTCATGCAACAAATAAGTAATTTTTGGCATCCTCCATATTATAGTCCAGACAGAATTTGGTATATAAATATTTTTTGAATTGAGTTGAAAGAAAACAAATTGAGGACATGCATCCATGTGTTGGTGCCCTAAATAACAATAGCCCATCAGGATATGGTTGCCATAATAAGAAATAGAAAACTGAAGAGTCTGTGATCCCCGGCCACATGGTTCTCTATTATTTTGAATTTTGTGTCTTCATTTGATAAGGTACTTCCCTCCATCATGTTAATATGATGACCCTAGAAATGGGACAGTCCGAACAGAAGCCAGAGCTCGATCTTTTGCTTGTACTCAGAGGTAAATGATTTTTGTAGAATTTTACAATTCTTAGCAGGAACTGCAAATATTAACCAAGGTCAGTGGCCCCTCTGTTTAGGTTATGGCTGGAGCTGTCACTGAGCCACTTCCTCTCTGGGAGACAGTCCATGCCCCCAAGATAAAGTTTCAAGAGGCCCTTAAGCCAGAAAAGTTGTTTGGCAAAGTTCCTATGTCTTTTGTCATGTACTCTCGGGCTGGTGGGTCCTTTCTCCAGGGTCAGAATAGCTCCAAAAGCAAAAGTGCTAACAGGAAATGCTCATGGTTATCTGTCTACTCCTGAGCAAGTCACCGGCCTCAGGTTCCTCTAGAAGGAAGGGGTTTGAAATAATTCTTAAAGGTTTTTCTCTCCCAGCTCTGATATTCCAGGACTATTCTGAGCTGCAGGCTGAATTCCAGGCTTCCAGGGCCTTCTCTCCCCTGCTCCTAAAGATATAGATGGCTGAGATTTTCCCATGGGCCTCAGCCATAACATGCTTACCTGTTGTCTGGAATAGTGTGACTCTGCACATGATGACTGTTTATCTGCCATCATGAAAATGTCCTTCATCCTGGAAGTTATAAGGAAGTTTCTTATCACAGACCTTCATAATGTCTCCCCCGATCCAAGTTATCCCTGGTGGATTTCACTTGAAAGTGTCCATGCTCCGGGCACTATAGAATCCAAGAGACTTCGGGGATTCCAAAGTACAGGCAGGAAGCTGCTGAGTATGGAAGTGTTAATGCTCAAGTCATGACTATTCATTAAGTAACTGACTTTGTATTGCATGATTATAGACCACAAACAAGTTCAAGATCATCAAGTTCTTCAGCAGAAAGCAATCGGTGTATCAAAAGTTATGCTCACCATCCTCTAGTTGGTCTATTGAATGTGCGGGTATGATGACTTGTTAGAACACTAGTATGTCAGAATTAGAAGAGAGCTTATAGCTCAGCTAGTTCACCCCTATTTTATCAGGTGGATAACTGAGAGTAGAGAGGAGGCAGCATACGATGGTTTATGATAGAGTTGGGAATAGAGCTCAGGACCTTTAACTGCCAGGTCAGTATATCTTATATTATCAATATTAAAACTCAGAGTTAGAGGTTACCAAGACAGTGCACTCCAGTTCATACCTTTCCTAGGCCTTCACTCTGGTTTCTATGTTACAACATATTTCAGTTAATAAACTGATTTTAAAAAGACACAAAAGAAAATACTACATAAAGGAGACCTAAGAATTGCAAAGGCATTATACTCCGGGGATGTTCAATGCAGGGCATGCAACATTAAACAACTCAATATCCCCACGATGATTAACATTCATAATAATGTCCTTGGATCACCAAGAAAGGATTAGCATGTTTCACCTAAGAAAGCAGGGATTTATATAAAGCACTTTAAAAAGCATTACACTAATAATAATAATAATAATAGTTATTGTTATTATTAATAATAGTCAGGTAAAACTTCAGCTATCTGGAAAACTCAGGTAACCAAAATAACAAACGAGCCCTGGTGGTCAAGGAAGTGACTGTGTGTAGATAGGTACATTCTACAGTAATAAGGCTGGTGTGAGTTTGGCTAGTATCTGCAGAGAAGAGGAATAAACAGCAAAGCCATGATCTCATCTTCTGTTTACACTTCAATTCCCAAAGTTAGTGATTAATTGTCCTTGTGTTTTGTTGCCAAGGCAAATTGTTTTTCTTTAAAACTCCCACTTATCTTAAATAAATAAATCATTAGTTTCAAAACAGAAGTGTCAAATGTCAAGATACTTCTGACATACAAAGCTAATGAACAAAACAATGAATGCATTAGAGGCTACTAGAGATAGGCAGAGCCTTTGAGAACTTTCCTTTAATGACTTCGAAAGGCATCAGAATCATTCTTGGTAAGAGATTTTCTCACGCATCTTGGCTAAAATGTCAATCTAGAGGTTGCAAAACACAAATACAACCTCAAAAGAGGCTAGTGTAGATGACAGTGCAGTAGGTAGGCCAAGTATGCAGAGTCAAATAAATATACCAACCAGCTACCGTATTGTACTTCCCAAGCCAAACTCATACAAAATCAGTTTTAGGCACCCAACTTAGGATCTCCACTTGGGTCTCTGAATTTATACAGGGCCTCTGGCTCCTCTAAGGAAGGGAATTCTTTTAGCAAATAGGTAATTTTTGCATCTGAGTCTTAACACAAACACAAATGTTTCAGGGTTGCTTCCAGTCATTTCTGAATTATTATGACTACCTACTAAATATAGTTCTAATTATATAATTTCCCGGTTCAAAAGTGTCCAGTGTCGTTTCTTTACTCAGAATTAAGAGTCACGTAGTGTTCTTATGGTATTCCAAGTCAGTCATAAATCTCGTTTCAACCTATCCTACAATTTTATATTCCCCACAGACTCCCTGGCTTCTTGTTCTCAGAAAGAGCCTTACACTTTAGTCCTTGATAACAAACATTCGTTGGGTCACTAAAAACACATCTGTTAAGGAAACAAAGTCTCGCTCTCCTACAGTTTCCATTCTGATGGGATCTTTCATCTCCTTCTGAGTGCCAGTGTGTTCCCAGTGCCTGCGTTCCCGTTAAAGCACTTGTCACACCATATAATAGCTCTGTGTTTTCATCGGTCTGAATACTAGCTCCCCATGCACAGCTCCCATGCTTTACTCAGCGGCAGGCACACACTGAATGCTCAATGAATGACTTGGAGTTAGTTTCTCTTCTTTGAAAATGTGGTCAGTTTCTGTTGCATATGGAATACATCTGTGAGGTTATCTAACTCTGAGTCTAATATTAGGTTATTTTCAACAGATAAGTCTAATATTAGGTTACTTTAACAGATAACAGATAAGATTTTTTTCTCAATAGGATGACAAATGTCAAGCTACTTCTGATGGATCTAAACAAAGGAATGAAGCAGTGACTATACAGCCATATGGACTTAACCTGCACTGTGTCTTTCCTCAAGTTCCAGAGTCCTGAATCCCCTGTCTCCAGGTTTCCCAAGCTGCCCGATCTACTCATGGGAAGCCACTCCCACTTTTCTTTTAGAGACCAGCAGAGAGGCTAATTTGGTAGCTACTCATCTTGTTCCCTTCCTCTTTGATCCCAAAGGTAGAAACCGAAGACCAGGTGCTGGCAACCTTCTGTGGCAGGGAGACCACAGACACAGAGCAGACCCCCGGCCAGGAAGTGGTGTTCTCCCCCGGCTCCTTCATGTCCATCACATTCCGGTCAGATTTCTCCAATGAGGAGCGATTCACGGGTTTTGATGCCCACTACATGGCAGTAGGTAAGTCGGAGAAATGGGTGGCTCACCCCAGGTCTCCCCTTCTCTCTAAAGATTAAAAATACCTTATGCTCACTTCTCTACAATGAACACCTATATACTCACCATAGGGATTCTGCCATTAATGTCTTCCTGCATTTGCTCTATCACATATCTACCCATCTATCCATTCTCTATCTAGCCATCAATCCATTCTTTTTGATGAATTTCAAAGTAAGTTACAGACAGACAGGGGTACACTTTTTCCTAAATACTTCCCCATACATATCATTTTGCTAATGTTCAATATCTATTCACAATTTTCTTTCTTTTAATATAAAATTTACATTCAGTGAAATGCACAAGCCTTCAGTACACTTGTTGAGTTTTGAAAATTTTATGCTGTATGGAATCCAAACCCCTAACAAGATGTTGAACTTTACCATTAGCCCAAAGAAGTCCTTTATGCTTCTTCTCAACCACACTCTGGTCCCATCTCCCTTAGAGGTGACAACTGTCCCAATTTTTTTTCCACTATAGATGAGTTTTGCCCCTTCTTAAACTTCATATAAATGAACATATACAAAATATATTTTGAAAGTGAGGATTATTTTACTCAGCATAAAGTTCTTGAGTTTCAATCATGTTGTAATGCATCAGTAACTTGCTCCTTTCCTGGAAGAGTAATTTTCCACTGTATGAATATAATACAATCTGTTTATCCATTCTTCCATTGATAAACACCTGCGCTCTATCCATTTTTTGGCTCTCACTAATAAAGTTTCTATGAACTCTTGTACAACTCCTTTTGTAAACATATGTTTTTACTTCTATTGGGTAAATATCTAGGAGCAGAATTGTCGGGTCATAGGAAAGGTATATATTTAGTTTTATAAGAAATTATCAGACCTTTTCCAAAGTGTTTTTCTCCCATTTTATAGTCCTTCACCAATGTACAAGAGTTTGATGTCAATTTTTAATTTTCAAAATTTAAAATTCTGATTGGGTATGTAGTGGTACCTCATTATGGTTCTGATTTACATTTCCCTGGTGTCTAGTGATGTTCAGCATCTTTTCATGTGCTTGTTGGCCATTCCTTTATCTTTTGTAGAGAAATGTATGATCAAATTTTTTAATGTTTATATATTTATTTTGAGAGAGAAAGGGTGTACAAGTGGTGTAGGGGCATAGAGAGAGGAGAGAGAGAATCCTAAGCAGGCTTCCAAGCTGACAGCATGGAGCCCAATGTGGAGCTTGACCTCATGATCATAAGATCATGACCTGAGCTGAAATCAAGGGTTGGATGCTTAACTGACTGAGCAACCCAGGTGCCCTTGTATGATCAAATGTTTAAATTAGTTTGAGAACATGCATTTCTTTGATGTTTACATTTCCACTGCCCAGGGAAGTAGGACACAGAGCGGGGTGGTGCATGGACTAGAAATAAAGAGAGGATTCTGGAGCCACCCCACCTGGGTGGGAATTTTGACTTCACCACCTAGCATCTCTATGACTTGGAGTAAGTTCTTTAAAGGTCCCAAATGTCTGTTTCATCATCTGTGGAATGGGGATGGTAAGAGTTCTACTTGCTATTATCACAACTGTTAGAAGGCAGTGGCACCCATAAGAGTCAGCTTGCCAGGCCTTGAACCTGGCTTTCTATGGTCTTGGGTAAGTTGCCTCCCTTCTCTGAGTTCCAGTTTCCTCATTTGTAAATGGAGACAATGGCTACTTTTGAGCTTTATGTGAAACTAACACAGGGGGTGACTCATACTACGAGCTCTATAAATGTTGGCTGTTGTCTTCATCATCATGCATGGATTGACTGACTGAGGGTCTCTACCTCTCCTGCAGATGTAGACGAGTGCACTGAGCGGGAGGACGAGGAGCTGTCCTGTGACCACTACTGCCATAACTACATCGGTGGCTACTACTGCTCCTGCCGTTTTGGCTACCTCCTCCACACAGACAACAGGACCTGCCGAGGTGGGGCCCAAGGATGACTCCATTATGTCACAATTTTGTGTCATGTTTCTCAGGAAGATTAGGAGAGGTCAGAGAAGGGATAGATATGGAGTAGAAACAAGTAAAAATGAAGCCAGAGAGCTCTGCCTCAGACACCACATGCATGAAGATGCTGAAATGCCCACCAGCCAGGAGGTCAGCATTCAGGTTCTCAAATGACCACATTTGTGAAGCCTCTAGGCCATCCTTCTTCCTGGACAGCAGGAACTTCTGCTCTCCTACTGTAGGTGACTGGCCTGGCCAGTTATGCGAAAAGCTGGGTTTCCTGGTCCTTTCTCTTACAGCCATGTGCCTGGCCTCACCCAGTAGTTCCTTTTCTTCTTCACTCCCATGGCCTCACAAGTTCCTCTGTGATCAAGAGAACCTCAATCCAAAGAAAAGATGAGGAAGGAGAGAGGCAAAGACAGAGACAGTGAGAAAATGCCCCATTCCTTCTATCTCTGTTTTCGTGTCTTATCGACATGCCCACCCCACTGTCACCTCGAAGCAGGAAAAGGACGGAGAAATAAGACTTCAGCCACTTTCCATGAGGGCCTCCCTGACTAGTGGGGTTATCAGCACAGAAGCAAATGGTGGGCTCAGCACAACTGACCTAAGTCTGCATGGCATACTGAGAAGACATGTCCCGGAGATGGTGGCTCTTGGCAGAGTGGGAAGAAGGAAAAGAAGGGTGCTCTAGGCAGAGAGAACAAATGTTCAGAGGCCTGACAGAACTTGGCATGTTTGGGGCATTAGCAGCAGATTAGTATGGTTATGGGTAAGGATCTGTGTTTTAGGAGGGTCACTTGGAAGCTGAGTGGGAATCATTGGAGGATAGCAAGGCTGGAAACAGGCCTACTTTTCCTTCCTCCTTTAAAAACTTCTAGTTGCTTCTGAATAAAACCCCCATATGATCCGTCAGTATAAAGCAGGCACATACAGCAGTTTTCCTGAAGAGGGCTATATTTTCCTTGGTTTTATTTCAGTAGGTAGTTATTGAGTATCTACTACATACTAGGTCCGGTGGGGGCTAAGAATGAGCAAGGCTTCTCAATCTTTGTTTTCATTTTCTCCTCTGCCTCTAGAAGCCTGTTGAAACATTATCTTCCTAATTTCCCCTACCCATGAAATTTCAATGCCACAGATAATACTGTGTATATGTTTATACACCGTATGTCCATGTGTGTATTATGCATAAAAAGAGTAACCCCACCAAAAAATGTTAGCCCCCATGGGAGCAATGTCACTACCCAGAGAGTGCTTGGGGTGAGAAATTAAAAGAGATGAGAGTTCAAGAGGCCTCATCCTAACCATGCTCTGCAGCTCACAGCTATAGGACTTCAGGTTAGCCATGCCTCCTCTCAGAGCCATAATTTTCTCATTTTCAAATGAGCAGGATAAGCAAGGGCTTAGAAAGGATTGACATCCCAGATCTAGGATGGGTCAGCCCAAGGACAAAGGTTCAGTGGTAAATGAAGGGCATTGGAAGGGCTAAGCCATGGCCAGGATCCCAGGACACTGCGTCTTTGGTTGCAGCTACAGTGGTGAACATAGCAGAATCCCTGAGCTCAGGGAACTTACAGTCTAGTGGGGGCAAAAAAATCCACCAACAAATATATTGCATAATGTCAAGCAGTGGTCAGAAGCATGAGGAGAAACAGAACAGGGTTAGGGGCCAGAGAGTGAGGATATGTATGAATCCTGGATTGGATGAGGGGTCAGGAAAGGCTTTGAACAGAGACCTAATGGAGCTCTGGGCTGAGGAGAGAACAAGGCAAAGGATGTCTAGAAGTGTCCCCCTACCACTCTATCTCAAAACCTTTCCTTCTCAGACCCCTTCTGCCCCCCACCAATACCAGAGAAGCTGATGAGAAGGCTTATAACACTCACTGCCTTTGAATCCTGACTCTGAAAATTCCTAGATGTGTGACCTTGGATTAATCACTTCTCCCTGAACTTCAGTTTACCCATCCATAAAATGGGGATAATGATGCCTTCCCATTGCCTCTCAGGACCAGCGAGAATATCATACAGTGACAAATAAGAAAGGGGTTGTTGTGGCCATGGTTGTGGTGTGCCACTTTGCTCTGGTATGTTTCCCACAGTGGAGTGCAGTGACAACCTCTTTACCCAGAGGACCGGCGTGATCACCAGCCCTGACTTTCCCAACCCTTATCCTAAGAGCTCAGAATGTTTCTACACGATAGAGCTAGAGGAGGGTTTCATGGTCAGCCTCCAGTTCGAGGACATTTTCGACATTGAGGATCATCCTGAGGTGCCCTGCCCCTATGACTATATCAAGGTAAGTCTACAATGGACATTTGCCCTGGCTATGCTGGGAAATTTTGGATGAATTGGGAAAATTAATATTTTTGGTCCTCTAGTTTCTCCCAGGGTAGAAGACCAAGCAGCTTGCTTCCCAAAAATTACTTAAAATAGTATCTACCAGCTTCATCAGATCCAGCCTAGGGATCTTCCCTGATTCAACACTAGCTCCTTGGCCACCTGTAAAATCCCTTTTTCCATGTCACATGATATCACCGTGAAGTAACACCAGAGATAAAGGTCACAGGGACCATCTTAGAATTCTGCCCACCATATACAGCATCCCAGGAACTATGTTGTAAACCTTCTCCAGGCACTTAACCTCATGGGGCTTCACTTTTTCCCCCATTCACAATAGGGTGACAGGAGGAAAATATCACCCAGGATTGTGGAAGTCACCAGATGAAGGCTCAGGAGTCCTCGTCCTTGGAGACAGAAGAAAACAGAGTTAGAGGCACAGGAAGGACCCAAGTCTTGTAGTCAGGAAATCTAGATCAGCCAGTAGTGCCTACTTCCTTCTCTCCATCCCCATTGACTCCGTCCCAGGCAAAACCCTGTTATCTCCTGGTCCATGGCAAGGCTTCTAGCTTTTTTCTTGCTTCCATCCTTGCCCTACACAGTCTGTTCTCCATGGCATCAAGGCTGAGCTTTATAAAAGCCACATTAGATCAGAATTGCTCTTGGAAGTAAACGTAAATTCCTTAATACAATGTGGTGCCTTTCCAACCTCATGCTATGCCACTCCTGTTCCAGCCACTCTGGCCTCCTTCCTGTTCCTAATGCTGGGCTCTTTCCCACCTTTGGCCTTGACCTTTACATATACTGTTTTCTCTGCCTGGAAAGTATTCTTCCCTCTTCCTCAAGTGACAATCTTCTACTCATTCTCCATATCTCAAATCCAATGTCACCTCTTTGAAGAAGCCTTCCCTGACCACCTATTTAAAGTTCTATCTACAAATAAATAAATAAATAACATTTTTATCTATTATGCAAATAGTGAATTATATAGGTTACATAGATTTTACTACATACATTATGAATATATAGCATATATTTGTATTATATATATATCATCCTGCTTATCCTTTATAATTATTTTGCTTATTATTTATTGTTAGTCCCCCCTCCCCTCCATCCTCGACTAGACTGCAGATTCTTTGAGAACAGAGGCCTTTTCTATCCTATGCACCTAGGCAGAGTTCTATCCCTTTCTGAGCCATAGTATAGTCATCTTATAGCAGAGGATTATTAGCCTGCCTTATCCACTTCCAAGTCCATTGTAATATGTAAATGAGAGAAAGAAGATGGAACCATTTGATGAATGGTAATGGCCACTAAAAGCATGAGTGAATACTATGGGTTCACATGGAAGCTTCCAGAAAACCAGGGTTCAATATAGAGATGGATGGTCCCAGCAGCTGCCACCACTGCTCAGATGTGATCCTTTTTCTCTATCTTGCCCCTCCCAGATTAAAGCTGGTCCAAAAGTTTTGGGCCCCTTCTGTGGAGAGAGAGCCCCAGAACCCATCAATACCCAGAGCAACAGTGTCCAGATCCTGTTCCGCAGCGACAACTCAGGCGAGAACCGGGGCTGGAGGCTCTCGTACAGGGCGACAGGTAATACAACATCTCCCCCCATGGGTCACACTTAGTTACCATGCTTAGTCCTCATGGGACAGTGGCTGAGGGATGAGAGATGAGGGGATGCAGGCCTAGGACTCCCCTGGGGATGTGGCAGGACATCCAGTTCTGCTACAAAGGAGCATGGGGCCAGGTACATTCTCTCTCCTGACTCAGTTTCCTATCCATAAAATGGGGGCAAGGCAGCAATAATGGTAGGATTCGACTAGACATAGTTTTCAAATTTGCTACACTTCAGAATCATATAAAGAGATTTAAAAAACAATAACAACAAACAAACAAAAAAAAAAAAAAAACCTTATTTCCTGAACTCTAACTCTTTCACACTAATTCATTGGGCCTGGAGAGAACCTTCCCAGCCCAGCCCTCTCCAAGTCTGGGGCAGGAATTTGAGTGTGGGCCTATAGCTCAAAATGTTTTCTCATGGTCATTTGCCTCCCGTGGCCCCTAGACTGGCAGCATCCACAGGCCTCACTCCCTAGTACCCCAAGGCAGCTATTCCTGGCCCAAAGCCTGAAAGAGTCATGTGCCCCAGGGGTCTGCAGTACGCTGAGGAAAAAGAGGGTATTGGACGTGGCTGATCCGCCTAACAGATCTGATATCCTGGCCTTGCCTGCATTATCACATCGATGGTTCTGGGGAGGGGAATGGAGAGTGTATTAACAGAGAGTTTGTCCAGGAAAACCTGTCAGAGATGGGCCCAGGCCTGGGAATCCTGTCTAATTTAGGCTTTGGAAGAGCGGACTCAGAAGCATATGGTCATGGTCTCTCTCTAACACTCTGAAGAATGGTCTTACGGGAAAAGAGCGATTAAGTCATCCTGAGCTGCCCAAGAGAACAAACTCTGCCCGAGAGTGCAAATTACAAGGATATAAATTTTGGTTGAATAGGAAAACACTATTGCTTTCATCAGAAGAGTCCAGTAGGAAAGGTACAGGTTTGGGAGGTATTAAGCTCCCTGTCACTGTAGGAATGCAAATAGATGTTTGATGTCTACCATGAAAGTTGTTGTAAAGCAGGGGCTTCAGACAAGGGTTCCACTCAATGGCATTTAATATCCTTCCCATCCTGTGTTGTGATGAAATCATTTGACTAACCACCTCATTTTACGGATGAGAAAATAGAGGTCCAAGTTGGAAAGTGACCTACTCAAGGTTACAGAATAAGTCTTTAGAGCCTAGTAGGTACAGACCCTCAACGCCTAGTTCTGTGGCTCTCTCCTGCACCATACCTTGCACTCTAGGGCTGGCTGCCTGCTGCAGACTTTTGCTTGTTTTCTCACCCACCGCCTTTTCATTGCTCCCCACCAGGGAATGAGTGCCCAGACCTACAGCCTCCTATCCATGGGAAAATCGAGCCCTTGCAAGCCAAGTATTCCTTCAAAGACCAGGTGCTCATCAGCTGTGACACAGGCTACAAAGTGCTAAAGGTACAGACAGGGTCCTGCTGGGGGAGGAAGGGCCACCAGGCCAGAGAAAGCTCCTGTGCCTCCCAGGGCAGATGGGCTTCCAGAGATTGTCATGGTCCCTCCACAGTATTTACTAACTTCCAGCATGTTCCAAAAACTCCAGCCCTCTGAAAATCCAAAGCATGCATCCCAGACTCTCACTTCTAGAAATGGCACAAAAGTCATTTATCAGAGCTTGGGGCTGGTTTGAATTTCAAAAACAAATCAAGATCCATTCAGCCCTACAATCAGGACAAACAACCTTAACGAAGTTCATCAGTCAGGCTGATTGGGGGAAACTGGGACAGGAAGCAGAGATTTTAAAGGTGGCACATTGCTCACTCTCCTAGGAATCTCCTGGCTAACTTAAAAAAAAAAATCACCTTCTAGGCCTCAACTGAGATGAATTAAAGCAAAATCTCTGGGGACGGGCCAGCAATTGGTTTTTCTGTTATGTTACCCAGGTGAGTCCAGTGTGAGCCAAGCTAGAGGAGCTCTCAAGGAATGGGTCTCCATGTGGGGTCCCCACCGCAGCATCACATCATTTGTTAGAAATGCAAACCGCAGTCTCCAGGCCAGACCCACTGAATCAGAAACTCTGAGGGTGGGGCCAAGCAGTCTGTGCAAAAGCCTTTAGGGATAATGATGCTTACTCATGTTTGAGAGACACTGCTCTGGAAAGATAGTCAAGGGTACAGGTTTCCCCTCCTGGACAGTTACCCAAGTCCTTCCTTACACACAGCCCTTGCCCCTTTCCACAGTAGGAATGGGGACTATGAATTCAGAGTCTCTCTTTTCCATATCGTCAAGCTTCCCCTTGGAAGCCAGTGGTTGGAAAATCTCAGTCAAGGACAACTGGTACGGAACTTGAGCTGGTTGTACTGGGAAACAACCACCAGCCCCACCCCTTCTCCCTCTTGCCACATCTTCTTCCTGTTTCTTCCTAGGATAATGTGGAGATGGACACATTCCAGATCGAATGTCTGAAGGATGGGACATGGAGTAACAGGATTCCCACCTGTAAAAGTAAGAGAACAAAATTGGTCTATCATAAGGATAATGAGCTCCCCAACACTGGTGGGTTCCAGGCAGAGACCACACAAGGGTTAAAACCTGACAGATGTGCTCAAAGAGGGATGGGGCCAGGAATTCAGCAGACACATGAGGGCTGGACCAAAAGGGTATTGTTTCTTTAGGAAATACAACGTTAGGATTCCAAAAGAAACTTGTTGATCCCAGTTTACTTCCTAAATACTAATTTTACCTCTGCTTGCAGGCAAGTTGCCAAACTTGCTAAAGAAGTAGCTTGGCCCCAGGTTTGAAACTAGCTCTGGCAATTACTAATTCAGGAAACTATTTTAGCACCAGTGCCCAAAGCCAAATGACCTTGCCAGTCTCTATGTGGTCATCAGCCATACTCACTAAGGTTTCTGGAACAGCTCGTGATTTAGGGCCTGTCAGGAAAGGCTGTAAGGTCAGCAGACCTGTGTGAAGCAGGGGCACAGCTCTGTATTGGCTCTTGAGACCCTGAGTTTTTGTGTTGACTCTGCTCCTAACCCACCCCGTGATCATGGACAAGATCCTTCACCTAAATGTGCAATAAAAAGTTGAACTAGCTTTCATATTCTAGAATATACTGGGGTGTTTCTCAAATAACGTAGTCCACAAAAATCACCTAGTGCACACTGTGAAAGTATAGATTACCAGCCACCACCCTGTCCCCTACCCAGGTAGCTCTAATTCCAGACTTGTAAAGACCACAGTTTTTGGAAGAGCACTGGGTGTTATATGGAAACCAACTTGACAATAAACTATAAATTTAAAAAATTTTTATTAAAAAAATAAAAAAGAAAGACTTCAGTTTTAGGAAACTCATTATGGCAGCACTGAGGAAGGGAGGTGTGCTGGTGGGAGGGTGGGAAGGGAAGAAAGTGAAGAGGCAAGGGGAGGGTTGGCTTTAGGAGGGAGAGGTGAGAAGGCAAGAATTAGGGTTGGTCCTGCCCATCCCCATTTCATGGCTTCATATGACCAGTGGAGTGGTAGCCCTCTTCCCTTCTCCTAAATGGCTCAAATTCTCTAGGCAGGCAGATCCACTCCCAAAGCCCCAGAGGGGACGTTGTCAGTAGGAACTCTCTTGAGGCAAATCCCAGGCAGAATACTGTGCAAGGCAAAGCAAGGGCCCATTGTGAAAGAAAAATAACAAGAGAATGTGGTGTGTAGAAGACAGGATGTTTTTAAAGTCAGGAAGTTCTAGATCAAATCCAGACTTGATTGTCCAGTTGAGTGTCCCTATCAATTTACTTAGACTTCCAGCCTCAGTTTCCTACACTCTTGATTCTTCTAAGGACCAATTGGGCTAATGTACATACTGTGCATGTGGAGCACCAGGAATAAGTGAAAGCTCATAAAAGCTTACCTCTTGCATCCCCACCTCCCACATCCAAACTCCTCACTAGGCAGAGGTTTGGTTTCTCTCATTCATGCTTTTGGAAGGTAGAAAAGTTTAATAATAATTTTCCCCCAATGAAGCATGCACACTTTTATTGCAGCAGAAGTGCTGATAGAGTACTACACTACTATGTTTGATGGTCCTATTTTGTGTGACTTACACTAGTATACAAAAGAATGGCCATCATTTTGTACTAAAGAAGAGGATTTTTTTTTTCTCCTGAATATGGCCTGGTTCTCCCAATACAGCCCAGATTAGGATTATTAGATTCCCTATTCAGGCATACCTGGCACCTGTACTCATTCACTGAGTAGGTTTTCACTGAGCATCTCTGTGTCCCAGGCATATGCCGGGTCCTAGGGAATGTGCAAAGATGAACAGGACTGAGAAATTCCAAGTCCCTAGGGATTATGGGGAAAGAGCTTGGGAACAGACAGGGAGTATGCATGTGTAGTGAAGAAACTTGCACTGGAATGGTAGGTTGTTGTCCTGACCCCGCCTCCCCATGGCCATGGCCACCCAAGACAAGTACTGCTCCACCCTGAATGCCATATGTCAAATGAAGGTTCAAACCAGATGAAAACAAAGCTCGCTCTGGGGGCAGAATGCTGTAATCCTCGCGAGCCAGGATTTATGATCGTGCAAATTCTCAGAATGGTACAAATTCCACAATCCCAAACTGTCATCCACACTGGCTGTGCCTAAGCTGCATTCTTAATCAATCTGGTGGAGTGATTTCTGTATTTCCTGCATGAACTGTTTCTGCTTTGCTTGCTAATTTTTCTCTTTCTCTTCTTTCCCGCTCTCTCCCTCTCTTCCTCTCTGCTTTTTTTTCTCTGCACCTCCTGATCCCTCTTTGATCTTCACCATGGTGGCAGAAACCGAAATGGATGAGGAGAACGAACTCGGGTCAGAGCAAGAGACAGAGTGAATGACGGGACCCCCCCCAGAGTGCAGACATCCAGGAATGGACCACTCCCAAGACCCTGGGGCCCCAGAGCTACTCCACCCCCCCCACCAACGCTCCATTTCCAATTTCTGTGCGGATTAGTGTGGATGCTGAACAAGGCGACACAGTGTCAAGCAGTTGAAACTGCTCTGTGAAGGAGAATATTTCCCTCCTGGAGGGCTCACCCATCATTCAAACATTACTCTGGAAAATAATGGAAAGACAAGGGGGATTTTTTGAGCACCTCCAGGTGGACTGTACTCTTCTCAAAGGAAAAATGACTTTGGTCCCAGAGACACAAGATTTCATATCCAATCACACGGCCCTAGGCTTACCAGGTCAAAGTGAGCCCTGGTCCCTCATCTACTCCACACTTCAAGTGGAAATAGGCCAGAAGGCCTGTGACTTTATGACTTTAGTATTTTTATCTGTTGCTACTTTCTAACCATGAGTAGGTGTGAAACTACCAATAACTCATAGAGCATGGGTTTTTAGGAAATCTAGACATATTCTCATCCACAGAAATTTCTCTTCCACCTATATCTAACACGGGACTGAAAGCCCGTTATCATCATCATTATTACTATTCTTACCTCTGGGCCGGGGCTTACAAATTTTGCATTTCTGAAAATTCCCTGATTAAAGGTTTCAAAAGATAGGTGTCACACATGAGGGCAGCGGTCCTCAGTTCTCGTGCCGTGGGCCATCAATGGGTCACGATAAAGGGCTCTGTTAGCAGCAGCAGGAATCTCTGCTTTAGCCTGAAAAAATCAGAATAGATGCATATGAGAAACCCTTCATTACTGTGACCAGTCAGTCTATGTGGTAATTAAATGGGCTTTTGATGAGGGCAGAATCCTGCTTGGTGGCCAATGGCAGGCTCAGAGACTACAGTGCCAGCCTAGGGCAGGGGCCCCCGAGAGCAGAGATGAGGTGGGCAGTCAAGACAGGCATCAGTTAAATCAATATGTTTAAGTCCACAATGTGTAACAGATATTGTATTCAGTGTGATAGAGCGGATCCTAATTTAGGCAGAAGATCTGATATGGACCCAAATAATTGCAACACTGGGCAACATAAGATGCACGCCAGAGAGATGATGATGAATAGAGGCCTCAGCAAGGGGAAATAGGGAAGCAGCCCTCTTCAATTAGAAGACAGAGAAAAGGCTTTCAAGAGATAGTGTTTGATCAAGGCCTCAAGGGTGGCCAGAGCATGGACCGCATGGTTTCCCATGTGGGAAAAGCAGGCGAGTGAGCAGCACAGTGAAGGGCGTGTGATACTGGAACACAAGTGCCCCGAGGGCAGGGACCAAGAGATACTGGGGTGAGTGCCAGCAGGAGCCCATGGTGCCTCATTCTCCAGGAAGCCCCAGATTGTGGCAAAGCACACTCAGGATGGCAGGTCAAGAAAAATGTGTCTGAAGGAAAATAAATGACAGAGGTGACAGCAGAGACAGAGTGTGGGCTGGTGCATCCCATCCCAGGGAATGATGAGAAAGGGAGTCCAAGGGAATAAAAGGAAGGGTGCTTTGATTCCCAGAGTGGGGAAGTAGCTAGGGGGAGTGTTAGAGAAAGAATGAGACCCCTTCTAAAGCAAAGAAGCTAGACTAGCTGGAGAAGGGGGCTCTGGGTATAGCATCTTTGATTGCACCCGACAGGGCTCAAGGTCCCTGGGAAAAGGAAGTTGTCTCCAGGTACCAGAGAGACATGGCTCTTCACCTGCCACTATAGACTTGGGAGAAGAAGCATTCCTTCCCCACTCCCCATACCCAAGCTGACATGACCCTCTATTATATACTATTTATCACCTCTATCTGCCTATAGGGCCAGCAAAGTTGCTTCTCTGGAGCGATGTGAAAGCAGGTACTCAGGAAATATCTCCCCACCATTGTTGGCCAAGTAACAGGCTCTCAATAGACTGAACTTCTAGCCATGTCCAAGCCCAACCCTGCAACTCCTTCCCCTAGAACTAGGTATTAGGTCCAGAGGATACTTTAGACAAAATGAACCAAAGTTCAGAGACACAAGAGTAATACCAAGATCTAGGCACCAGTGAATGGTATTTCCTAAAAAAGTAAGAAAGATCTGCTTGGAGACTCACCAGGAAAACACATTTAAAACTGTTTTATAGCTCTAAATAATAGATGTTATCACCTCTGGTGACCCTAGTGCTTACCTCATCATACAGAGTAAAACAGCGTCTCTACTTTTGGGTTATTAAAATGAATGGGAACGATTTGTCCAGGAAGACTAGGGTCAAGACAAAACATTAGCCAGTTCCCTTGGTTAAATCTCTGTTTTAAGTTAGGTAGCTCTTTACTAGATCAAAATGATAAATTTAGAGTTCTAAACTTAAAAATCACAACTTCTGGGTAGCATTGCCCTCTCTCAGGGGGGATTCTGGAAGTTCTGCGCTGTGGAATGCTATCCTCTGAAATTATCAGAAGATTAATAGCTAATGTCCATCATTACCCAGCTAATACTGATTTTAAGCCATTTTTACCAGAACACAAATCCTTAAGAATTGTTAGTTGGTTTTCTTAAAAGAACACTGAATACAAAATCAGGTCTGGTTTTCTGATTGTACCTCTCTGTGTGACCTTAGGCCAATCATGTCTTCTCTCTGGGCTCATCTGTAAAGTAAAGATATTCTGGATTGTCCATGTTCGGGTTCCTTACCAACTGCAAAGCTCTGTGATTTCTCTGTGATTCTTCAACTCTGGCATAGGGTGTTAGCCCTAAAATGAAGATGCCCTTAGAAATGAGCACCACCCCCTACAGGAGGCCCCTGAAGTGACCCTGAAAAATTGGGTCCTCGGCCCATGGCTTGGCTTCTGACAGCCTTGTACTGGACTCTGTGCTGGCAACCCCCTAAGACCACCTCTGAGGAGCAGGCATCCTATAGCCAGGCCCCATATCCAGCCCCCAACAATTGGAGAACATAAGCAGGTGAACAATTCAAACTTAGTCTACACCGGGCCCCACCTCCCACCTTCTGCAGCCAAGATGCCCACAGAAACAGCTTGGTGGGGCTGTGTGTTCATGCAGGAGCTGCTTTCTTTCTGTTTGTTTTTGGTTTTTTATGCCAAGCACCAGTGTGAGCACATTAACTACTCTTACTCAGCTTGTGGTCAGGTCTGGAAGAACTGAAGATTCCTTGGTTCGTGTCAGCCAGAGTTTTTCACTGAGCTACAGGCTTCATGCTTGGGCAGGAGAGACTGAGGATTGCACAATAGAACTGGAAGTCAAAGAAAGGACTATGTGGGGAAGAGACCGGGGTCTGCTTAAATCTCAGCAGCCCTGCCCCTGCCCTGGAGTTGACACGAAGTCAGGTGAGTTGGTCACACAGTAGTGCCACAGTAGATAGGAGAGACCCCAAAAGCAGAGCCACTCATGGCTACAAAGGTCCTGTATAATCTCAAAGGTACCATTCTCATAGACTAGAATGTTGCTCTCTGTAATTGTGTGCAGTACACAACCTACACATCTGTATGAGACAGACCCATCATATGGCCCCAAGGAGAAGAACACAGGTTAATTAAGGGGTGCTACTCTCTTCTCTCAGTTGCAGACTGTGGAGCCCCAGCAGAGCTGAAACATGGGCAAATCACCTTCTCTACCAGGAACAAACTTACCACATACAAATCTGAGATCCGATACTCCTGCCATCAGCCCTACTACAAGATGCTCCACAATATCACAGGTGAGCCCTCTGTGCTAAACCAGCCCATCCCCACCTCATACCATTTGGGTCTCAGGGTTGGACTGGGGGATGAGGCAGCCAGTCTACTGGCCGAAGTTTGGGAGGAGTTGGAAGGAGAAACACTGGGGGCATGCCTTGTCTCTCCATGCCTCAGGCTGACGTCCCAGGGGTTAGGCTACATGGCACCCCAAAACCCTCACATGCACACTCAGAGCCCCCAGCAGAGAAGGAACCCTCAGGGAGATGGCAAAGCCAGTCAGTTCTGCCTCTGACACAGACTGGTACTAAGAAAATTCTCTAAGCTTGCCAAGTCCTCACTTTTTAAAAGGGGGACTCGCGGAGCTAATGTAAGACTCAGATGAGATGGTGGACACGAGAGTGGTTTATTAATGAATTTATTAAGTGGGGAAAGGAAGGCAGATAACTGTGCCACAGGAACTGCCAGAGTGAAGGTCTGGTGACTGAGGAGGAGGAAGTACCTGCCAGGGGCTGGGTTGGATCAGGGGGAGGAAGCAGCGCCAGACACACAGGAGTCAGATTATACAGAGCTTTGGACAACATGCTGAAGAGCGTGCTTTTCGTTTGTGAGGGCAATGGGGAGCTGTCAGTGATTTTGAACAGAGGGAAAGCATAGATTCTCATTTTAGAAAGGTCCTTCCGGGTGCAGAGAGGATTGGTCTAAAGAGAAGGCATCAGAGAGATCACTTGCAATGGTCTACTGTAGAAGAATCAAGAACCCAGATCTATTTTCCATGTACTACAAATCAACCATTCTCTCCCTCTTCTCCCAACTTTGTTCACTCTCCCAGGTATATATACCTGTTCTGCCCAAGGAGTCTGGATGAATGAAGTACTGGGGAGAAGCCAGCCCACATGCCTGCCAGGTACCTGACCCTCAAGTCCTCTGCCTCCATGTCTCCCATCCAAGGTGCTCTGGCTATTGATGGAGAGGGGATGGGGAACATGATGCTTTGGTTCTTTGTTAAGAGCTATCCTCAGAGAGCCCAGGATCAGGTCTTGGCAAATCATCCAGCCTCTACATTCAGCCTCTGCTATCACACTAAGAGCCTTCCTGTCTTCTCTCTCTGCAGTTCTGCTACATTCCCATCAGCCTTTCCCTCCAACAGTTTGTGTGTGTACCTGTTGTGCACCAGGGAAATCAAGGAAGTGGGCACCGTGTCCTCAAGTACTCACTGTGTTGTAAAGGAGATGAGCAACATAGAACAAATAACTGATAACTATAGGGCAGAGTAAGAAGTTCCTCCAAAGAGCAATGAGTGTTCAAGTCTTACTGACCACTGCAGTCCCATGGCTCACCTACTGACCCCACTCTAAAATGAAAAAAGAATTTTTTGGTAATAGAAAGTGTCACTGTGGATAGATATTTGGGAGACATTTTGTGGATATTTGCATTAGCATCAAAAATATAGGTGATTTGCATTGCAATCATAGCACATGCATATATTCAAATCAACTTTCTAGAAAACTGTAGCCTCAAATGCACACTGTAGGCTACATGAATAATCCACACCAAAAAAATTAATAGTCATGGCACAGAAACATACACTTTTAATAAAAGCAAGAATAGCAGAATTGATGTAATTAATCAAACAGAATTAATTGAAAGATACAACCATTCGGGACAACACTGAGGAGGGACAGCACTGAGGAGTGATGCTGACCCACCTGCATATTTGCTAGAACAGCAGGAGATTTTCAGTGTAGGTAAATGTTGTGTGGCATTTGTATTTTACTGAATTAGAGTGTCAGGTCAACTGAGACAGTGTATTATCTGAATGGTACATTTTAGTTACCCTCAATATCCAGTCAGTAGGCTTCTAGGTGTTAGATTTAGATGTTAAAATAGAAAGATTATGGAGTTGTCTACCATTATCCTTAAGAACCAAAGAAAATGTTAGCATTCCATGTTGGTCATCACATTTGCTACGAGATCCTGCAGAAGGAAGAATTCACTGCATGTGATAGTCTGAGAGTGGAGGAGTCAGGACTGGAAGACTTCACTTGGGAGGGATTTATGCTTAAGAAAGAAGTTGGAGGAGGAGAATGGAGGAAAAGTCAACCCACTCATACTCTCCTGATCCCCATCATCTCATTCAGGCTTAGCCAGGAGCACACCCAAGGGCACAGAGTACACCCAAAGTGAACCCTCAGAGAAGATGGAGAATGGTGGAGCTGTGGCAAACTGGAAAGCCAAATCCCCATTTGGCTAAAATACTACGTGGGCTGAAGGAAAAAGCATTGCAGGTGGATTCCATCCTGGACAGCCATATTTTAACCTGTGGAAGGGGAAGAGGCATTGAGCTGGGAGTGAGGGGCTTGGGTCCTAGTCCTGGTGCTGTTGTTTTCTTATTGTGATCTTTGCTAAGTAATCTCTAGGGCTAAGATTACATACCTCAGAAGTGAAGGAGTAGGACCAACTGATCCATAACATTCTATGACCCTTCATGGTCATCATCCTCTATATTTACACAAAGTATCTTGGATACAATAAGTAATGAAATTCTTTTAACACCTGGTATTGGGAAGAACTGTGGTTCACCATTGGACCATGTCAGAGATTTCAAAATTCATTCCTCCTAAAACACCAAAATTTAACCCAGAACCAAGCCAGAAAGGAGAAATCCATTTTATTTAGCATCATTATATCCACCTTTCCAAGGAATCTTATTAAGCAAATACTATTTTCCCTTCATTTCACATGTGAGAAAACTGAGGATCAATGAGAAGCACTGATTTGTCCAAGGCTATCCTCAGACTTAGGGGCAGAGCTGGAAGATGAAGCCAAGAATTTTGCTATCAACACAAGCAAAGTTGAGCCATTCTTGACTCTGATTATGTTTCATGGCAACCTCATGGACCCAGAATTCTAGAATACTATATTTTTGTTTTAAGGGCCTGCCCTCAGTACCTCCAGTGCTCTAGAGCCCGAATCTGGATTCAGCACAGCTGAAGCTTTAGTTTTTCAAGAAGATTCCTTTGTTCCAGAAAAGACTGGATGGAGAATGGTAGCAGCCAAAAAGAAGGCCCCAGTTCAATAAGCTCTCTCAAGGCTTGTTGCATCATTCAACCTCTTGAAAGGACAAAAGCACATCAAGATGAAAAAACAGTTTTAGTGCAGAAAATGAAGCAAGAGAAGAAACAGGCTCCACTTCTGGCTCTGTCACTAATGACTTTGAGTATGTCACTTGCCTTCTCTGCACCTCGATTTCTCCATCTGTAAATTAGTGGTTCTCCAAGCTTCCCCAGCTCTGACATTGGAGAAAGGCACCATTCAGAGCTGGCTTTGTTGTAAGCATGAACTCAGCCACAGGCATGTCCCTTACCAGATGGGGGCCTTTTGGCACTAAGTGAGTTGTTATGCAGGGCCAGTCACAGATTGCCTTGAGATGTCATCTTGTAGGCTGCTGCTTGTAATCAGGAGTCTGGCCTTCAACTCTGAAAGACCAGGCCACAGAGAGTTAGCAAAGGCCAGCTCACATCTGGCCTGATGTGAATGACAGGGTGCCCAAGGATCATGTCAGAAGCTTTTGGCATCAGGAAGAAGAGCATCTGAAAAGCATTAGGTTACTGAAAGTCTGACCTCCCAAAGTTGCCAAGAAAACACAAATATTCCTTGGTCTTAAAAGGATTGTTGAAAGTATCCAGAGCCAAAGAATGTAGCCTGGCCATTTGCAACCAGGGGGAAGCCTACACTCACACCAGGCTTACCTCCCAAGCCTAAAAACCCTGCTGGGAAGGCCCAGGTGAGCTTGTTCTTAGCCATCAGGGGAGTGGTACTGAAGACCCTCTCTGCTCATGGGCCAAAGACATTTGGCTGCAGGAGGCTGGTGGTGCATGTGCATGCTCAGGGTACAACTCAGTGGAACGAAGTTTGATCAGACCTTTCTTCTTCCCCTGAAGGTACTACATGGTTCCTGGGTGCAATGATGGGTGGCTCAAAGCAGAGCCTATGCATCATTGCTTGTAGATTATGCCACCTTCCCCTAACCTTGGATGCCCTGGGCATGCATTCACAGCATGAGTTGTTTAGCCAAAGAAGAAAAAGTTACAGAGCCCATGACCATGATCTGTGTACGTAATGAGGCACTGTGGGGTATAGGACAAGATATTGATCTTAGAATCTAGTTAATTCCCCTACTAACTTAATAGCCATGTGTCTTGGGCTAATTGCTTAACCTCTGGAGAGTTTTACTCACCTATAAAATGGGGATAGCCAGGAAAAATGAAATAAAAATTGAGCAAATTTGGAATTTGAAAAATCCATGGAGATCATATTGATCAACTGCTTCATTTAGAAAATCGAAAATTAAAGTCCAGAGAGACAAATTTACTTACTCAGAGTCACACAGGACATAGGAGAGAAAAGCTGGGTCAAGGCCCCAGGTATCTTGGCTCACAGTCCAGTGTTTGCTGTGACCCACTAGACTGTCTTTTAGTTTCCTTCCATCTCTCAAAGCCCATGACCTATGGTTTTCAGAAGCTTTCTAAGTACCCACAGCGTGAGCCACTTCTGGAATATGAGCTGATCCAGGCCAAAAGTGATGTTGGCTGGAAATGGTTCAGGATGGTGAAGGCCCACACATGAAATGGCACTGGCTACAGAAGGGTCAGATGACACACAGGCCAGACTAGAAAGATGACACCTGTGCAGAACTCTCCCAGGCTAGTGTGACCCCCTGATGTAACATAGGGTCCCATGGTGGCATAATCTACAGTGAATGAGATGCAAATTTCTTTCAGTGGCTCTTTTCATGTGTCTGACCTGACCAGTCTCTGTGTCTTGTCCCCATTCCCTCCTTCTCCTTACAGTGTGTGGTCAGCCCTCCCGCTCTCTGCCAAACCTGGTCAAGAGAATCATCGGGGGTCGGAATGCCGAGCCTGGCCTCTTTCCATGGCAGGCCCTGATAGTGGTGGAGGACACCTCAAGGGTGCCAAACGACAAGTGGTTTGGCAGTGGCGCCCTGCTCTCCGAGTCCTGGATCCTCACAGCAGCCCATGTGCTGCGCTCCCAGCGAAGAGACAACACAGTGATACCAGTCTCCAAGGAGCATGTCACCGTCTACTTGGGCCTGCATGATGTGCGGGACAAATCAGGGGCTGTCAATAGCTCAGCTGCACAAGTGGTGCTCCACCCAGACTTCAATATCCAGAACTACAACCATGACATAGCTCTGGTGCAGCTGCAGGAGCCTGTGCCCTTGGGACCCCACGTCATGCCTATCTGCTTGCCAAGCCCTGAGCCCGAAGGCCCAGAACCCCATATCCTGGGCCTGGTAGCTGGTTGGGGCATCTCCAATCCTAATGTGACAGTGGATGAAATCATCAGCAGTGGTACACGGACCTTGTCAGATGTCCTGCAGTATGTCAAGTTACCTGTGGTGCCACATGCTGAGTGCAAAACTAGCTATGAGTCCCGGTCAGGTAACTACAGTGTCACGGAGAACATGTTTTGTGCTGGCTACTATGAGGGTGGCAAGGACACGTGCCTTGGAGACAGCGGTGGGGCCTTTGTCATTCTGGATGACTTGACCCAGCGCTGGGTGGCCCAAGGCCTGGTGTCCTGGGGAGGCCCTGAAGAATGTGGCAGCAAGCAGGTCTATGGGGTCTACACAAAGGTCTCCAACTATGTGGACTGGTTGTGGGAGCAGATGGGCTCCCCACAAGGCCTGGGGGAGCTCCAGGTGGAACGGTGAGCTGACTGACTTCCTCAGGGCCTGCCTGCCCCACCCCAGCCTGAGTAAGTCTGCACACGCACTTCCAACAGCACACTCCACGTTACTCAGCAGGCCAAATGGAATGGAACGCGCTGTTCTCATCCTCCCATGACAGCCCTGGGGCCCTGAAAGCCAGCAGTGTGGTATAGGAAAAGGATGTACACAAGAGGCCTGGATCCATGGCCCTGAGCAAGCTCCTTCCCCTCTGCAGGCCTCACTCTCCCCAGCAGTACAATGAGGGATACTAGACCTCTGGCCAATCCCAGCACTCCTCTCTGGGAGCACTTAACACTGGTGGCCTTATGCACTCCTAGTCACTTATCAAACCCATTGGTCCCACTGTTTGTGTGCCTGAGCTGAGACCTGACTGTTAGAAAATATTTCCTTATGTTGAGCTAAATGCTGAGTCCATATATTTTCCCTGATCATCCCTTGGCACAGATAAGTCTAGTCTCTTCTAGGGTTTTAAGAGACAAGGATCAGACCCCTGAGGCCCTGTCTCCTAGTGTGAGACCTTGGGGTACTTTTGTTCCTTAAGTTTCTCTCCCAAAATCCAAGCCATATGCCTGTGTTCTCTATTAAAGGAATTTCAAAGGACAAAGAGAAAGCTGGGAAGGTTTTGTGATGATTAGGAGGAGGAGAATATCATTGGGAGTCTCCCCATCCCTGATAAATTCCTGTTGTCAACTCTGAACACGTCATTCAGACCCATATGTTACTCTCCAATATGAGCTGACAACATGGGTGTCCACACCTGCCACTCCAGACAAGTATGAAGCAAGCTTCCACCTTTGAAGTGTATTATCTGAAAGGGCTACCTGAACCCCAGCCCCAGGCATGGAGACCCAACTGGATTGTTTAGAAAAAGAGAAGGCCCACAGTGTGCCCCCGTTGTGCTTCTGGGCAAGAAAATGGAAGAACGGTGGGCTCAGGACATTAGGAGTGACCTGATCCCACCAGACTGCCCAGTGTGCCCACAGTCTGAGCTCTTCAGAGACCCAACTTGGCATGGATGTTCAGAGAGATCCACTCCTCCAGTTTCCAGGATCCAGAGTCACGGGAAGCAGAGACTTGCCCATGAAAGGCATGGAAGAAAGAGAAGAGACAGCCAAGAGTGCTGGTTCCCAGCCCCAGCTCTGCCCCTAACTGGCTGTATAACTTCTCACAATCACTTTTCCTTTCTGGGCCTCAGTTTCCTCATCCATAAGAAGAAGGCATTAGATCCCTCTCAGGGTTCTTTTAGCACTAGCATTCAGTCTTCTGATTGCCAGCAGCCTTTCCCTGGCTCTCACAGGGCCTATTGTGTTCCTCCTCCCCAGAGCTTGCTCTTCTGGGAATTCTCCATCAGAGAAAGGCAGCTGAGAAGTCTCTGAGAAGAATCCCAAGAGGACATTGGGAAGTGTCCATGTGTCCAATCAGTTCATGAAAGCACACTCCTATGTCTGTGAACAGTGCATGCAGAGAATGCTGTATTTTATATATTTCATACCACAAGCTTAACTACTCTGCAAGGTGCCTCTGTGCTCTGTTTCTTCTGTCAGGGGTCTAAAGTGGAAATAAACCCTCTGTGGATAACCAACAGCCTTCATTCTGAGGTTTGGTTATTGTTGATGTTTGTGTATTTTGACTTTTTGAAGGGGACTGGCCCCTCATTAAGCTACTATCTCTCCCATTACAGAAAAGGTACAACTTTTGTCATCTGGACATCCTCCAAGAAAGGGTTAAATGAGGAATGGAGTTGGTTATGGACGTGTGTCTGCCCCAGGCTGTGTGTGCCTTCACTGAAGCACCTGTCATTTAAGTCCTTGAATTCAAAGAGCTCAAACTGGCATGTAAGACAGGGTCATGTGCATCCTTGTCTCACACAGGTGAAAACATTGAAGTGTCCTAAGAAAAGTGCACTGTGGGCACTTAAAGGCAGGAGAGTCACAGGGCTGAAGGGGATTTGGAGAGCTTTGTAGACAGGCTGCAGAGAACACACCAGGAGACAGGAGAGAAGGGCCAGTGTGGATGAAGATGAATCAGGGAAACATGCCTGAGTGGAGCAGGCACAGCAGGGAACCAGGAAAAGTGGAAGGAGTCTTAAAGGCTATACAATGTTTGCACTGTGTCCTGTAACCAGTGACTCTCTAACTGGGAGTTTATCAGAATTACCTGGAGTGTTCCTTAGAAATGCAGACTCCTGGGTCTCATCCTCAGGGAATTCTGATGGTGGGCAGCAGGGTGTGGGAAGTGGGGGGAGGGAGAAGATGCTGGAGAAAAAGGTGAAAATCCACCAGACCTATGGCTAAGCTGGTGCAGATGTGGGAGCTGGGGGAGTTTAAAACATCCAAGTAGTATATTCAGCAGGGCTCAGTGTATAGGCCTGGTGTGAACTAGTGCAGGCGCAGGGCTAGTGAGGAAGGGAGCACGGCTAACCTGCTAGTGAGGGCTCTCCGTTGATGCGCTCATGGTTTGCCTTTGGGGTTTGTATCATAATGAAAATATCATGTTTTTTATGCTACTGAGAACTAAAAGAATCCTAAATTATGCTTCACATTTCATATGCAGCTGGTCTCGAGGATTATCCTGTCTTGCATTCTGTGTTTCAGATTTTTACTATCCTTTATATATTAGGACATTATGTTGTGACATATCAAGACACTGAGGTATCATGAGGTTACAAGGAAAGCACCCTGTGACATGACATGGAGGAGTCACAATACTCTCTTCTTTCCTGGTGATTTTTTTTTTACCAGCTTTAGGATGCAATCTATGCAGACATTAACATACATCTGAACTATCATAGGCAATCTGGCTGGAGATGTAAGGAGGAATAAGCAAGAAAGGAATTGCTGAGAAGTCAAGGCAGGTCAGGGATACTGATTTGAAATCCATCTGGGTATAGTATAGATGGTAGGATGGCACAGGAGACAGGTATTATCTACCCTACCTGAAGTGTCCATAAGAATGGGCCAAGGACTGATCAAGGGTGCCCCAGCATGGAAGGTATGGAGAGAAGAGAATCTCCAAGAAAGAAATCAAAAAGAAGGATCATAAACACAGGAAGAGAAGTGCTTCAGAAGCCAAGGAAGGAATATCAGGAGGGGTACAGTAGTCGACAGTTCCAATGCCACAGGACAGGTTGAAGGATAGCTTCCAGGCAGCACATTCCCCAGGGACAAGGACCCAGCCTCTACTGTCCACTCTGAGAGGATCCAGGAAGCAGGCCCCCTGCTGTGTTTAAAGTCTCCATCTCTCTCCCTTCTCCTTTTCTTCCTCCTCCTCCTCCTCTTCCTCTCTTCTCTCTGTCTCTCTTTCTCTGTCTGTCTCTCTGTGTGTCTCTCTCTTTCCTTCCTTCCTCTCTCCCTCCCTCATTTCCCCCCTCTCTGTTTCCAGACTTGTCCTAGGTTTTATCTCTCTTGAGGCAAGAGACTATCCTTACATCTGCCTTTCTCAATGACTTATAGTAAAAATTATATGATTATATGCTTAGTTCTCTGGGTTTAGGTTCCTTGAAACCTACAGATCTTTTACCACAATTCTTGACTCTTTAAATGAAAGTTTACACTTCCAACTTGCTCTTGGTTTTTGCCTTGCTCTTTCAAAAATCAGAGTTGTACCCAGCCTCACCTAAAACAATGGATGCCCCAGCTTTAATAGTTAAGGAGCCAGAGGGCAAGGGGAATTCCTGGAGATAAGGAATATATGAGAGAAAATTTCAAATCCTATTTTCTTACACATGTAAATATGTTTGTTGCAGTTCCATATATGGGCCAAGATCCATTCTACCTCCATTTATGGTTGTGGATCTATTAAATGTCCAAATAGCCACTTTATTTCCAAGTGTATGCACAGCCTGGCACTTTCTTCTTCCAAATCCACCTCCAGAGGAGAGGAAAGGATGTGGAGACTAACTGTCAATTCCTCTTTCCATAAGTTTGGCTATGGAAGGGAGGAGAAGAGACTATAGAATGAATGAGAGGCAAGGAAAGTGGAAGTGTGATTTTAGGATGAGAACTTGGCCATGTTTTGGAGCTGTAAGCAAAGGAGAGATTCAAGATATCGGAGAGAGGTGAGAATCCCCCAAGTCAGGTCCCCAAGAGTGTGAAAGTGAGAAGATCCAGAGTCCAGAATTAGTTCTGAAGAGAAGGCTTACAGATGGGGGAAGATGGAGAGAAATGCTTGGGGGAGCTCCCACACAGTGGGCTCTGAGATTCTGCTGAGAATGGGGACAGGACATTAGCCTGGGACATTAGCCAAGGGCATGTAGAATGAAGCTACTGGAAGCTACTGAAGATGCAGTCAATGTTAAAGCACATCCACCTGGGACTTCCCCAGCCCTACTCAGCAGCCTGGTGACAGTTACAAAGAAGGCAAATGGCTACCTGGATCCAGGAGCTTAGGGTATGAGTGCTATAGGAAGTCATATCCTAAGAGTTAGTGGTACTGGCTAGGGTGGGAAAAGCCCTGAAGTCAGGAGACCTAGATTAGAGTCTTTCCACTAATTCATAAAGTAGCTCTTTGCAAGTTAATTTCCTTCTTAAAGTCTCAGTTTCATTAGGTGTATGATGAGGGGGACAGACTAGATGGTTTCCAGGGGCTGTTCAGCCATAAGGTGCTGTGTGTCTGTGCCTGTGAATCCGAGTCAGTAGAAACAATATGGAGCAGGGAGATACTTGGAGGAGTCTTCAACCCCCCCAAGGCCCTGAGAAAGGGCTTCTCTGAGAAGAGATCCCTGTGGATAGAGCATGAAAATTCTTTATTTGTCAGGACTCTTTCATTCATGTAAAAGAAACCCAGTACAAACAGATTAGGGGAGAGAGAGGGTGTGTGTTATAGGCTCACATAGCTAAAAAGTCCAAATCATGAGGCTTCAGGTATGGTTAGATCAAGGAGTTCAAATATCAGAATACAATCTGTCTCTTCCTTCATCCTTCATCATCTAGACCCACTTTTTTCTCTTAGTAGCATCATTCTCTGAAGACTCCACATGAAGTGATCATTGGTAGATCTTGGCTTATAACCAGCAGCTTAGCAACCCCAATAGAGAAAGTCCTTTTCTTTTTCTAATACATTTAGCAAAATTCCCAAGGCTGGCTTACTTTGAGCTGGCCAGCGTTACATTCCCATCTCTGAGAAATCCTCGTCCCCAGAGGATGAGAGGATTTAATTTGTTAGGTTTTGGTCACATTCCTACATCTGGAAACAGAGGTAAGATCATTCCAACTCGGGACAGAATGGACTAAGAATGGGAGTAGAGTAGATCCCAGAGGAAAACTGGGGCACTGTTACTTAAAGAGTAATGAATGCTAGGAAATAAAAAATAATAGATGTTCCCAAGAGAGGATGATAAGCTCATACCTCTGGCAAAGAGCAAGATGAAGCCCAGAGTGTGATCTGTCCCTCCCTCCTTTGACTGCAGTGTGTGGACTCCCCAAGTTCTCCCGGAAGCTGATGGCCAGGATCTTCAATGGACGCCCAGCCCAGAAGGGCACCACCCCCTGGATTGCCATGCTGTCACACTTGAGTGATCAGCCCTTCTGTGGGGGCTCCCTTCTAGGTAAGGAGATATGAAAAGGGCAGGGGAGCCGGGACTGGGGGACTGGGTGAAAGTGAAGGGAGCCAACCTTCATTCTAGAGACTGACCAAGATTTCTTCATTGAGAATCACTGTTCACACTAGTAGCAGGACCCAGAAGGACAGTGTGATAGGAAGAGCCCTTAACTGGAGCTAGGAGACATGTGTTCCTGCTCTAGGTTGCTCCTTCAGTCAACAAACATCCATGAAGTCCTGGTCAGTCTCTGGCACTGGGAAGGACTAAGTCAAGGAGTCAGATCCTCAAATGTGAATTATAAAGCATGTATGTTCAGCTTAAAGGCATGGTGACCAAGGCTGTGGGACCAGGGAGAACTAGGAAACTCACCCTGGAGAAGACAGGGAAGGGATATTTACAAAAGCCCTGCATGCCATATTTAGGAATTTAGATCTATCCTGAAGGCTGCTACAGATTTATCAGGATGTTCTGGAAAGTTCTCTCCAGGGACAGCATGGATTGAAAGAAGAGTGAATCCAGAAGCCCGGACTTCAGCGAGGTAGCCATTGCAATTGTAGGAAGGGAAGTCATTAGCCTCAGCATAAGGGCAGGGGACAAGGTATAGAAATAAGGCAGATTCAAAAGTATCAGGAAATAAGATTGTCAAGATTTTGCAATGTAGTGAATGTGGGTGGGAAGAGGAGTGAGGGTGGGAAAGAAATGGCTGGAGGCTCTTTCCGCTGCAGTTTGGTCCAGATGATCAAAAACCCATTCCAGCTCTGACATCATAGGGAAAATGAATAGCAACCTACAGTCCCTGGTCAGTTCCTGGTCTGATCTCTGAGAGATCAGAAGGCCTGGACGGGTCCACATCTGCCTGGGCAGCTCCCAGGCTGTCGCCCTCGCCTCTCACTGACTCACCTCCCTGACAGTACAGTCAGGTGAGGACAGGTCCATGCTAGATCAGTGCTTTTCAAACTTTAATATGTATAGGAATTACTTGAGGGTCTTGTTAAAATCCCCAGATTTTGCTACCAAATAAAGACTCTATTTCAGTAAATTTGAGGTGGAGCCTGAGAGTCCGAATTTCTAAGATCCCAGATGAGGCTGATTCTCCTGGTCCAGGAACTACAAGACCTGAAGGGTAACCAGTAAGCACAAGGCTTTTTGTGGACTCACCTTGGGCTCTCTGAAGCTCACCAAGCCCATAAAGTTTAAGGACCCCTAAAATCCCATTGAAGATGTTCAGTCTTGGTCTCTTGGTTAGAATAGGAAGATGATATCACAGAGTTAAATCCTCATCTTCAGATTAGGGTCAAATGAGTGTCTGACTTCAGGCTGTGAAATGCAGTGGAGAGGGGAAAGTCTGAAGTAGTCTGAAGGCTCTCAGATCAAGGCAATAAAAGGCAGGAGAAGGCAGTCCAGGGCAGTACATACGTACAATTCTGTTCTCAGGCTCCAGCTGGATTGTGACCGCGGCTCACTGCCTCCACCAGTCTCTTGATCCAGAACACCCAGCCCTACATGCCACAGACCTGATCAGCCCTTCTGACTTCAAAATCATCCTGGGTGAGTGAGGGGCAGGCTAACTCCTGAAGCCAACAGTGGTTCTGGGCACGGGCTGTGTCCACTCACTCACTCATCAGGGCAGGATACCTGGGATGAAGAATGAGCTAGAACTAGAGTCTGGGGGCCTGAGTCCAAGCCCAAGGCTATGATTTTCAGGTAGTGAGACCATGAGAAGTCACTATAGTCTAGGCCTCAGTTTTTATAATAGTAAAATAAAGAGCCTGGTCTAGATATTTTCTAAAGACACTTCAGGCCTCAATGAATCCATGGTGTCAAGTAAGTCTTAGACAGATGATCCAAGATTACCCTCTTTTATAAAGTCTAGACCATCAGCTGATTCAGTTTGGTTCAGCACATAGTTACCTACTAACACTACCCCAGGATCTAAGACCCAGTCCCTGCCCTCCAAGGAACTTACAGCCTAGTATGAATATGAACACAGAGACCTCCAGTATAAGATAGGAAGCAGTAAATCCTATAGGAGGGGAACAGATGAGGTACCACTGGAATTCACAAAAAAGAGACTTCAAACTGAAGAATCTAACTCAAAAATCAGGGAGGCTTCGTGGAGGAGGGAACACCTGACTCATGCCCTGAAGGGTGATTATATGGTTTGAACATGTGGTAATGATCATCGGAATGAGGATTATAAGGCAATGGGATCAGCTCAAGAAGAAAGCCAGAGGTAGGAGCCCGTAACCTTGCAGAAGGTCAAGTAGGGGACAGCTGGGAAAAGAGCAGTGAGAGGCAGCAAAAGGGTTAAGGCTGAAAACAGGCTGGATGGGACAGGGGGTGACAGGGGACAAGATGTGATCTTACCCTCCACGTCTCCTTTACCCCCACGCCTCATGGGTCTTCTCTTGCCCAGGTAAGCATTGGAGGCGCCGGTCAGATGAGAATGAACAGCATCTCGGGGTCAAACGCTTCCTCCTCCATCCCCTGTATGACCCCAACACATTTGAGAATGACGTGGCTCTGGTGGAGCTGTTGGAGAGCCCAGTGCTGAATGACTATGTGATGCCCATCTGTCTGCCTAAGGGGCCCTCACAAGAAGGTACTCTGATCCACCCTTGATCCTGCCTCTGTAGAGCAGCAGGTGCCTTCACAGGGACTTCTTCTCCAGCCCTGGGGAGGTTCTGGTGCCAGCCGAGCCAGGTGACCATGTCTGCATGATCCCTCGGCTGCCTCCCCCAAAATGGCTAAGTAAGAGCCAGCTCCAAGGCAGGACACAGTAAATAGGCAGGCTTGACTAGTATTGTAAGTACTGTATCAGTAAGGGTCCAGATGAGAAAACAGAAACCAGACTAGTTATTGCAAAAGAAAGAATTTAATACAGGGCATTGGAGGACTAGGGCAGTAAACGGGGATGCTAATACTAACATAACACAAGTTGTACCCACAGGAAGAACCCACCCCTCCTGGAGCTGGGGGAACAGAGTGGGGAGAGGGGAGTCACAGGACCTAGAAACTTGGAAAGGGGACTCAGAAGCCCAAGGAGAAAGCCCTGGGCTGAGGTGCTAGGGAAATAGCTGGGGCCAGCCCCCAGGGCTAGGGCAATGCCGACAGTAACAGCAAGGCTTCCAGGAAGTGCCCCCTATTTTCAGGACCCCTCCGTCTCAACAAAGCACAACCCCCATTTTAGAGCCTTATCTGCAGCATCACAAAGCAGAGTAAAGAGGACACAGTGGGCCTGAGACACAGTGGTTTCATCACCGCACAGATTCAAAACCCCATCCTGCCATTTCCCAATTGGGTGACCTTGAGAAAGTGTTGGAACCTCAAGGCCCTTACCTCTACAGTGAAGATAACACCCCATAGGGTGACTGTGATATTTAAGTGAAATAATACACTCAAACACACTGGTTTCCTTTTCATCTTGTTCTAAATCCAGTAGTGCTGCATCATAGCTAACCTTCCTTCCTCAGTTTGATCAAGTTATAAAACATGGCTGACTCGAGCTGAGCCAACAGGAAAGTCACAGGGATGACTCTGCTTTATCAGATACCATGTGCCTACCATGTACCAGTTGCTCTACTTTCATTAATGTATTTGCTACTTCCAAAAGACTTGTGAGGTGGTATTGTAGTTCCATTTTCCAGACAAGAAAACCGAGTCCTAGCAAGGTGAAGTGCCTTTACCCAACATACAGTTTGTAAGAGGCATAGCTGGGACCAGAAGCCAGATTTTCCCACTTAACACCCAACACTGTTTTCAGTATGCAGACTCTTTTGCAAATGAAGAAATGATTGCTCTATCAGTGCTCAACCCATTTCCACACTGTCCCAACATTTGCCAACTTCACAGACTTCTAGGATATCAGGGCTGGGAGAGGTTTTAGAGAATACCAAGTCCAGCCAATTCATTTTGTTTTACAGACAGGGAAGCCAAGGCTCAGCAGAGGGGGGAGGCAGGGGGGCTCACCGAAGTCAGCAGAGCACATTGTGGACTAGGCTGAGCTTTTTAATTTCTCGCCATTATTGATTGAGTACCTACTATGCCCCAGCACTGCCAGAGGCATGGGGATACAGCAGGGAATAGAGAGCTGAGTCTACCACCTTCACGGAGCCTAGGTTCCATGCCAGTTGGGAGTGGGAGAGATTGGACAACAAATTAGCCAGCTAATGAGTCCTAGAAACAAATGTCTAAACCTCCTTTGCAGGTAAGCTCCAACCCAGCAGTCCTCCTCTCCACCATGCTGCCATTCTCCAAGGGGGCAAATTCAGCCCTTCCTTCCCAGGCAGGGAAGGATGGGACGGCAAGACGCAACCCTCTGAAAACCCCACAGGCAGCCTCTCTTCTCTCACTGTGTCTTCTTTCCTCCAGAGGCCATGGTCATCGTCAGTGGCTGGGGGAAACAGTTCTTGCAAAGTTTCCCAGAGACCCTGATGGAGGTGAGGTTCAATTTATATCCCATAGAGAGGGATGCCTCTGCCCTGCATTGGCCCTTCCTGCTCCATGTTGCCCTTCAGGGATTTAGAGTTTTGGGTGAGAGAGACATAAGGGACCCAGACTCACCTCCAACGTTCATTCGGACTTTGAATCCCAACAAGTTTGGTCTGTTTGTTCTACATGGGGCACTAGTCTCTGAACATTTTTCAGTGTTTCTGTAGCACATGAAAGGCTCAGCTTATGGAAATTCTGCCAGAAAACAGCAGGTTTGGATACTCCAAAAGGTGATCCATCAGTACACCATAAAGATTCACATACCAGAGAATGGCCTAAAGAATGGGCTCCTGAGAGCTGCAGTCCTTGTAGTAATAAACTTGACAGTTGCATTTAAAAGTACACATTTATATCATTTCATAAAAGAATACTGAACTAGAAGTAAGGAGCCATGGATCCAAGTACTGGCTTCTACTAACTTGCTGGGTGATCTGAAACAAGTCATTTGCCTCTCTCAACCATTGTGTAGTATCTTAAGCTGTAAAGTTAGGGGCAATGCCAGATATGCCCCCAAGATCTACCTGGCTCAGACATGACTGGGGTTAGTGGCTGCCACAGCTAATTTTTGAATCCTTCAACATATGTTATTTTAACATACTTTAAAATTTCAGATTTGCAACAGCCATTCATCCTTTCCTTCATTAACTCCCAGGTACTTATTTGGTGCCTCCCATGTAGACATTGTACTAGCTACTGGGTATGCAGGGCGGGTAAAAGGACAGATCCAGTCCCTGGGGTCCTTTGGCTTATAGTCAAGTGAGAGGGACAGAAAGTAGTTACCAATATGATAAATGTGATGAGGAAGAAGTGCAGGAAGCTCCAGAATGTATAATAGGAAGTCCCACCTCGTCTTAGGGGTCCAGAAGGGCTCCCCAGAGGAAGCAACACTTCAATAGCTGAAAAATGAATGGAGGTCAGTCAGGCACTTGATGGTCTGCTGAAGCTATGTGCTCATGACCACTCTGCCCTAACTTTCTCTCCCTAGTGATCTGTGAAGGCCATGGCCCAAGAGGGACCGAAATGGCAAGGGTCACCAGGAGCTATACTTTGGGGTCCCATGACCCATTCAGTTCTTGGTGTAGGTAAATGAGACTCATATGCTTCCTCATTTTATTCCAGGCATCTACTCCAACATTTACCTCTAGCTGAATCCAGGCAATAATAATCACAATACCTTACTTTTATGTATCAATTTATTCCTTCGATTAAAAAGAATATTCCTTGAGTATTGACTTTGTCCCAAGCTATGTAAGTAGTAGACAAAATACAAACTCAGTATCCAGAAGCGCATACTATTGTGATGCCTGCTGTAAGGCAAGCAGTGGTAACCCCTATGTACATAACACTTATACAGTGTTTGTAATTTACAAAGCATCTGCTCATGCATCTCCTCTTTGTACCATTCCATGTGGTTAGTATGTCAAATAGTGTGACTTCCATTTTTCAGATGAGGAAGCAATCTCAGAGGTCTGAAAAGCGGTAATTAAACTATATGCCGCAGGTCCCATAGCCAGCAATTGTGGGGGGGAGGGGGCAAAAAGACTGACCATACGTATACAACATTCCCATATTTGAAATAATGTGCTGGGCAAGTATTATTATCTCCATTTTACAGATGAGAAAAATGAGACCCAGAGAGGGCAAAAAACTGGCTCAAGGTCACACAGCAAGTTCATGACTAAGATTGTAGTAGAACATGGATCTCCTGATTCTTTAGCATTCCTTCACCTGCACAATAGAATAGTATCTGAGACCAGGTGTAAGGTTCGACCTAAGCTCATCCAGGAAGGAGATGGGGAGGAGCCAGCTCTAGGGGTATCAGAATATCAGGAATTCCTTAGCCAGGGGTAGGGACCAACAATGGTCTTATGTTGCAGATCGAAATCCCAATTGTTGACCGCCGCACATGCCAAGAGGCCTATGCCCCTCTGAAGAAGAAAGTGACCAGGGACATGATCTGTGCGGGGGAGAAGGAAGGTAAGTCAAGAAGATGGCATACCATAGGGCACCACCAGCAATGGAAGGGCTAGAGATCCTCCAGTCTGGAAGGCTGAATAGAGGAGGACCCAAGAGGAATGGGGAAGGTCATGAGAGGAAGGATTCCAGTGGAGAATTACACTGCGTCTGAGAAACGAGTGCTAAGAAATTCCCATCATTCCCATCTCCAAGCGCAAGCTTTCCCCTATGAAAGGAGAGTCCCGAACGTGCCTGCAATATCTGAAATCACTGGGCTCTGAAGAGGCCCGACAGAACTGCTTAGTCCAGGTTTGGGTCACATGGCCTGTTGCGCCCCCTCGTGTTCAATTCTCTGAACTACAAGTCAGATATAGGGAAAAGGTGGCTCCTTTGGATTTGGGGCTAGGAAACGGAAAGCTTTAACATGCATCTCCTTTTCATTTAGGGGGGAAGGACGCTTGTGCAGGTGACTCCGGAGGTCCCATGGTGACCCTGGATAAAGAGACGGGCCAGTGGTACCTGGTGGGCACGGTGTCCTGGGGCGACGACTGTGGAAAGAAGGACCGCTATGGAGTGTATTCTTACATCTACTACAACACAGACTGGATCCAGAGGGTCACCGGGATAACGAATTGAATTCCGTTCCTCACCCCGCAACCATCTGTCCTGGGTCAGTAACCAGCACAGGATAATTATCTAATGCAAGATGCCTGCCTCTCACCTTTCACCCACTTCATTCAACCCACCCATCACTGGCCAATAAAGGGGGGGCAGCTTAGCCCCCTCTCCACATTCTCTAAAGGAGCAGAGTAGCTGAGTGATCAGAACACAAGGCTGAATCCAGGCCCTATCACTTACTGGAATTGCATCATTGGGCAGGTGACTTTACCTCTGAACGGCAGTTTCTTTGTCCATGTTATAAAATGGCATACCTTACCTACCTCATAAGAGTCTGATAAAGATCAAATTAATTAATATATACATAGCACTTAGCACAGTGCTAAGAAATAACTTAAGTGCTCAATGAACATGACTTAGCAAAAGTCATTGTGTTTACCAGGCAGATGAAGTTCTCCTACAAATCCTGTCGGGTCTTAGGGCTGATCAGTATGTACCCTTCCCCTCAACCTTGACCATCTCCTTCATCTGCCCACAAATGTTCCTTGCTTCTTTGCTGCCATGGACTTTTCCCAATCCAATCCCTGTTCCCCATAAAAAAGAAAGAGACAAGGTTATTAGTCCAATAGCATGTCCCATAGCAATGCACTTGTGAATGTGAGCTGGACACAAAACTGAGAGTGCCTGAGAGAAGCAGGACAGGGTAAGGGGGGCAGACCAGGAGCAATGGACTGGGAAGTCAGATGCCAAGTTCTAGAACTAGCTCTGCCCCTAGCTCCTCTGTGACTCTATGCAAGTCGCTTCCCCTCATCTAAAATGGCCTTTCCAGCTCTGACAGTCTAGGATCCAGCGAAGACATTTTTCCCTAATGAGATGAGTTAAACCTGAAGTAACCAAAAGGCAAAAATTACCTTAAGGTTCAACAGGACTTTGATGCAGACCCAATACTGCATCCACTGTTCTCCCCATCCCCACACCATCCACCATGCCCTGGTTCCCAAGAATGTAGCCTAGCAAAGTGTTAGCCAAGGGAACTTTCCTCATTCCTAAGCAGAGCATCTGCTCCTACCCTTCCTGGGAACCTGAGCTGCACAGGTCAGCCCTGGTGGGCTAGACTCAGATCCCTGAACTCTTCCTTCTTATGTCCCCAGCTGAGCCCAAGCAGCAATTCCACTGATTCCTCACCCCTGTCCCTCACCCTGAATGCCCTGGCACTGCAAGATCACAAGTGTTTCCCAGGCAGAATGCCTCTCCCCTCCAAGAACCACCTCCTCTCTCAGGAAACCTCATCCCCTCCAGAGCTCTGAGATTTAAGCTCTTCAAGGGATCAAAATCCCCAAGTTCCTGCCTTTTGTTTCATCAAAATTGATCTTCATGGGAGATTTCCGTTCTTAATCTGCCCTGCAGTTGGTGGAGTCATTCAGATCCTCTTGTCAGAAGACGAAGATATTGAGGGATGAGAATTCATGGAAACTAAGCCCTAGGCTGAGTACTCAGGGACAGCAATTCACAGCCTGCTGCTGGTTCTGTGAGCAAGTCATTCTACCTCTCTGTGCCTTGTAGTCTATGCTGTAAAGGGAAAATGGCAGTGGGTACCCGACTTCATCAGATATATGTCAGACAAGCTGGAGCTCTATCTCAGACACCAAAGAATTGCAATGCAAAGTTTTGGAGTTTCTCTAAGACATTCCAAAACCCCGTACTTTCCCACCTCACAGCACTGCCCAGGTGTCTCTGGGTGCTAGGCTGTGCTGACTGGGCTATGGAGAATACCAAGATGTGGGAAGCATGGTTCACGCCTTCCAGGAGCTCCTACAGGAAGAACTGACACATACACAAGTGACTACCATGAAAGGACATTGTTCTGATTCTGGGATCAGAATAATCATCTCAAATAGCCTTTCTCCTAAAAGTCAGACAACTATACGATCTGAAATAGCCTCAGGATTTGTGCATAAATACTGACTTCTGGCTGCACCCTGTTCATCCTGTTATTTCCCTTTATCCTTATTCTGAGGAAATGTCTAAATGTGCTCTGGAACTTCAGCTTACCCTTGATCGACAAGCATTTATCAGCCCCTGTACTGCTGCTAAGTTTCAAGAAACCCAAACTTCTCACAGAGTTATAGAAGCAGAGGGTTGGAGTGTCTATTAGGACCATCTTATCTAGAGGTGGGAAACTCATTACCTCCAAATTCAGCCCATTCCAAATTCAAAATGTGCTGCCTCTTAGATTGCCTCTTCTATGCAACAAAAATCCACCTCTTTACAGTATACCTTTTTTTTCTTAGAATATAGTTTGTAGCTGTGATTCCATACCATGAATTCTGTTATTTGTGGTAATGATCATGCCAGCTTGATTAGCAACAAAAGCTATTGTTTCTGTGAATAGCTACACATTTGTTCCAATAAACATCTGCATTGAGTGAAAGAATTCTGTTTGGCTTGTATGTTTTTCATGGACTAATGACTCTGGTAAGTTGTATTTTCATTTATCAACACTTCTCTAGATCTGATTAGTATCACTGCACCATGAAGAGAGATGGGAGAGGGGGAAGATCATATTGTCAACACAATCGCATGTCTTAGGTTTTTAAGGTCAGTTCTGATTAAATACCTTGTACTATTATTCCTATAAATTATCAGACTATTCCAGGATGCAAATCTTTCAACATCCAAATTATATTTCTCAATTGTCATCCACTCCCAGAATAGAAAAAAAAATTTTTTTGGATCCTGTGTTCAATTGCTTGCTTCAGTATATATGGTACCATGTCTGTGAATTCCCTCTTCTGAATTGTAGTATGTACTTTTCTTTTGCTGTGCATTAATCTTGTTCCCTGATGACAGGAGTCAGAGAATTAGCACCAACAAGAAGTCCTCCAAGCAAAGATAGGTAAGATCAGGGAGGGGAAATCTATACCAATCATGTGGCAGAGATGGTGGCCAATTTGGGTCTGGAATAGGTCTTGAAATCAAAAGACAGGTTCCAGTGCAGCATAGGTTGACTCTCTTACCCACTTAATTTCTCCATCTATTAACTGGCAGAAAAATCTTTGCCCCACCTCTGTCTGAGGATTGGAGAACCAGATGAATTACCATATAAGAAAGAACTTTGGAAACTAAATGTGGCTCAAATATAAAAAGTTCTGTGAGAAATAATCACTAACATTTCTGAGCGTTTACTATCTGATTGAGACCACTAAGCTCTTACATAATTCTCTCATCTGCCCTCACAAAGTATTATTATTCTCTTCTCCCCATTTTACAGGTGAGAAAATGGAAACAGTGAGGTTAAAAACATGGCCCAACCTACAAACACCAATACCCCAGTAGCAACAAGCACACCTAATGTCCAGATTTTGGTTTCTAACACTATTCTTCAATTAAAGGAACAAGGGATCCTTAAATAAATGGCGCATTCTAGGACTAGCACAGAAAATACACAAGATGAGCCTGGAGTATATTGTCCCAGAGAGGAAGGTAGTCACACACAATGATGGGGGTATGTAAAAGGGACACAGGGGCCAACTGGAAGATCTCTAATGGCCAAAGCAGGAACACTTTGAGCAACAAAACAAAACAGAAGTGGATTGTAACCCAAAGTATAAAATAAATATCCATAACTGTATACTTACATGAACAAGTTATTGAATAAACAAGTAAATGGGGGAGAAGAGATAAATCTCCCGTGAAGAATGCCAAATAATTTATATAAATAATTTGCTCTCAAGGAGATGGAGCATAATTCTCCCTCCCATAAGTGTGGTCTGCAAATAGGGACTTCCTTCCAAAGTGTGCAGTATGGAAATGGGGGAGTTGGGGAGGTGGAGAGACAGAATAACTTTAGAGTGGAGAAACTAACAAAAACACTACCCCGGCCCGGTGATCACAGTTAAGATCAACAGTGAAAAGTCATGTTGACAGTATGTGACCTTGATTCGCCATAATGCAAATAGTACTGTATCTCTGCATTATTCCTCCCTTATTCTCATAACTCCAGCCTAAAATCACGAGAAACAGATCAGAAAAATCCCGATCGAGGGATAGTCTACAGAACACTTGACCAATACTCCTTGGAATTGTTAAGGTGATCAAAACTACTGGAAGTCTGAGAAACTGTCCCAGCCAAGAGAAGCCTATAATAGGCTGAACTGTATCCCTAAAAACAGGTACACTGAAGTTCTCATCCTCAGGACCTCCAAATGTGACCTTATTTGGAAATAGGGTCCTTGCAGATATAACTAGTTAAGACAAGGTCATACTGGAGTAGGGTGGGCCCTTCACCCAATATGACTGGTGAGCTTATAGGAAGAAAAGATGAGACACAGAGACAGAGACTTATGAAGGAGAACACCATGTGATGATGGAGGCAGGTGGAAGCCAAAGAAGGCCAAGGGTCACTAACAACCACAGGCTGGGAACAGACAAGGAAGGATTCTCACTCCCCGATCCCAATCCCAAGGTTTCAGAGGGAGCGTGGCCCTGTCAATGCTTGATTTCAGACCTCTAGCCTCCAGAACTATGAGACAATAGATATCTGTTGTTTTAAGCCATTCAGTGTGGGGTGCTTTGTCATGACAGTCTGAGGAAACTAACACAGCGCCTAAGGAGACTTGACAACAAAATGTGACATGGGACCCTAGAATGGCCCCCTGGAACAGAGAAAGCTCATTAGGTGAACACGAAGGATATCTGAATCAAGGATGGACTTCTGTTAAGAATAACACATCAATACTGTTGTATTAATTGTGACAATTGGACCATATTAACATAAGATGTTAATAATTAGTAGACACTGGGGAAGGGTTTATGGCAACTTTCTGTACCATCTCTACAATTTTTTTGTAAATATAAAACTATTTTAGGGAACCAGGTGGCTCAGTTTGTTAGGCGTCTGACTATTAATTTTGGCTCAAGTCATGATCCCAGGGTCATGAGATCAAGCCCCGAGTCAGGCTCTGTGCTGACAGTGGGCAGCCTGCTTGGGATTCTCTCTCCCTCTCTCTCTGCCCCTGCCACTCTCTTGCTCTCTCTGTCTCAAGATAAATGAACTCTAAAAAAACTATTTTAAAATTAAAAGTTTCTATTTTTAAAATGTGACCCAAGGTTCCTCAGTCAGGAGATGGGGAAACTGGGATTTGAAAGCAGTTCTGATAGACTCTGGGGCCCAAGACCTTACTCCACTGGTTCCCAGTGGTTCTCAAGGTAGGCTGCACACAGGAGGCACCAGAAATACCAGTGTCTGGGCTCCACCCCCCAGAGACTTGAATATAACCAGTCTGGAGTAAGTCCTGAGCATTGGTGGGTGGGATTAAAAGTTCTCCAGGTAATTCTAATGTGCATACAGTTTGAGAACCACATTTCTAAGCTATTCTGGCAGTGTGTGTGACCCCTGCAGAATGTTGGGAGTCTCTATTCCCCCAGCTTGGGTCTCTGACTTAGGTCATGCAGCTTTTGGGAAGCAGAGGTGAGGTAGGCACCCTGTTGCTTTAGCCCACAATCCGGAATATTCTATGACTCTCAGTCACAAAATCATCACTAAGATATCTCTGCATGAGGATTTTCCTGGAAAGAACAGTCTTTTTATATTGCAATGGGAAACTGAAGAAGGGGAATGCGTTCCGGGCATGGGGGAACAGCATATGCAAAAACAAGGACATGAAAGGGCAGTGGGTGTTTGGGGGAACCTCAGTGACTTGGTGTCCCTGGAGAACCAGAAAAAATGGGAGAAAAGAGAACACCATCAGGAAAATCTCTATTCTCAATGCTTAGATGCTCAGCCTGGTTTCAAGAATGGGGAGACATCTAAGTTTTTTGAACCAAAGAGATAAGATCACATGACCTTTCCAATGAGGCCTTAGTGCAGAAAAGAAACTGAGGGAGATGACACCAAAGGTAGGGGACACAAGATGGCTTCTGACATCAGGCAAGGGACCTGCTGGTCCTGAATGAGTGCAGGCCCAAACGGAGAGAGGACAGTAATCTGCTTTTCAGAGCTCTGAGAACTTAGGGCTAAGTCTAAAAGAGACACTGTTAAGAGATTCCCAGCTTCTGTTAACACGTTAGGGTGAATTAGCAGAGAATCAGAGAGAAAACAGGGCATGGACCAAAACCCAAGGGCAGTAATCGTTTTCCAGGCCCCTGGTTTTTCTGTGAATTGCAGGCATTAGTGCTTATCTCCAGAAAGGAAGGCATGGGGTTCTCTGAATTTGAAGGAAGGACACAAACAGGATTTTTGCAACCATCTCCTGCATCTGATGTGTGTTGGCCTTTCTTTGGAGAAGTTCAGAAAAATTGTTTGCATGTAAAAACACAGGCTCAATTCCCAGAAATGAGTTTCTGTTGCAGGAAAAAGAGCCAAGACCCTTTTGACACCTAGGGAGATCATAGAGGCTCCAAGGAGGGGGGGTCGCCTCTGAAGAATGGGGTGTTAGGACAAGACAGTATTATGACAAGGGGAAGGTGTGTCAAGCCCAGACGGTGCCCCAGGGCAAGCGTGCTGAATCAACAGATCGGCGTGGGTGGGAACACATCTCCCCCACCATCTTCCAGTCCCAGAAGATTCTGCAAATTAACAGGTTATGACCCCAATCTATACCACAGGCCAGAACCAAACAGAGCAACCCCCAGGACCCTGGAAGGCACTGTGGAAATGTGGTCCAGACCCAAATTTCAGAAGATGCTGACCTATTTTGAAAGAAAAGAACTTCATCTCCCCTTGAGCTGTTTATCCTGTGACATTATTCCATTGAGCCCATCTCCTGACTAAAACACTATCTGGTTTATTTAATCCATGCCTGTTTAAGTGCTCACACGTGGCCCAGGCCTGCTAACGGGATCCAAGACAACAAAATTCTTCCTTTAAACAACTCCGACAACATCTCCCTTTGGTCTGAGTTTGTGTGTTCAATGCCCAAACCCATATTGGCAGTCTAGGCCTCCCACAAAGTCTTTTAATTTTAGTGCATTTTAAAATTATGAAATACTTCAAACACACTGAGAAAAACAGAAACAAAAATCCATGTCCCGCTCAGACTTGACAAAATACTTCCCGTGCAAGGGAGAGGGGCAGGACTCCGTATCCAGAGAGCAAGCTGGCGCCATGACAGACAAGATGCTTTGGGCCAGTGGAAAGAGCTCTGCACTTGATGCTGAAGACCTGGGCTCCAGTCCAAGCTCTGCTGCCTGATGGCTTTGAAAGCTCAAGCAAATCACGTCCTCTGTGCCTCAGTTTCCACAGCCCCTGGTGGATGGCTCCTTCTGTTCAACCTCTCTGCTTAGCCCCAGACTTGGTCCTTGGCCTCTTTTCTATCTACCCTCACTCCCCGAAAAATCTCAGCTAATCTCATGACATTTCATATCATCTAAATGCTAACTGCTCCAATTTTCTCTCTAGCTTGGGCCTTTCCTCTGAACTGCTGTTATGAACATTCCACTGCCACCTTGCATTTCTCACATTGAATGTCTAACAGAATGCCTACAATGCATCTCAAACTTTCTATGTCCAAAACCAAGCTCCTGACATTGCCCCCAAATCTATTCCTCACACAGCCTTCCTCATCGTCGAAGGGGGTTGCCCAGGCCAAAAACCTTGGGGCCTCTTTGGCTCCTTTCTCTCATGTCTGGGTCATCAGCAAATCCTCTCAGCTCTACTTTTAAAATATATCCAGACTCAATCCCAGTTGCCACCATAATGGAACAGGTCACAATCAGCTCTTTCCTGGATTACTGCAGTAGCCTCCCAGGTAATCTTCCCTCTTTCTTGCCCCTCTATGGTCTATTCTCAACATGGTGATGATAAATTGGATGACATCACTCCACTGCTCAAGCCCTTCAGTGACTTCTTGTCTCATTCAGATTAAAAAAGAACATCTTGACAATAACCTGTGACTTACATGATCTGACCCCCATTACTACTCTAATCCCTGTTACCCTTTAGTAATGACTACTAAGCCTGAACTGCACCACAACCACATTGTGGTTCTCCTCACAGCAGAACATTCCAGGTTGCTCCTACCTCAGGGCCTTTGCACATGCCATCCCCCTTCCTCAGTTCCTTCATCATTTTTTAAATATCACCTCCTTAGTGAGACCTTCCCCAGTTACCCTATCTAAAATGGTAACTCCAGTCCTTGCTCTTCTATCTCCCTTGCCTATTTTATTCTACTCCTTAGTACTTAACACCACCTAATATATCACATACCTTACACTGTTTATTGCCTAGTTCCTCTATTATCCATAAGGTAAACTATTTAGTCGCTTTGCTTTCCAGTGTCTAGAACAATGCCTAACGTATAGTATGTACCCAATAAACATTTTTTAAATGAATGAATAATCTTGGAAATAGGGAAAATCAATCATATTATGCCTTCAAAATGTTACTATAACCTTATTACGATGGAGTGAAAAATGATTGAGTTTATTTAAAATTTTTTAATGTTTATTTATTTTTGAGAGACACAGAGATGGTATGAGTGGAGTGGGGCAGAGAGACAGGGAGACACAGAATCTGAAGCAGGCTCCAGGCTCTGAGCTGTCGGCACAGAGCACGATGCAGGGCTTGAACTCACAAACCATAAGATTATGACCTGAGCCGAAGTCAGACGCTTAACCAACTGAGCCACCCAGGCGCCCCGAGCTTATTTTAGAAATGAGGGGACAAAACATAGACTGAAATTCCATTGCTACCTAGCAAGTCCCTGTATAAGGCAGCACCTCTCAAGGTAACTGCCTTTTCAAATGCAAATATCACTCTAGAGAGGTCTAGTTAGGGTAGGATGTCTAAAAGTTTGCCTCCAGAAAGGAAAGGGGGAAAAGATCAAACTCCAAACCCACCTGGTCAAACTGAAGTACTGAACTAGATGACCCGCCGGATGGGTTAGGATCAGGCACCACCCCAAATGCATGAGGACAAATAAGGCTAAGCTGCAGTGTGTGAGCAAGGTCAAGGCTAGCAGGGGTCCTTCAGATCACCTTACCTCTTTGCTTCACAAATGAGGAAACTGAGACCAAGAAGAGGGGAAAGACTAAGCCACCAAGGTCAGCAGCCTAGATAACATCTAACCCAGAGCTGGGACCCATGTTGCCCAAATCCCAGACCAATGAGTTTTCTGTAGCACAACCACCACCCCACCTACCCTCACAAGCTTCGTCACAAGATAGCCATACAACAGGCGGATTTCATTCCCCTGGCGCATGTGGCAGTTCCCACGCAGTGCCAAAAATGAGTCCAAAGGAATTTCCTTAGCTGAGAGTCCTATGGAGAACCAGAATGGGACTTGGAATGAAACTAAATTCCTTTTGGGGTAACCCAGCCAATGGGAATGGAGCCCAGAAATCACTGGTGTTTTCTGTTTGGGGTGATTTTTATATAGCTATCTTTGAAGAATGAAGAGTGGCTACCATGCCACTGGAAAAATGAAGTCACTGCTTTGAAATAAATTTCAGAGAAAGAAAAGAAATGACTCTACATACATTTAAATAAACCAGGTCTCAGCCTTGGGCTGGGGAAGTTAACCCTTACCTTCCTTTTTCTTTTTTCTTATTTCTTTTTTTTCCCCTAGAGCATTTACCAGCAGAGCTGAAATCACAAAGAGAAAGAGCTTCTCGGGGACTCAAAGGGGAGGCTGCCAGATGAAAGGGAAAGGGAAAGAAGGAAGAGGATGAGCGTATGCTGTGTATCAGGCAAAGTTACTGACTTGCATCATTTATTTCTCACAATAGCCCGACAAGGCATGAGTATTATTTCCATTTTGATGAGAAGGAAAACGGGGCTCAAGGAGTTTAAGTAATTTACCTAAGGCCAAACAGCCCATAAGTAACAGAACCAGGACTCAAGTGTTTCTTAAACCTGAAATTAATCATCTTCCCTGACTCTGTGCATATAATGCTGGTCAAGTTTCTTACTTTCTCTAGGCTTCAGTTCCTTACCCATGACATAAAGGCCCTAGATAAAATCTGTCTTACAGCTCTGATGGTCTCTGGACTCACTAAGTTGGAAATTGTCCTGAGTTGGTAATTTTCTTTGTTCACAGGGCTCCTGACCCCCAGGAAGTGTTCCCCCATGGGGATGGCCCTTTCCCATGAGTGTGAGGGAAGTGATCAAGGCTGCACTTCCTGCTGACCCCACACTGAGGATTTCAGCCTCTGGAGCCACAATCCAGAGCCTGTAGGTCTGCTCCTGGCTTGAACATCAAGACTAGTACCTAGAAGCTCCAGTGGGACAGGCTGGGATCCTGAAATGTCTCCAAGAAGTTTATTTATAATGCCTAGGGTACATCTAACAAGTTCACCATGTGGCATGGGGCAATGTGTGCAAAGGAAGGACTGTCCCAGAGAAGTCTTTGCCAAGATGAGGGATAAGCCAGTAAGCAAACCTAGACCGCCCCTCCCCATCATTAGCAACTATAAAAACAATGAAGGAGACAGAGGAAGCCTCCGTAGATTGTAGACATGTTCCTACAGAGGAGGAAGAGGCCTAAGGTTTTAAAAAAGAGGCCTGAACTAAAACTCGGTGAGGGTTGGATGGCTTGCTCTGCCACTAGCTGGCAAAGGGACTTGAGGTAAACCACTTCCATACTGTGGTCACATTCCAGGAAGGATTAGAGCCATAAGCAAGGACTTGTAACAAAATTTGATAAGCATCTGGGAAGAGTGGTAGAGCTCAATAATGGAGATTCTAAGAGCAGGACAAAGCCATCGTAGCAGAGGACAGGCAGGAACCAGGAGTTCTGAGGGAAAGTTAAGTTCCCAGGGCAGAGAGTAGGGGGTAAGAGGGAAGCTGAGTCCTAGTCTTGGAGAATCCAAGGCAGGCCATCAAGGAAGACCTCGGGGCTCATCATAATAAGACTGGGTGCAAAGGGAAGCCTGTTCCTCAGTGAGAAGGCATTATACCAGGCAGTGCAGGAGGACTACCTGGGAGTCTTATTCTAATTCAGATGCTCAGGCCTCATGCCCACAAATTTTGATTCTGGCGGACTGAAATGGAGGCTGGGAACAGATACTTCCTTAAAAGCGCCCAAGGATTTTGAAAGCACAGCCAGGGCTAGGAACTTCTGCAGTAAGCCGAGGTCTCTGGAAGACAAGGCCTGTCTCTTAGTGCCCGTTGGATCCCGGCACCCAAATCGGGGCTTGCCAGACAACAGGTGTTCGGGATACGTGGCCTGGATAAAGGGATGAGCACCGTGTAAATAAAGTCAACAACCAGGTACTAGAAGCAAGGGTAAGACCAGCCTTAGGCCGAGTCCACTAGATGACTGACCAAGGGCTGCCTGCATCCTTCCTGACCTTCATGATCAGCCCAGACCTCGAATCCAGAGCTAGATAAAGCCTTATATAAAGCCCAAGAAAGGGGCAAGAAGGAGATAGGGAGGTCTAACAGCTCACTTCATGTCAGGGACGTTGTGGTGAATCTCGAGCACACATTAATGACTACTAAGCTGGATTGAAGATATACAGTCTTTATTAAAGTATCCACCTAATTCATATAAGTGGCCCTACTCCTTCCACCATGACAGATGGTGGCGACTTGCCATTAAAAAGGGGATCAATAGGGGACACGGGAGGAGTCAAGTTATTAACAGAGGTGAGGCAAATGAGGACCCTCGAAAGTGCAGGGTGGCATCCCATCTCCTGCCTTCTGCCTCCCCCCACACCCCACCCATACCTGTACCATCAGAAAAGTCTCTCCTCCCATCCCAAACCATACAGCATCCACTTTAAAGTGATATAAGGTTCTCCCACATATCTGTGCACTTCTCTATGGGTAAAGCACTTCATGTGTTTAATGCTGCCTCTCTTGCTAATGACGTCCCATCCCTGTGGTTCTTAGGTGGACAGCTTGATGGTTGGTGAGAGGGGCCATGCACGGCCAATGTAGGAAAGCCTCTCAGCTAGGGTATCAGTAAGAAGCCCAGGAGGACAGGCCCCTGCACATGTGTCATGGCCATCAGAACCGCTAAGAATCAGTGAGGCTGGGTCCCTGAACTCTGCATACTATTCATTATAATAGAAACTTATACATTTGTTTCCTAGGGATTTTGTGCTTTGCATCTAACACTCTACCTTCTAAACCTCCCCTAAATTCTCTGTCAGTTCATAGGTGATGGGTGGGAAGCCTAGTCTACAGAACTCAACCCCAACCACCATCTCTGAGCCACGTAGGCCTCAGAATCTACCCTGAGTGGAGAGAGGCTGGAATTGGGAAACTGGAGAACAGAAGCAAGGGACCCTGTGTACCCAGCAGCAAAGGGACAACCTAATGCCTCCACCTCTTTCTCTTCAAGAGAAACTTCTGCTGTGTGCATGGAGGCAGAGCTGTGCATAAGGCTTCTACACCAGGCACAGGCTAATTTAATGCTGCAGCCCCACATGTGGGACCAAATGAGGGGTATGAGTAGGGGCTTAACAAGAAAGCAAGAAGGAGCTCATCACTGTGGAAAGGCCTTTTGAGATCACCAAGCCCCGTGATTTTTCAGGCTTTTTTTTAAAGCAGTTGAACTCATTTTCATCCACACCTCTTAAATGGAACTCCAAGGTGGAACTGTTCCGATCAAGGCAAGATGAAGTAGGAGCTGGGAATGGACAGTGTAACCAGGATGGGAATCCTACTCACCCAGCCTACCTTCCAAATCCAAAAGTCCCTGAGACAGCTAGGCAGAACTTTGGGGTCCTGCGTTTGACTTCAAAAAACCAAGGACCTAAGCCAAACCCTTAATTTTATAGACGGTAAAAGATGTGTGATTCGTCCAGGGTCCTCATGGAGTCAGCGGCGGCACCAGCACTAGAATTTAACCCACTCCCAAACCAGGTCTCTTTTTGCCCCCTCCCTCCGGCTGGCTGGCCCCCACGGGCCTTGGACACCGAGAGGTCCCCTGAGCCCACTTAAGGGGATCTTAGACAGAGCTGCGGAAGGAGAACTGCAGGTAGATGATCAGCAGCAAGACCGTGGCCCAAAACAAGCACCAGGGTATGGAGCAGAAGTTGCAGCCAGAGCCCGCCTCGGCCTGGGGCTTGGTGGGGCTGGGCGCCCGCGAGAAGGTGTAGGTGGTGGCCTCCTCCTCCAGCAGCTTCTCGCTGGGCTTCCAGTGCACGATGCCCTCCTGGCAGGCCTCGCAGAACTCGCCACGGTGCCGCCGGGTGTCCTGGCGGCTGGCCACGTGGATGCGGTACTGGCCACCGCGCTCCCCGTAGCACTGCTCGCGCAGGCTGGTGATGAGGTTGTCCACCAGGCTCTCGATGTTCTCCTCCAGCATGCTCGACTCGTCCAGCCGCGCCGTGCCGCACTCGTAGCACAGCTGCTTGAAGACGCGCATGCGCACTGAGCCCGCCCGCTGCTCGCGGTCCAGGTACATGTGGAAGAGGATGACCACGTGGGGCGACTGCCAGGTGTGCCAGCACCAGGAGCAGTGGAACCTGCGGGGAGGGGTTGAGGCAGGAGGAAAGGACCGAGTGGAGATGGTGGAAACGGCCCCAGAAAGGCAGTTCATTAGCTGGGGTTCATTAGCTTTCCCCCAAGTGTCTGTCCAGCCTGTCCCCTTGTGTGCGTTGTTAGGACCAGAGCAGGCTAGTCAGGAAGCCCCCCCACCCCGGTATCCACCTCGCCGGTGTGCTGCGGAGGCCCGTGCCTCCTGTATCCCAGTGCCTTCAGGCCTTGCCCTAGGGGCTTTGGCTCTGGGGATACTTACTCATCTGCAGAATGTTCAGGGGACATTCATGGGTCCTTCCTGCTCAGACCTCTTTTAAGTCTCATAGTAGGGATGGCCCGAGCCGCTGAGAAACGCACAATGCTGCACGTTCTTTTTTTTTTTTTTTTTTATGTTTTATTTATTTTTGAGAGATAGCATGAGCAGGGGACAGAGAGAGAGAGAGGGAAACACAGGATCCAAAGCAGGCTCCAGGCTCTGAGCTAGCTGTCAGCACAGAGCCCGACGCGAGGTTCAAACCCACAACCGTGAGATCATGACCTGAGCCGAAGTCGGACGCTTAACCGACTGAGCCACCCAGGCGCCCCAATGCATCTGCACATTCTTACCTGTGAACACTGACTGTGAACAGGCTAGACCCAAATCAGGAGAAAAATGACACCATTAGGACTGCTCAGCCTCCAACCAAGCCAGTGCCTGGATCAATGCATCTCAAGGGCTAGAAGTGGAGGCAGTCTCTGCCCAGAATGAGGTGACCGAGGCCAGATGGTGACCACAGGCCACCAACCGAGACTGGTGATGCCACCAGCCCTTCTCACTCAGCCCCACAAGTCTCCAGGAAGCTTCTGGGCCCTGCCAGCAAATGTCCAGCTCTTGGTACCCCTCCCATCAGCCAGCTTAGGGGCGTCATGTTTTCATTCTCTTCTCTTTTACTTACATCCTTTGGGGACTTTTTTCCCTCTCTGAGACTGCACTATAAAATTTGGGCTGGAAAAATGTCAGAACTGGAGGGACCTTGGAAGTCACGTAATTAACCTTGTTTTACTCTTAGGCACAGAGAATAACACACTGATCCACGGACACACAGCAAGAGTCAGAGCCAGTAGCCAGCACATAACAGGTGCTCTGTAGATATTTCTTGAATTGAATTGGATGGACTGAACTAGGTCAGGAGTAACGCCTTGCTTCTGACCCCCACGCTGCACCCCAGAGCCTCCCATCTTCTGTCCCAAAGGAAGTCTTACATAATAGACCCGTGGACAAGAGTGCTAGAAAGTCATCTCAGATATTACTATGCATCTGAATCCCTGAGAGACCTTGTTGACATGCAGGTTCTGATTCACTAGGTCTAGAACGGGGCTGGAGATTCTGCAGCTTTAACAAGTTCTAGATGCTGCTGGTCCATGACCCACACGGCAGGGATCTCGTCTAACCTCTCTTTTTGCAAATGGGGAAAGTGAGGTCCAAGAAGGAAAGTGAATTGCTCAAGGGCCATGGAGATAATAGTAGAGCCAGTTTCTAGAACTGGCTCATGTGTTCTAGAACACCTCATGTGTTCTAGAACACCTCATGTGTTCAGTATTTTATGTTAAGTCAGGCTGAATTAAATAGATTGAAATTGAACTGTCCCAGGACCACAGCACAGAACTCAACCTCCATAGATCTTGAGCCCCCCATATCTTGGTTTTCAACCAATTTAGATGATCAAAATCTGAACATATGTAAAATGTCAGAGTTTAGAACTAATAAGTATGTTCCACTTCTTTGTCAGAAGCGCCAGCTAGGACTGAGAGGGCAAGTGACATAGGAGTACAAGGGAAGAGCTGGAATCAAACTCAGCTGTCCTACCTCCCAGTGAGGGACTCTTTCTCTGCCTCCCAGTCTACACCGGCCCAACAGTGAAACTGACCCTAAGCATCCAGATTCTCTATATCTCCGTCTCTTCTTGGAAGGTGCCCCCAGGCTGCCGGGCCCCTAATTCCTAGGCCACTCACCTGCCCGAGGCGTGCAATTCCAGGTACTGCTTCCAGCCAGGGGCCAGCACGTTGTGCTTGAGGTTGGGATCTATGATGAGGTCCCAGCTGTCGGCCGGCTTGGCCTCCTCCATCTTCTCATAGAAGACTTTCTTCCATTCACCTGTAGTCACGCTCTTACACATGGTCTCGTCAGTGGCAAGGGAGGGCAGGCTCCACCTGAGTGAGAACACGGAGAGAGAGGGCAGGTGTAGGGCAGGGCAGCGCAGTCTCCACGGTCTAAAAATCCTCATCGACAGGACCAGGAGGAAGCAGGACCCAGCTCCCTCCTTTGTCCGCAGTGGAACCTGTTTCCACAGCAACCAGGCAGGGCGCCAAGAGACAGAGCTTGGGAAGGAGGGACTCTCCAACCGGGTGTCTCGGGGCCCTGAACTGAGGCTGCGGAGGTAGGGTTTGTGGGTCTAAGTGACCTGAGACAGGTGGGGGGCCTGAAAGGAGGCTGAACTTCAGACCATCTCACTCTGGCCTGCGAAGGGCATGCAGAGGCGAGGACCCGGGAGCTGGCTCAGCTTCACCTTTGATGCCCCTGGAGGCGTCATCAGCATCCGGCTGCTATGGTAACCATGATGCCTTAGGGAGCTGAAGAGACATCAGGGATGGGAAGATGCGGACCTGTTAATAGATGCAGCAATAATAATAAACTCTCTGCACTCCCACCCATTTGTGACTGGCACTGTGCCATTTATAAAAACTATTGGCGGTCTTTTGACCCACAATTGTTATTGTCACTCTACAGATCAGGAGGCGGGACTCATCTAGCTTATGAATGGCAGAGAGCTCATATCCAAATCCAAGCTATTGAGCCCATACTAATTCAAGTCATTCATTTCAAACATAGCCCTGTGCCAGGCTCTATGCTGGGTGGTTGTAACTTGGTATGTACCCAGTAGCCAGAACGCAATGGGATCTGTACTTTGACAGCCTTGTGCAAGAGCAACCATCTTTGCACAAAGGTGGGAGCCATTGCATCAGCCTGGCAGGAGCAGAAAAAATGATTTTCAACCTGATTATAGAAGAGGAGGGCAATATCCATGGGGAAAACAACCTTTATTCTAGGTGTCTCTCCTGCTATTTTTTATTTTCCTTTATAAAAGTCAAAGAGTTTTATTTAGAAAAATTGGAAAATACAGATAAAAGCAAAAGTAATACTCTTCCTAAAGCCCATGCTCAAAATAATCACTGTTAATATTATGATATATACATCCTGACTGCCATTTATCTGTGCATGTATGTGTGTCTATGTGTGTATGTATATGTATACACACATAGACACACATTCTGCATGCCCCACTGTGATCTATGTTTTAAATAACAATATATAGTGAATATTTTTTAAGTAATTATCATTATTTCGTCTTGTAGTCTGCCTGTATTCTGTGATCTAGTGGGGCATAATTTATTTAGCTAATCCTCTATTTGGGGGTACTAAAGTTTTTCTTCAATCTTTTATAATTTCATTCTTGCTACCTACTTGTATAAAACTTATTGATGAAGTTCGTGGTCCTGTATTCTAGGTCTCAGAGACAATGCCTCCTACAGCTGGAAAACACATCTCTTGACCCTATTCTCTGCAGAAGCTCAGAATCTGAGCAGGGTCTTCAAACAGTATGACTATCGGCAGCCTGTGGATCCTGGAGTTTACAGATGGAAGAACAAGGCTTAAATCTCCCATCTGGTACAGGAGACCACCTTCCAAGTGCTCCTCCTGCCTCCCTGTATGAATGCTTGATGCCTTGACATATTTTATATTAGCCTCAGTTTACTCACCTTGACAATGGGATAATAAGGACGCAATATCTGTAGGGATTAAAAGCAAGGGCTCTGAAATCACTTGCTTTGGCTTTTGTTCTTGTTTGTCTGATTTGTAATTCTCTTGTATTCTCACAGGTAGCTATTCTAATATATTTAATGTGTGTCATTTCATTCTTGCAAAACGTGTCGATATTTTATGTGAGCATATTTTTAATTTGCATAGAAATAGCAATCGTTATATAGCACTTCCTAGGTATCAGGCATTATCCTGCTTTATACATATTAATTTATTTCATTCTAATAACAATTTCTATAGGTAGATAATAGCACCAGCAGCTCCATTTTGCAAATGTGGAAGCTAAAGCAGAGAAGTTAGATAACTTGCCCAAAATTCAACAGCTAATAATTAATGGAATGGAATGGGATTGGATCCTATGTGACTGTTTCCAAAGCCCCAGCTTTGATCAGCTTTGCCCAGCATGGGATCTAGAACAAAATATTTACAAAATAAATGCGTCTTTCTACCTTCTCATTATTCAATATGGCCATTCCAGACTCTGAGGATTGAAGTTCATGTCCTTCCAGCAAGGGGTTCACTAGGACCACTGAGGCCACAAGAGGGGTGTGGCGTATTTGATCCATCAGGCTCCCTGTTACTACTGCAGGTGTAACCCTTGATGCCCAATGCAAATATTTTAGAGCTGAAATAGAAATTCATCTTGAAATCTTACCAAAAAAGATGCAGTGGATAAAGCCATCTGTGGGTATATCATTCCTGTGAAGCCTGTAACCATTTGATGACAGGCACCCAGGTGCAGTGGAAAGAGCACTGAACTGGAAGTTAGAAGATATAAATATATCCCAGCTCTGCAACTGGCTGGCTTTGGTTCCTTGGACAAGTCACGTCTGTTGGCCTCAGTTTGTCCATTTGTTCAATGGAGTATTAGAGTCTATGTGATGATACCCATGTACGGTTTCAAAGGGCTTTATACTTAGACACTGGAATCCTTAGAGGACAGGAGGGAAGATAGAGGCCACTGGATGGAGGAAGGAAGCTCTTAATGAGGCATTGTGGGTAATGCCTGGACTCAGGGTCTGTTTCCTCGGGACCACAGAGGAGCTCTGGGGAGGTGTGACTCCACCAGTTTTATACTGGACACGGTAAGAAAGGCAGAAATTAAATCGTAGCCACTGAACCTTAACACTGGAAAGCATTTTTTTAATTTATTAAACTTTTTATCCTTTGAGTCAGTATTCTTGTCTCTGAATTAAGGCAATCAATGCCCAGAGAAGTGAACTGACGTAACTGGCCTCAGAGGTATGTTGGGAGCTGTCTCAGGTTGTAGCCACAAGCCAAGGTGAGAACAGAGGCTGAGGATATTCCCAGAAAATATGTGAGGTTGAGAGAAGCTTATAAACCTTGCCCTGGAGTTAAAGTATATCATCCAATACCAGGAATAAACTCTCTAGAAGCATTTTGTAGTTGTTGCTACAGTAAACATTATGATGAAAAACAAGAACACAGAAGGTAAGAATCACCAGAACTGGTGTGTGTGTGTGTGCACGCGCGCACATGCACGCACCCAAGTGTGTATGCAACCAGCTGATGCAATCCCCATTGGCACAAATTAAGTTTAATTTAGAACTTGCGCTTGCTATGCAGAGGCCAATGTAATACATCCGTCTGTGTAGCAGAATGTTTTCTCTAATAAAATAATTTTTCTGTCAAGATAAATAACCCTATTGTATTCTAACTTATTCTTTATCAAATGACCTCACTGGAGGTTCACCTGTAGACTGTCCGGGGAACCAGTACCAGAAGCAGCATTTCTATTCTGCTTTTCTCAGTTTCCAAGAGCAAAGCCACTGCTCAGGGAGTCTGACAACCCCCAACAGAAGAGAGATGGCTTTCACACAGGGAAGAAGGCCAAGGGGCCTGAAGCCCCATATCTGAGTGCCCATGTGGAACAGGTGCAGAAGGCCCAAGGACATGAACACTCCAGCCCAGACTGGCCAAGTCTGCACCAGAGAGAACTCATGGGTCATAGTGATCTATGCTTCCTCTTACATGGCAGCCACCCACACCTGGCTAGTCTTAGGATTTTGGCATCCATAGCTTTTTCAGTTTAGGTTAAACCTTTCCTATTTCCTACAGACTTTTCACCATTGTTTGACTGAATTGCATTTCAGACATCTGGGACCCTTGTTTCTGGAAGCAACCAACATCTGGTATGATGTGATGCCACTCACCTCTGCACATATATCCACATCTTAGTTGTAAAAATGATATTCAGTATGTATCTATATATAGAAACTCTCAGAAACTACAGGAGAGAAACAGTGTTAGAAAGAACTGTGTAGAAAGAATGGGAACGAGAAAGAGAAATGATAGGTCTGCATTATATCACTGACTTGCTATGTGACTTGGCCTCTCTGGTCTTACATTTCTCTGTCCTGAAAACTGGTAGACTTGCACCACATGTCTGTAAGTTTCCTCTCTGCCCCAATAATTTGCAGGCCCCAAATTAATAACATACCAAAACTCTGGGAAAGATAGGATTTCCCTCTCTAAAATCCTCCTAGAGCCTCAGAAGCACATGCAAGGAACAACTCTCTGTTTTCCCAATGAAGAGATAATAATACTATGCCCATAATTTTTCCTTACTAAAGATTTTATGAACAAATAAGGGCTGCTGACTGTCTAGAATCCTTCTCAAATTTTTAAATGACCCAAGTTATAAAATAACCATCCCCTGATCCGGACAGCTGTAGGTTATATCTTTGCCTGGCAATGGGTCTTCCAAGTTTTTTCTGACTCCAAGTAAACTCAGCAGGGTCTACAAAAGAAGGATGCATAAATATGAAAATCAACCTGTTTTCACACTTTAAGGCCACTCCCCCTGCCCCTGAATTAATTGCTTAGTGTGGCTCTCAAGTTCCCCCATGACCTGGTCTTAATCTAACTCACCAAGCATAGCTTCCACTACCTTGCCCTTTCTCAACCCACGTGACTGATGCCTCTCTACTCCCAGGAAAGGTTCTGGAATCCCACCTCTTCCTTTGTTCTTGGTGTCTCTTCTACCTGAAATGTCTTAATCCTGTCTTCATAGAGAACCATTTTACTCAGCCGGCTATGCTTACTCCCCTATACTGGGCCTAGGCAGGGAGTTCCTATGTTCTCTATAGCAACCCACATTTCCATATGACAGCATTTATAAGGATTGCTGGCATTTACTGAGTTCTTACTATATGCCAAGAAGGCACCCTGTTAAAGTTTACATTTTATCCTCACATCAATTCTATAAAGTAGGCTTTTGTTTTTCTGTTTTTTATGGGTGAGCCAAACAAACCTTGAAATGGTTCAACAACTTGCCCTGGGTCATTTGGCCAGCAGGTGGTAAAGGAGGAATTGGAACCTGGGTAGTCTGATGGCAATTCCTGTTCTCTTAACCCCAATTACATGTAATAGTAAGTGCTGAATAAATGTTAGTCATTGTTATATCATCTCTGAGTTGAAATGGGCTTTAAAGATCATCTAGATCAACTGTGAATCCCAAAGAAAGAATCTTCTCTCTAACCTTGTCTGCATTTACAGCTTCAGCTGAAATATCTTCTATAGTCAACTTACTGCTTGATTTTGACAAAATCAACCTGTTTGATTTTGGCAAAGCAATGTCTTTCATTACACTCTCCCTTTCAATGAGGTGAGCCATCTCTTTCCTGTTTCATCCATATAGTTATCTTAGGTTTGCCTTCTGGATCCATATTAACTAAGTGCTAGACCCCACTCCACCCCACCCCATCCATTCCCTGGCACTCTTCAGATTCCTGAAGGCAGCAGCTATTACAGTCCTTAAAGTTCTCAACCTCATCTCAAGGAACCAGCCTCAGAAAAGGCTTTGTGACTAAACTTCCTTTAAATACAGGATGCTAAAGTTATGGGGTCTCGAGGGAACACCTCTATACATGTAGCTTCCTGCCATCTTTGAGGTTTAATTCATGAAAACATCTCCAGGGAAAGGCCTCTTGGGTTTTCTTTCCACCCCATTCTATCCATTCTGTGCTTTATCCCAAGTCTTTAAAGATACTGACTTTGAGAAATCAGCACTTTCTTATTCACAATAATCTGGGGCTTGAAGACCTGCACCATCTTTAAAGTATAGGTGACCCCTGAACAACACAGGTTTCAACTGCATACGTCAACTTACATGCAAATTTTTTTTATAAATGTAAATCTTATAAATGTATTATCTCTTGTGATTTTCTTAAACATTTGCTCTCCCCCCTTCCTCCCCCCAAAAAAAGAAAGAAAGAAAGAAACAAACAAACAAACAAAAGGGGCCCCTGGGTGACTCAGTTGGTTGAGCATCCGACTCTTGGTTTCAGCTCAGGTCATGATCTCACAGTTCATGGGTTCGAGCCCCACATTGGGCTCTGCATGGACAGTGCAGAGCGTGCTTGGGCTTTCTCTCTCTCCCTCTTTCTCTGCCCCTCACTGGCTTGCTTTCTTTCTCTCTCTAAAAATAAATGAACATAAAATGTTTTTAAAAAATCATTTTCTCTTCCCTAGTTTACTTTATTGTGAGAATACAGCATATAATGCATATAATATACAAAATATGTGTTAATTCACAATGTTACCAGTAATACTTCTGATCAACAGTAATCTATTAGTAGTTAAGTTTTGGGGGAGTCAAAAGTTGTACATGAATTTTTGACTGGGCAGGGGATCGGCACCGTTAATCACCATGTTGTCCAAGGGTGAACTGTGCTTCAGAATGACTCCTTCTGTCTACTTTCTAGCTGCCCTACACCTCACATCTACCGATCAAATCTAGTGTTTCTCTCAGGGCCAGTTCAAAGCTACTTCCCCCAGCAAGACCCAGATCCTCCTCTGGAGTTGGTGTCTCCCTTCTTAATCTTTTTCTTGATTCTTTATTTTTTTTTTTTTGGTCATTATCACTTTGTATCTTGTTTGAAGACCAAATCCATGTCCAACCCTCTGTCTCATTCATCACTGTGATAATGAATGAAGGAGTGTATTGGGTGGATGGTTCTAAAACACCTATATTATGTACATCCCTAGATATGATTCCAGACCTCCCACCCTGATTCTCTCCTTTCTGTAGATGTTCTGCTTCCTCCTCTGGGAATATTAAAAATGCTGATGGCTCACTGGGAAATACCCTTCACAGGAGACTCCCCAAGGCCAATGAGTGGCTGGTTCAAGGATCCAAAGACCTTCCCTCCTTGCCTGATTTGGACAATTCTGAAAGGCTATCTCAGTTCCAGAGTTCCCCATTGGATCAGCTGAGTCTCATGTGCAACCATATGGTGTGACAGTATCTTGTCCATCCAATCCTGCCCTACTCACCACCCCACAAGTATAAATCCTGAGAGCACTTCCCGGTAAACTCTGTGTGCAGCTCTCCATTTCTGTACCTGTTTCCAGGAAATTCAATCTGAGGCACCCTTAGACTCTACACAGGGTCACTGCTGCCCCACACCTGGTGCATCTTGCCTTCTCTAACAAGCCTCAACAAGTGAGCATGGATCCAAGGGAATCTGATGTAAGACATGAAGTAAAATGCTGCAAAGAAGCTACAAGAAGAGATTTCCCCCAGGAGGCTCCAGGACTGAGATGACCTGGAACTTCAAGTCATGGGATGACAGTCCCTCCAAGACATAGGATGGCGAACAAGGGGAAGACTTAAAGATGTCTATCATGTCCTCCTTAGCAGGGACTGCATCAACTTAAATGGATAAGGGGAAATAGAGAGAGTAAACTTCAGAAGGAGGGAGGGCAGGTGAAGGGGAAGAGAGAGGAGAGAAAGAATATGAAATAGTGAAAGACTGAGGAAAGAAGAAAGGGAGCCATAGGAAGAAAGAAAGAGAGTTGGAGAGAAAAGAAGGAAAGCAGATTCCTCTAAAGCATGCTTTTGGTTCCTATAGTAACTTCTAAATTTGTATTTTTTTTAGATTTTTAGAGTATTACTCTGCTTTTTTTGTGGCTTATTTTTATGGATTCCATTTGGAGTGGGGTTATATTTTTCTTTGGCTTGATTTGGTTTGTTTCCCTATTTGCTCAAATTTGAAAGAAATGCATGCAGGTTCAATATTTTCCATCAGACAGGTGGCATGGATTCCCCTCATTCAGATCACACCCTAGATGGAGGTGATTAGTCTGTAGACCTGCATCAGGAGTGACTCACCCAGACTAAGAAGGAATCCTTCCATTTCTTCCACTTCTTCCTTGTGAAGAGGAGATGAATTTGGACCACCATGCAATCATTCATTAAACAGAGACATAATAAAAAGAAGAACAATCCAAAAAGGCATTGAAAATTAATTTACATTTTTACTGACATCTTTCTGAGGGATGCCAGATGGGTAATTACATAGTGTAACACAAAACAGAGTATCCTAAACTTCCTTGCTACCATCCACTTCTGACTTATCATAGCAACTATTCGTCTAAAACTTCTTCTTTTTCTTTCTGCAAAACCACACAGAAACCCATCCTTTGCTGGCTTTCCTAAGTGTCTCCCCAATAAAATCTGTTGACTTACTAATTCTCCCTATCCTTTACTTCTATTGGCACAACTAAGGTAAGTGGTAAGAGGGAGGGGCAGGGCAGAGCAGTCTCAGGAAATCAAGCCCCTGAGTGCACTGTCCCCAGGCTCTGATTTTCTGCCTCGCTGATTTTGTATCTTGTACCAGGAAGAAACTAGCACAGACTCTTCCTCTGTTTTCCTTTCACACAAGGAATTGCATGGCCATGGCTGTGGTGACTTAGAGATGGGGAGTTTGCATGACCTGGAGAAAGGAATTGGGGTGGGGAGTCTCAAATCTGCTCTCTGGTATCATTATGACTTGCCTCGCTGTTGTGTCATAGGTCAGAATGAAAAGTTTGTCATGTTAAGCCCCTCCACATCTCACTTAGTGGGAAATTTCCCAGACATTGGCAAATGGTGCATCACCATCCTTAATTCCCAGTGCTATGGCACTTGTGTCCTTTGTGTGTTTTGGCACATTTTGGTAGGAAGTAGGGAGACAACATATCAGGGATTGTTAGACTGAAGCTCTTAGCCATATTTTGCAAGGGGCAGTCAGCTGGCAGCATGAAGGGCAGACTGAAATGAAAAACAGCACAGTGGCAATCTCAAGGCCATGGCCATAGTCCATTCCAGATAGGACACAGCAGGAAGCACAGTGGTTAAGATCATTCACTTTGGAATAAAAGATTCAAGTCTGAACTCAAGGCCCTACAACTTACTAGGAGTGTAACTTTGGAGAACTTTCGAGAATATCGAAAGCCTTGTTTCCTCATTTGGCTGATTTGGGGTAGGAGCAAGGGGAGTAATGGTTCCTACCTTATAGGGTACTGGTGAGGGTGAATGAGATGAATACAGTTGACCCTCGAACAATATAAGGGTTAGAGGCACCAATGCCTGTGCAGTCAAAACACATATAACTTTTGACTCCCCAAAAACTTAACTACTAATAGCCTACTGTTGATTGAAAGTCTTACTGATAACATAAACAGTCATTTGACACATAGTTGGCATGTTACTGTATTATATACTATATCCTGACAATAAAATAAGGTAGAGAAAAGAAAATCATAAAGAAGAGACAATACATTTACAGTACTATATTGTATTTGTTTTTTAAAAATCTGTGTATAAGTGCAGTTCAAATCCATGTCACTCAAGAGTCCACTCTATATGGAGTTTTACATTTATCTTTAAAATGTTGAGCTGAGGGGCACCCGGGTGTCTCAGTCTGTTAAGCATCTGACTCTTGAATTAGGCTTAGGTCATGATTCTAGGATCATGGGATCAAGTCCTGAGTCAGGAAGGAAGGAAGGAAGGAAGGAGGGAAGGAAGGAAAGAAGGGAGGAAGGAAAGGAAATAAAATGTTGAGCTGAAACCAATAGTGGGTAGAAAAAGGGAGAGTTGTCTCCAGAGTAAATGCCAATATCAGTACAATAATCCAGTTCTAAGCTTCAGGCAGAGAGAAAGCAGAACCGACCCAGGTTCCCCAATTAAGGCTGAGAAAGCAACTGTGTGTCTGTTACTTCCCCCAGACTACTGCAAACAGAAGTCTAGATCCTCTCTGGAAGAAAGAACCTTGAATTTAAGCCCCAGTTTTCCATAAATGGAGATGGACTGAATAGAGGATTGCCAAGCACTGCCCTCAGTGCCCTCAGGGAATGGGTTTCCAGTTTAGCCCTCAAGGCCATCAGGGACCAGAACCAGAAGGCTGCTCTCCCACAAAAGAATCCTGTGAAGGGTGTATGTAGCTGCTCCTTGGGCTCTGATCATGGGCAACTGACCTCAGTTTCACACCCACCAACATTTTGACACCCTGGCCTATTCCATGCAGCTAACGCATTGGCAGTGCTTGGAGTCAGGCTTTATTTTCTGTTGCTATGTTTTTTCTTCCTTTTTGGAGATGTTGTCAGTGACTCATATAGTTTCATTTCAGAAGACCTGGATGCAAGCATTAGGATGTAAGCAGACATCTGGGATGACCCAGCCTTGTCTTTACGTCTGCTTATAACTAGAAAAAGATATACCTATGTGGTGGATATGTGGATGGGCTTCCAATGCTACATAAGTTGGTTCACATACATTAATTCTCACATAATGGATTTCACACTGACAGTCAACTTAAATCTCAACCCAGTATTCTCTGCAAACGCATTAGGTGTTTATGTCACGAAGACTCGATGCTATATTGTGCACAGATCCATCTCTACATGGCATTATGTTCAAGATGCATGCTGCAAGACCCAAATAAGTAATTCCAGAAGAATTGTATTCACTTACTTTTCAAAAAGGAGACAAAAGTGATCAATGTCACAAGCTAGAGCAGACTTCTCACATTCCTATGTATCTTCCCCCTACTTCCTCCCTCTCAAGTCTCCTGGCACCCCTCATTTGCTACCTTTATCTCCCCACCACATTGCCCACCTCCAGCCTCTGTGGTCTCAGTTTGCTCAGCTCTCATCCCTCTACAATTCTCTCTGGGTGGCTTCTCGCTGCCCTAAAATCCTTCTTGACCCATTCTCACAAAAGGCTAGACACTGGTTCAGCAGTGACAAGTTTAAGGTGTGAGGGGTAGAAAAAGCATGGGGGAGAGAAGGGAAAGGTTGATCTGGCAATGATGGTGTTTGCTTTCATGGGGCAAAAGGGAAGTATCTGGATAATCCCTGATTAATATTCATTTCCACAATAGATTTAGCCTGTGAATGATATACAATCAAATATATTTTATTCAGTGCCTTATAAAACATTATTATAATAATGAAAATAACAATTAATTCATGCCCAACTTTCTTGAAAAAGAGGTGTAAGTAGCTTTCCGATATATACAAAATACAATATGTTCTATATTTTAAAATAACCAAAAATATGTGACAAAATAATATATGCATTTCTCTTTGACTCAGAAATTCCATGTTTAGAAATCTATGCCTTAAATATACTGGCAAAATTTGAAAATGATGTGCACAAAAACCATTTACTGCAACATTACTTGTAGCAGCCAAAGACTGAAAACAACCTAAATCCTTATTCACAGGATAGATGAATAAAATATGGAACATTGCCCAATGGTAGATGTTGAACAAAGGAAGGAGGATTATTTCCATAAGTTATGCAGTCATCTCTTAACTTTAAAAACAGGAAGGAGGGGCACCTGGGTGGCTCGGTTGGCTAAGTGTCCAACTTTGGCTTGGACGGTGGCTCACGGTTCATGGGTTCGAGCCCCATGTCGGGTTCAGCTGTGCTGACAGCTCAGAGCCTGGAGCCTGCTTCGGATTCTGTGTCTCCCTCTTTCTCTTTGCCTGCCACCCCCCCACCTATCGGTGCGCTCTCTCTCTCTCTCTCTCTCTCTCTCTCCCTCCCTCTCTCTCTTAAAAATTTTTTTAAAAATTAAGAAAAAATAAGGTCATGCTGCATATGAAGAGTTCTGTCTTTGATCTAAGTATGAGAAATAAACATTTGCATATATTAAAAATAAATGGAAAGATAAATAAAACACCAAAGAAAGTTTTTGTCTATCAGAGAAGGAGGGAACAGGATGGATCAGTCATGAAAAGAAAGGCAACAGGACATTATGTGCCTCCTGATGGAATGCTACAGGAATTGTACAACAATGACCATGGAATATTCCTATCAAAAAAAATTAAATCTGAATCTGATCAGGCTTCAAGGTAGTCTGGAGGAAACACAGGGTAAGGAGGGGGTATCACGAACAGCACCACAAGAATGCTATCATTAAAGTCCAAAACATGAAAATTTTGAAATGTTTTTGAAATGTTTTTCCTTTCCAAATAAATAAATGGCAAAGGAAAAATAAGAGAAGGGGGAACTATTATTAAAAGAGAATTGAGATCTACAACCAAAGGTGATATACGGACCTTCTTTGGATACTGAATGCATCAAATAAAAAGACATATTTAAATCACATGAGAAATTTGATTACAGGCTGAGTTAGCTAATTCTGAGGAACTATTAATAATTTCATTAGGTGTGATAATGTCATTGTGGATTTTTAAAGAATTTGTCCAACCAGAGAGGAGGTTGGTGGGGGAATGAGTAAAATAGGTGATGGAGATTAAAAAGCACACTTATCATGATGAGCACTGAGTAATGTAGAGAATTGCTGAATCACTATATTGTGCACCTAAAACTAATTTAACACTGTATGGTAACTATACTGGAATTAAAATTAAAAACGCAATAAATAAAAAGAATAACCCGTCCAAATTTTTTAGAGACACATGCTGAAGTACGTAAGGGTAAAATGGCATGATATTTAAGACTTATTTCAAAATTCCCCAGCCATGAACAAAACCATAAAAGGAATCAATCAGCAATGCCAGTGTGGCACATCTCAATAACTTTAGTCTGGGGGCTAGATCCACAGAGGCTAATTGTAATATTCTCTCTACTTTTAAGTATGTTAGAAATTTCATCCAAAAGATTTTAAATCAGTAAAAACAAAAGCAGAGGGTAAACAAGAATAGAACTGTAAATAAGATGGATCCAGAACTGGAGTTCATGCACAAATGAGTTCCATGGACTCCTATACACGTGTTATAGGAATGGCCACAAAATTGGCGGCCACCAATGTGAAAAAGGAAACAGGCATAGTGAGAAGGCCCTCAGTGTCTATACAGCAAAAGCAAACAAGACTTTCAGGTACAGCACCATTCCCAATGCTGAGTCCTAAGCAAAACCTCTCCTATGGGTCTTCATTAGAGAGCCACTGAGAGGTGCCCTGAAAAGCACCGTCCTCAACAACACATTCAAAACAAACCCAGGAAGGCTTCCCTTGGGCTGTGACTGACCTCCCGGGCCTGCACTTCACCATCTCGCTCTCTTAATTGTGTGAGACTATGACCCTCAGAAAGGCATATAGCTCAGACGAGGGAAGCAGTGTAGACATGTCACCCACTCAGTGTAGACATAACCCATTCATTTCCCTCCATTTTCTCTGAAATGCTCTGGACCGAGGACTGCTCTCTGCTCTTCCCCACTGGGAAGTCTTTGCAGAGCCTGTAGTTGGTCCTCTGCAATACTCTCTGAAAGAATGGATGGGGACTGCGTTGTGAAGGAGACTCTACAAGGGCTCACATGTTTCATGCTATTGATTTTACAGTGGTTTCCAAACTCAGCTCTGTTTGAAGTATGTTGGACATGTTCTTTACCCCAAGTAATTTGTCCAGCCATATTTTCTATCTTTAAAAGTAAAATTAAGATTCTACCTGTCACTTGGGCTCAGGAGAGTGGCTCAGTCGGTTAAGCATCCGAGTCTTAATCTCAGCTCGGGTCTTGATCTCAGGATCGTGAGTTCAAGCCCGGTGTTGGGCGCTGTGCTGGGTGTGAAGCCTACTTAAAGAGAGAGATTCTATATGTCACTATAGAATTCAAATCTAAATGGACATATTTCCACAGGACTTGGATGGTATGTTTGGAATAGTCTGATCTGAATTAGAAGCTGATTGGTATATATAAAAGTTACAAGGGCCCTTGAGTGACAGAGGAAAGAAACAGTCACCCTTCAGGGTGGCTGAAACAGAAGTATAATAAATATTAATCTGGAGAAAAATGTCATGCATACAAAGACTGCAACAGAGAAAGGGGTGGATTCACTCAAAACTATAACAGCAATGTGGGAACAAGGATATATTTACTTCAGGATGACTCTGGAGAAGTCAGCTAGATCCAAACACTTCACTTCCTGAATGTGACCTCCACGCCCACACCATGGCTTTGACTCCTTCAATTTTTCCTTACATGAGGAAACTGGCATCCTGACAGGGAAAGTGATCAATGTCACAGAGCCACTACAGGCAGAACTGGTATTCAGACCCCAGTCCCCCTGACTCTCCAAGCACAAGACTCTCTAAGCACTGTCTTGAAACCAAGTCAGAGCTGGAAAGAGAGGGTGTGAGAAGACATAAAAGTCAGGAGGGAGAGAAATGCTATATAAGGCAGAAGAGGCTGAAGGGGATCCCATATTTTGCCAAGTCCCAAGTTATGAAAAAGCCTCAGCAGCATTCCCTGTGGATCAGGGTTAGGGATGCTTCCTGAGGGGGTCGGAAAAGGGCCAGAGAGAATAGCACAAGGCTACTCCAACTTCCTAAGTTGGACCCAGTGACGTCACCAACTTTGTCTGCTTTTTCCCCTATCAGTCCATGAGTCCTCCTGTCACTGGCATTCTGCTGGAACAGATAGGCTGATATGGCTGAGAGTTTGACACTAATATATCTGCGGTCAGAGAATCCATCCACAGCATTTCTCATCCTCTATAGGAGACTGAGGGTCCTGGATGGTGTATATTAGGAGACATACTGTCAGGGGATAATCACAGTCTCTGCCAGAGTCCCTCTGTGAGATCCCAGGTCATCCTCACTTGGAACAGATGTGAGATGCTGGTACACAGGTGTAATAGAACTATGCCCTTAGAAATCCCTAGCCTGTTGTATTTATTTAGGGAACTGGATACCATAGAGTCAAAAGACTCCATTATTACCAGGAGCTACTTGTATATTATGACCTTACATCAATTAAATTGCTGTTTGGTCATCCTCAACTTCAACACTTAAAAATAAAACAGTCTCTATTTATGTGACAGTTAATTTTTTGTTAACCATTCAAGTGACAGTTACCTTACCCCAATGGTTAACTTAATACCCCAATATTTGTTCAGACATTATTCTGGTGGTTTCTGTGAAGGTGTTTTTGGATGAAGCCAACCTTTAAATCAGTAGGCTGAGTAAAGCAGATTGCTCTTCCTAATGTTGGTGGGTCTCATCCAATTAGTTGAAGGCCTGAAAGAAACAAAAGGACTGACCCTCCCCTGAGTAAGAGAAAATTCTTCCTGCCAAACAGCCTCCAAACTAGGACAGGCTTTTTCATGCCTTCAGACTCCATCTGAAACATGAACCCTTCCTGAATCTCGGGACTACTGGCCTTCAGGCTAGCACTAAACCAGCGGCTCTCCTGGGTCTCCAGCTTTCTGACTCACCCTAAAGATCTTGGGACTTGCTGGCTTCCATAACTGTATGATTCAACTCCTTGTAATTAATAAATAAATTGATTGATAGATATAGAGATATATATATAGTTTCTGTTCCTCTGTAGTACATGACTAATATAGTCTATAACTAAAGACTATGTATTCATTGCTTTTTAACATGAAGCTATAAATGTTCATATAAATATAAAGCTTCTGTATAATGCTGGAATCCAAAAGGATGTGGTATAACATTTTCTATATATCAGTCATCTATGAAAGGTCATTTGAATGAAAACCTACAAACATTTCAATAACCACACAGGTTAGCTAAGACATTATTACTTGCCTTATTCCAAAAAAACATGAAAGCAGTTTTTTTTTTTTTGATGTCTGATCTTATTTATTTGTTCCTCTTACAACAATCTCATTTTTGACTGGACTCAGACTTTGAGGTAGAAGCTCTCAGAGAAGACAGCCTCCGTCTCTTGGCAATCTGTTCTTGGCGTTTTTCTTTGGCCTCCTTCATTCTCTTGGCCAAAAGCTTAGCATATTCTGCAGCCTCTTCCTTGTTTTTCTTTGTGCGCTGCTTCTTCAAAGCAATGCGCCGACGTTTGTGTTGGAGGACACGTGGAGTAACAAGACGCTGAATCTTGGGTGCTTTGGTTCGAGGTTTCTTACCTTCTTTGTTTAGGGGCTTTCTCACAACATACTGGCGGACATCATCTT
>CM053573.1:75938818-76146696 GCA_028646485.1 Cryptoprocta ferox
CCTCCTTGGTCGGTAGCAGGAATGCCCCTTACTCAGCAGCAGGCGGACACGGCCATGGGTCAAGACACCCTGCTTCATGGGGAAGCCTTGTTTGTCATTGCCACCACTGATTCGGACCACGTAACCCTTCCATTCTTCCCCTAAGGCATCAGCAGCAACTTCTGTGGCCATTCGCTTCTCATAAAAGGTACGAAGTTTGAGTTCATCGTCCACTTCAATGAGTTTCTGGCAGCCAGTAGCTGGGAAAGAGATGTTCAGCTTCATCTTGAGGCTGCCTACCGCCTCCGAGGCGCCACGAAAAAAAGCGAAAGCAGTTTTTAAGAATAAATAATTCTATCATTAAGTGGTAAAATCATTTACATCAAATAGGTGAGAAAATATGGTCAAAGAGAACTCAAGAATGAAAAAAAGTAAGGTGAAACAGATCTCTAAGGTCATTAAATTTGTGCTTTAAAAAGGAGATCATTGGGGCACCTGGGTAGCTCAGTCAGTTGAGTGAGCATCTGACTTTGGCTCAGGTCATGATATTGCGGTGGTTCATGAGTTTGAGCCCCGTGTTGGGCTCTGTGCTGACCGCTCAGAGCCTGGAGCCTGCTTTGGACTCTCTCTCTCTCTCTCTCTCTCTCCCTCTCTCTCTGCCCCTTCCCCACTTGTGCTCTGTCTCTCTCTCTCAAAAATAAACATTTAAAAAAATTTTTTTAAAAGGAGATCATGCAGGGGCACCTGGGTGGCTCAGTTGGTTGAGCATCCAGCTTTGGCTCAGGTCATGATCTCTTGTTCGTAGGTTCAAGCCCCGCATCAGGCTCTGTGCTGACAGCTAGCTCAGAGCCTAGAGCCTGTCTTCCGATTCTGTGTCTCCCTCTCTCTCTGACCCTCCCCTGCTCATGCTGTCTCTCTCTCTCTCTCTCTCTCTCTCTCAAAAATAAATAAAACATTAAAAAATTTTTTTAAAAAAGAGGAGATCATGCACAAAATCACTGGTATACTCTCCCGAACCAAGCCAGCATGTTGGATGCTATTGCAAAAGCCTGGTTAGTACTCTGCCTTCTAATGGTGCATAATCTAGGGGGGCTCTGTGTTTCTCCTTAACTTTTAAGCCATTTAGCTGCAAAACTAAATTTTTTTAAAACTTTTCAATGATTTTCCTCCCAGCAAACCAGAGAGGCATTTTTTAAACTTTTTCTTTTGGAGCCTGCCTTTCATGTTGGCAGATAGAAATTCAAAAGTCACAGAAGCCGCGTGAACTATTAGTCAACCTTTAGTGAGCTCAACTCCCTGTGAGTATGGATTACATTTCTTGAAAACTCCTTGGCTGTCTTTAGTCATGATTTCTACATCTCCCCTCCCTGGTCCTAAGGCAATCTTTCCCAACCAAGCGTCCAGCCCATCACCCTTATTAAGATCATCCTCATCAAGGTCATTAATGACTTCCATCCTGGAAAAATGCAGTGGCCAATTCTCAATCCTCTTCTTACTTGGCTTCTCAATAGCATTTTTTGACAGCTTATTGCTTTCCTTCTTTATTTTTAAAAAATAGTCTTCTAAGGGGCACCTGGGTGGCTCAGTCAGTTAAGCATCTGACTCTTTATTACGGTTCAGGTCATGATCTCACAGTCCATGGAATTGAGCCCCGCATCAGGCTCTGTGCTACAGCATGGAGCCTGCTTGGGATTCTCGCTCTCCCTCTGTCTCTGCCCCTCCCCCTTCCCAACTTGCAAGCACGCACACATGCACACTCTCTCTCTACCTCTCTCTCTCAAAAAAAATAAATAAATAAACATTAAAAAAGTAAAGTCTTCTGAGATGCTAAACTCTCTAGGTTTCCCTTCCATCACACAGGCCATTCCTGCTGCTTCCTTTGGTGGCCCCACCTCCTCTTCCAGCTGTCTAAATGTTGAGTGTCCCAGAGTCCAGTCCTCAGCCCTCTCTTCTCCCACTCACTCTTTATGCAATTTCATTCAGTTCCATTTCTTCCATGATGACTCCCACATGGATACCTCCAGCCCCAGTCTCACTCCCAGACTTATGTACCACTGTCCACCGGACGTGTCCACTTGGATGTGCAATAATCATCTCAAAGTTAATGCACCCCCATAGAACTTGAGACGGGCCCCTTGCCTGACTAGCCTGACCTCCACCCCTCCACTACCAGCTAAGCCCAAACCAGGTGTCGTCCTGGACTCCTGCTTCCCTCATTCGCCATCCACCTGTCCTGGAGGTTTTGTCATCAAAATACAGCCTGAATATGGCCACTTCCCACAGTCTCCACCATTTCACCCAGTCCAAAGCTATCCCATTTCTGGATAGTATTTCTATCTTACTACCTTGCTTCCACTTTTGTCTCCCTAGAATCAATTTTCTATTGGCAGCCAGAATGACAATTTCAAAATATAAATTAGATCATATCACTCAAACTCTCCAGTGGATTTCCATCCCTCTTGAGGAAAGCCCAATTTTCTTACCACACCTGCAGTGTCCTCTCTTATCTCTCCATCCCGCCTCCTGCTGCTCTTCTCCTCTGCTCTTACCACACCCACCTTCTCACTGTGCCTCAAGCAAACCAAGCTCTTTCCCACCTCAACACTTTTACCCTGGCTGTTTCCTTTACCTGTGCTCTCCCCTGGACCTTCACAAGGCTTGCTCCGTTATTTCAAGCACATTTTCGCCTGTCACCAGCTCTGAGTGGCTTTCCATGGACCAGCCCATTACCCTCTATTTCTTTACCATCTTTTTAGCACTTATCACTAAGTGGCAGATTATTATAATAGTTCTTTCACTCTTTGTTTATTGCTTTGTTTTTTCATCCAGTGCCTAGAACAATCTGGGACTCAGTAAATGTCAGATGAATAAAAGAAATACCCATTGAAATAAATTTCCCCAGCCTGCTTCTACAGTAGGACTTGATGTCTGCATAATAATATTGTAAAAGATATTCTTTTTAAAAACAGTCTTCTAGGGTTCTGAGCCCCTCCCAACTATATCCTGACAAATCTATTCACACAGAATTCCTTTCTGTCCTGGTGACTCAAACCTCAAGTCAGAGCTCACTTTGGTGCCAGCAAGAAAAGCCTCTCCCTCTTCAGAGCTCTTTGCAGCTGAGAAGTGTGGTCTCTTGGGCCTCCAGGTGTAATTTGAGCAAGCTAGACTGATGAAACTCCAGATGGTTTTTGGAGCCCTTTGTTGGCTTATAAGGAGTAAGAAAAGATACATCCCATGATGTCGTTATGGTGGCAGTAAGACACCGGGGGGCAGCAAATCCAGCTATTTTTAAAGGTGGAACAGGTGTTCTGAAAGCCACAACTTGGTTCAACAGATAGGATACATGTTACTACGTCCATACAGTGAGTGCTAGGCAGCAATAGCAATGAATGAACTATAACTACAAGTAGTAACATGGATGAATCTTACACACACGACACTTAGTTAAAGAAGAAAGACACAGAAGAATATATATGGTGTAATTCCGCATACTTAACTTTCAAAAATAGGCAAAACTAACCTATATTGCTACGGAAGAGTACATGGATGGACCATCTATAAAGATAGTCACAAAAGTGAGACTCTGAGGACAGATGTGCCCGTGGTCAGAACAGCACATAACAGAGGCCACAGATCCTAGAGATGATCTATTTTCACCTTTGCAGGTGTTACACAGATATCCAGCTCATAATTATTCGCTAAGGTTTATATTAATGGTTTGTGCCTTCCTCATATGTATGTTTATATTTACATTAAAAGTATTTTTCAAGAAAAGGAGAAGGCAGGAAAGTTAGGAAAGTGAGGGGGAACAGAGAGTTGCACAGAGATGAGGCAGGAACATAAAGAGATAAAATAGCAAAGAGAAACTTGGTTAGATAAGAAGAGAGGAGATATGCCGAGAAGGGGGTAAAAGAGAGAAAGAGAGACAGGTGAGAGAAAGAGAAAGAACCAGGAGAGCCCAGAAAGAAATGTTTAAAGGCAAACTGTGAGGGAGAGTAAGTAACAAAAGTCAGGAGGAGAGAGGAAAATAAAGAAAAAGAAAAGATCAAAGATGAGGGAGAAACAGAGAGATGGTGAAGAGGGTTACAGACAGAAAAAAGGGGAAAGATGCAGAAACAGTTATTGGGAGGACAATTTAAACAGAAAATCCAGAAGGACAGGGGACACGCACTCTGGCCAGGTCAGGGCTCGGCTGTCACCCGGGGACCTCAGGGAGGCTCCATCTTGCAGTGGACAGCAACTAGGATAAGATGACGGCCAAGAAAGATGCCAGGAGACCCTCGGTGTCAGGAAGGTTCCTCATCTGTCTGATACAGGGCTGTGAACGGCGGGGCCAGGGCCCAAGCAGGGGTGATGATCCCCAACAGTATCAAAAGCACGGACTTAAGACTTGTCAAGGGCCCATCTTACTGGGAACTTTTATGTAAACTATGCCGGTACTCCCTCTTCGCCTGACTGTGTTCAGGTTTAGTCTGTAACTTGCCCCCTCCCCTCCCATATCCCTGCTTACAGGAGTCCTGGGCCTCAGTGAACATGTTGAAGACATTCTTGACACCCTAGAAACACCCATGGTCTCCATGTTGCAGAAACAGGTGGGCCAGGCCAGGCCACATTGCATCCTACTGCTCAGAGAATGATGTGCACTCAAAATTATACCATTAGTAGGAAAATGGATGAGTTAAGCAGGAAATTTAGCTCCCCTGGTCAGCACCTTATCACTACTTGCTTTCTCAGCAGCAAAGTCTTCTATGGTTTGAAAAAAAAAATTCCAAGTGTTATCCTGAAAACACCATTTGTACTTGTTACCCAACCCTGCCTCCTCTTCTTAGCCACACTGTGCCTTCCTCACACAGGGAATTTGTCTAAAGGCACAACTCTAGGGACCCAAATCCCAACTCTGATTTGTTTTGAGAGACGTTTTTCCTGGAGGAATCTAATAATAAATCTAGCTTAAAGTCAAACCTTGACTTCAGTCATGAAAGAACAGATTGGCCAAGGAGTGAGAGCAGAGGTGCTCCCAGAGGGAGACAGCCCATGTGCTCTCCAGGGCCATCTGTGAGGCACAGAGGAGGGTATGCTGTCTTATGCACAAAGTGGGGTTTCTGCTGTTGGAAACAGAATTGTGAGAAACTTGAACCCAACTTGAACCCGCTGGGGCCTGCACCTGGGATCTGCCAAGGTGTCCTGGCAGAGAGAGAGACAGAGAGACAGAGAGAGAGAGTCTTCATCTGTAACATCCCTGAGCCACAAGGAATGGTGTCATCAGTGGAGTAGAAACTTGAAGACATTTTTTCAGGGAATGACCTGGATAGGATGAGATTGAGAAACATCCTGACCAACGAGTCATATTTGAAAAGAGAGCTCGTCTGTAAACACCAAGAAAAGTGAGTGAGTAGAAGCCCTGCCAGCACCTGCAAAGCCACCAAGTAGAGCGGAACAGCTGGGGGCAAGGGCAGGCCCCAGACAGCCAGGGGTCTGGTAAGAAAAGATGAAATAGGAAGCCCGTGGCCAGCAACAAGCTACTCACTGCAAATGCAGTTATAACACACTGCAAGATTATATAATAATTCTTGAGAGATAAGGTACATAATGCAAAATTTGGGGGCACCTAAATGGTTCAGTGGGTTAAATGTCTGACTCTTGGTTTTTGCTTACATCACCATCTCACGGTTTCGTGAGTTTGAGCCCCATGTCCGGCTCTGTGCTGGCAGCATGGAGCCTGCTTGGGATTCCCTCTCTCCCTCTCTCTCTGCCCCTCTCCTACTAGTGCTGTCTCTGTGTCTCTCAAAATAAATAAACTTAAAAAAGTGTAATAACCTATATAACATAATAATACTAAATGAGCTTTACTGAGTAACCTTGTTCAGACACTGCACTAGCTGCTTTACGTGGATTATCTCATTCAATCCTGATATAATTCCAGTATAGCAGATCCTGTACTTATATTCATTTAAAGGATTAAAAACAAAAAAACCAAGGCTCAACGAGAACTTGACTAAAACTATAAGGCACCAAAATGTTACTCAGGCTGGTCTGACCCTGAAGCCCAGGCTTTAAATAACTACAGAATGTTTCTCCTCATACAATCTCAACAAAACTAAAGAGCTCATGGCATGGGCAGAGTTACATGCTGGGAAACCCGTGTTTTAGAAAGTACCCTGACTCAAACGCACCCTGTGCTATTATTCTTGGTTTTCCCACGTGGAAATGCGGTGTGATAAGAGCATACATTCTTTAAACTCCCTTCCAGCTCAAACAATTTGTGACCCCCTGGAGACTCTTTCAGGAGTGATATTACGGGGTTTTGTTTTGTTTTGTTTTGTTTTGTTTTGTTGCTTTTTTAAAAGTTCACATTTGATGGAGGATGGCGAACAAGAACGTGCCGTTAGATCCTGGCCACAGATCATTCTCGCTTCAGTATTTTCCATTTCGTGCCTTTCAGGACCTGGATGCAAGTAAGGTTACTCTCATGTCCAACTGTCCCAGATAAAGGTCCAGCCCCTGTGGTGGCGCCTCCCCGGTCTCAGGAAAAGGGAAGATGCAGGTATATGATGCAAATCAGGTGACAAGCCAGGTGACTGGCAGCTCTCCAGCCCAGGACTGGCATAGTCCTCGGAGTGCCCCAAGCCAGCCCCGTCACCCACACGTCAGCCCCAGGACTGTGTGCTCGAGGCTAGGAGGCAGCAGGCAGCTCAGAGGCTATGGACAAGGCACAGCCACACTGGTGAGCAGCAAGCCCTACAAACTGCTCAAGCCAAGCCATAGATAAGCCCAGAGACCCCCCCCCCCCACTTGTACTTCATTCCCACCTCATTCTACACACCTGCTTCATTTCAGGAGTCTGGATTCTTCCACCCACTGAGACATTTGATTCCAGAGGCTAGAGTCTCCTGAGCAGCTTTAAAGTTATCTCCAAAGGAACCCAACTGCTACTTCCTCTATCTTCACCTTCCAAAACAAATCCATCCTGCAGGGCAAACCTCAAATACCACCTTCTCCAGAAGCTTTCTTGATTCTCCCAGTCACGATTTCTCCTTCCTCTGACCCCAAGGGTCACTGCATGGTTTTCTTCAGTAGCCTTCATTGATAGAGGCGCAGCATCCCATGATACCGGAGTGTGCACAGAGCCTACTGGGGAATGCTGGATCTGGTGCCAGCTCAGCCCTTGGTGTGTCATTCATCTGGCCCAGATCTCACCACTGTGCCCATATTAATGGGCGCACATTAATAATCATAACACATATTTGCTGGCCCATTGTATGCACCTAACCCAAGAACCAGATATCCCAGGGAGACCCCTCAGTTGAGACACAGCCAATGGGGGACACACAGAAGAGGACCCACCCAGCGCAGAGCCTCTGTGCAGCCTCGGCTGGGGGTGCATTCTGAATGTAGGACATCCACTGGCCACATGCATAGTCCATTCCCCGGAAGAAGGTGCAAACAAGGGTATTTGGGGAACACTGCAGAAGGTATGTACGGGAAGGCTCAAATCTTGTTGCCTTCATAAAGCCAGACTGCAGGGTGCTTAGAGGCTGCCCTGTCAATGCCAGGAGCAGGTAACCCCAAGTTCCAGAGCCCCAAAAGGGCATGACTAGGGCAGCTGCCCCTCATGGAATTCACCAGTACTGTGACTGCTCATGAGGGTCCTGAGCACGTGAACAGGACAAGAGGGGAGCAGTCAAGGAAAAGTGGCTTGCTGCTCCATACTGACTCTGTGACCTCACACAGCATGCAGGCCCCAGTCTGGATGCTCAGAAAAACAACTGATCTCCTCAGGGACAGAGTTCTGACTTCTTTGGCCTCTCTCAGCATCAGCGTTGTGTATATGGTAGCTAAGGTCATGCCCCTGCTAGCCAACGACCTCTCAACACTGCCCAGAGGGAGCAGCAGGAGGGAGAAACTCTAGGGCAGGAAGAAGACCCAGATTCACCAACCCACAGCCACAGAAAGGGGATGGGCCACAGGGCTTCCCTTTCCTCCTGGGCTAGGACAACCGGGGAAGAAAAAGGGCCATAGCAGGGGAGAAAGTAAGAAAAGAAAATGAAGAGCCAAGAGTAGACAGAGAGGAAGAAAAAATGTAGTAGGGATAAATGAGGAACAGGGAGGAAGTAGGAGGGAAGGATGAGGGAGAATGGAGGGAAGGAGGAGGACAAAGAAAGGAGGGAGGAAAGGAATCATTAGAAAGAGTTAAGCAGAGACCCAGAGCCAGTGCTGGACTAGTTAATGTCACAATTAAAAGCATGCTATTCACACCCTTGAAAATAACTGAATTATACTTTGGGACATATAACTACTATATATACCACCTCTCAGAGCCCACACACCCCAACACATCTTCGTTCTTTTTTTTTTAAGTTTATTTGTATTTATTTTGAGAAATAGAGAGCAAGCAAGGAAGGGGCAGAAAGAGAGGGAGAGAATCCCAAGCAGGCTCCCAGCACAGAGCCCGACATGGGCCTCCAACTCACGAACCCCGAGATTATGATCGGAGCCAAAATCAAGAGTCGGACACTTAACTGAGTGAGTCACCCACATGCCCCCATGCTTCTTTTTACTGGGTCCTCTGTCAGCTACTGAAATTGTTGGTTTCAGTGGCCATCTATTATCTATTACTCCAAAATACCTTAAGCATAAGACTCCTTAGTATTTAGACCCATGAGAGAAAGAGCTAAAATAAAAGAGAAGCAGCCCTATATTCCAGGGATCATTTGTTTGGGGTGGGAGAAGGGGTTGGTGGGTTTTTACATTTATTTTATAAATTTTTAAATGTTTATTTTATATTTAGTTTTGAGAGAGAGGGAGACAGAACGTGAATGGGGGAGAGGCAGAGAAAGAGGGAAACACAAAATCCAAAGCAGGCTCCAGGCTCTGAGCTGTCAACACAGAGCCCAACACGGGGCTTAAACTCACCAACTGTGAGATCATGACCTGAGCCAAAGTCAGACGCTTAAGTGACTGAGCCACCCAGGTGCCCCAGGTTTTTAACTTATTTTATAAAGAGGAGAGAGACATGCACAAGTTTCCACCACTCATAGAGAGGGAGCAGTTTCAAGAGAATTCCAAGAGAGTGAATGATGGTGTAAGATAAAGGGATTTTTTTTTTGAACAGGAGAGCAAGTTCTTTTTCCTAGAAAAAAAAAAAGGGAGGTGATCAACTAAATAAAGTTTCAGATATGTAGGCAGGAAATTAAAGAGGTCAAGTTGAAGGGAAGGTTTTACTAGATGGGAGATGTGGAGAAAAAGGTAGGATGGAAATCTGGGGTGAAGTAATGATGTTTGGACCTTTGTTGGGAAGGGAGGAGTTTGAAAGGGTGAGGAGGCCACCAGCAGGATTTGCCCCAAGCTTACGGGTAATCAAATTAGACTTCTGGTTAGACATGGCAGCATTCTGAATACTCGCTTTTATTTCCAGTTCCTTCCCACACCACATAAAGACAAGACAAAATAACTTCTTGAAATATATAAATCCATAAAGACAAACAGAATGGGAAGTGAGACTGAAGATGTCAGGAGAATTGATTACAATCTTGGGAAATAGAATTAGTTAGATAAATACTAAAAGAAATTAAATTGTCACTATTCAGAAAACCTGAGGTAAAATGCCTGCAGATAAAAGCATAATGAGTTACTCACCTCCAGCATCAACGTCACCAGGAAGTTTGTCAGAAATGCAAGTAAATTGGTCCCACATAAGAGTCTCTGGAGGTGGGGCCCAGATATCTGTGATTCAACAAGTTTTTCAGGTGATTTGTATACACACTGAATCTGAAAAACATGGCAATAGGTCAGGCGTTAAAACCCAGAGTCTGAGGAACTATAAGCATCTGCTCTCTCTGAGGATAGGGGTTCGGAGGCTAACCCTCAACAGAACTAACTCAAAGTCTGATTGAAGAGGGGTGAGAACCCCAGATTTCTTCTTTCAGTTCAAGCAGCCACATGACCATACAAACAAGAAGTTTGCTTTCAGAAGATGATGTAGCAGGTGGACTGGAAGCAGATGGACCAAAAATGGCTGGGAGTACGAATGAGTCAATATGCTCAAAACAGGGAAGTTGTAGCAAAACCTACTTATGAAAGTGGCTTCTTCTGACTCTTGGCTTCCAAAATGTTGAGCATCAAGATTGTTATGATCTCCCTGCCCAAGCAGGAAAAGGGAGAATTCCTATGTTGGTGGACAAAGCAGCCTACAGACACTGACATGATGGGGTAACCGCCCCCCTTAAAAATGGCTGCATCTCTTGCTGCCCATCTCCCTACAGTGAAACCCATCAACCTACAAGCCCCACAGATGCACTTGCAATTGGTACTGGGGTGCTCTCTTAAATGTGAAGAGGCAGCCAAAGACCACAGGACATTTGGAGAAAGGATAGAATGATAATGTAACATTGTATGTCAGCTATACTTCAATTGAAAAAAATAAAAAAAGGAAAGGGGCACCTGGGTGGCTCAGTCGGTTAAGTGTCTGACTCTCGAATTCAGCTCAGGTCATGATCTCACGGATCGTGGGTTCAAGCCCCACATCAGGCTCTGCACTGATGATGTGGAGCCTGCTTGGGATTCTCTCTTTCCCCTCTCTTTCTGCCCTCCCACTGGCTCTCTCCCTCTCTCTCTTTCAAAATAAATAAATAAACTTTTTTTAAAAAGGACATAATGCAAAAGACACAAAAGCAGACCAGGAAAAAAAAAGGAAAGAGAGATAATGCGGGAAGCAAAAAACTATAATTAACGTACAGTCCCCTTTTGGGTAATGGGCTTAAGCAATGGAAACATTAAGAAGGCAAAAGGGCCCACAGGGACCACTGAGCTGAATGCAAACAGGCTCATTAGGCCACCCACCTCGTAATAGCCAGCCCTAGCTGACCAATGGGCTACTTACATCTGGGCACAGGCACCAAAAAAGGAAAATGCCATACATCCCCATACCTCCTCACTCCCTCACTTAACCATAGTCCCCCACCACCACCTCGTAGCACACAGTCTCTCCTTTGCTGTCCTGCCCATTGTCCCCTTGCAGTGTATTCAGCAAACTTCTATCTCCTTTGTCCTGCCTTGGGTGAATTCTTTACCTCCCGCGCCACCGGCTTCCACCCCACAATTAATGCCCTCTGAATGCTAGGAAGAGTGTACACGTGACAAGAAAACTGGAAAAAAAGAGTACCCAGATGAAAACGAAGAGTTCTTAGAAATTTTAAGAGTTTTTAGGAGAAATTAAAATTGCAAGAAAAGAAGTGAAAGGTAAAGTTGAGGAGATTTCTAAGAAATCAGAACAACAGAAAGACAAAGAGAACATAGAAAAGACAAAGAAATCAGAGGATAAATCCAAAAGATTCAATCTCTTTTTTCAATATATTTTTTAATGTTTACTTATTTTTGAGAGAGAGAGAGAGACAGAGAGCAAGCAGGGGAGGGGCAGAGAGAGAGGGAGACACAGAATCCAAAGCAGGCTCCAGGTTCTGAGCTGTCAGCACAGGGCCCGACACAGGGCTTGAACTCACGAACTGTGAGATCATGACCTGAGCCGAAGTTGGATCCTTAACTGACTGAGCCACCCAGGCATACCACAAAGATTCAATTTCTTGAGGAACCTCAATACTGCTTTTCCTACTGACTCTACCATTTTGCATTTCCACCAACAGTATGCAAGGGCTCTAATTTCTCATCAACACTTGTTGCCTTTTGTGTGTGTGTGTTTTTCATAACAGCTATCCTGACAGGTTTAAGATGATATCACATTGTAATTTTAATTTGCATTTCCCTGACGATTAATGATGTTAAGTTTTTTTTTTTAATGTATTTGTTGGCCAACTTATGTCTTCCTTGGCAAAATATCTGTTCAAGTTCAAGCCCTCAGCCTATTTTAATCAGATTATTAGGGGCATTTTGCTACCCGAGCTATAGGCATTCCTTATATATTTTGATGATTAACCTCTTAACTACCATATGATATGATCCACCAGTCCCACTTCTGAGTGTTTATCCAAAAGAATTGAAATCAGAATCTCAAAGGCATATTAGCACCCCTACATCACTGCCACACTACTCACAATAGCCAAGAACTGGAAACAACCTTATAGTCCATTTATGGATGAATAAATAAAGAATATGTGGTATACACACACAATGAAATACCACTTGGGCTTAAAAAAGATGAAAAATCTGCAATCTGGGACAACATGGATGAACCTTGAGAACATTGTGTTGGATGAAATAAGCCAGTTACAGAAAAATAGCGCATGATTCTACTTACCTGAGGTATCTAAAACAGTCAAATTCATGGAATCAAAGACTAGAATGGTGTTTACCAGGAGCTGGGGAGGAGGAAATAGGGAGTTACTAATCAACAGGCATAAAAAGTTTCAGTTAAGCAAGAGGAATAAGCTCTAGTGTTCTGATGTTAAGTGTTCTTACCACAGTCAAATAAATTCAATCCAAGAGATTCAATATTTGATTAGTAGATGTTCCAGAAAGAGAAAGTTATAAAAAGAAATAATTTCCCAGAACTGAAAAACATGAATTTCTTAATTTAAGCAACCCACCAAATTGTGGCTCATTTATTTATAAAAAGGAACCACAATAAGACATTATTGTGAAATTTCAGAATAGCCATAAAAAAGATAATAAAATTTCCCAGAGATGGGGAAAGGGAGGGTACATACACAAGTTCAAGAATCAGATAGGAATCAGATTTCTCCACAACAGCCCTAGATGCTAGTACATGGAGTAAGACCTTCAATATTCTGAGATAACATTATTTCCAATCTAGAAGGCTATATTCAGCCAATATGCTAATTAAAATGAGGGAAGAATAGAGATGTTTTCAGACATACAATGTCTCAAAATATTTTCCTCTTCTGCACACATTCTTAGCAAGGCACTAGAGGAGATGTGGTTACACCAAAATAAGAGAATAAATCAAGAGGAAATAAGAAGAAATAAATAAGCATAAATCAAAGAGGAAGGTCTGTGAATATAGTAAATAGAGGATATGACACAGGAGAAAGGAAGAGAATTCTTAGTTTGATGATGCAGGGAAAATCCCTCGCCCTCAAAAGTAGCCGAGGAAGGATTGTGAAGAGGAGACATCTCTCCATGACAAGCACATTGCGGGCTTTGTTTCCCATGCCACAGTTTAAAGTGTCTTCGTGTCATTTCATTTCAGGAGGTAGGAAATATTGAAGTTCATTACTGGAATTAGATTGGGGGTTCATTGAGTTCATTTCTGAGGACACGGAATTTTTAGGGGGCTCCCAAAGGAGATGGGAACTAGGGAAACAAGAAAAGTTGGGATAACATGTATCACACAGGGAGCAGAGGACCTGGGAGAACATCATCCTTTATCTATTTAGGCTATGAATGAGGACCATTTATCTGGCTAGAAGGGCTCATTGCTAGGACAAAGGTCAAAGCAGAGTCACCATACTAGATATTCAAAGGCAATATCCAGTAAGGTAAATAAATCCACCACTGGAAATTCTCACTGGCCACATTTCCCCCACATACTCCTGTCTCTGCATGCATCAAAAAGAGGCTCCAGCAAGTTCTCATGGTGGGAAGTTGGAAGCTGCAATTGACAAAATTCCAGTGAGGTCGGAATTCAGTTACAGGATCTCTGGTTTGAAGATGGGGCTTGAGGGGCGCCTGGGTGGTTCAGTCAGTTAAGCGCCGACAGCGCCGACTCTTCATTTCCGCTCAGGTCATGATCTCACAGTTTGATGAGTCCGAGCCCTGCTTGGGATTCTCTCTCTCTCTCTCTCTCTCTCTGCCCCTCCCCGGCTCATGCTCTCTCAGTCTCTCTCAAAAAAATAAAAATAAAAATAAATAAAATGAAGATGAGGCTTGAGGTTTCCATTTCTTCCTTTTCCTGGAAATCATCCTAAAGCAACCAGCAGACGGAAAGCAGAAATGTGAAGTCTTCCTTCAGAGAAGCAAGATTGCTGAAGTCTCGAGTCACAAAACTAGCAGAAGCAGGAAGGGTTAGGACAGGCACCGGAAGTGCATGAAGAGTATGGGAGGAAGTGGAACGGGGCTACAGAAAGGGGCTCAGAAAGAGATCACAGAGTACGTATTCTAAGGACAGGAGCACACACACTCTGAGCGCAAAACCAAAACCTTTTGTTCCTGACTGAGGAATATAACGGACACGTGACGGCAGGTTCCCTGGCCCTGGTTTTGATGTGAAACGTGGAGCAGGCAGGGTTGAATTACACAGACAAGACATAATTTCAGGCAAGAGTCTACCCATGTGGTTGGGGCAGAAGAGACACTTGCAAAGTGAAAAGCCCTATAGCAGCCTTTTTCCATTGCTGGGGTGAATGAAAAGCTGTCAAAACCCACATCTAAACCTCAGATTCAAGGGGTACTTGGCTGGCTTAGTCATGAGGGCGTTCAACTCTTCGAGCTGGGAGTTCGAGCTCCACATTGTGTGTATAGGTCACTTAAAAATAAAATCTTAGGGGCTGTTGGGTGGCTCAGTTGGTTAATCGTCCAAATCTTGATTTCGGCTCAGGTCTTGATCTTAGGATCATGGGATGGAGCCCCAAGTCGGGCTCTGTGTTGAGCATGGAGCCTGCTTGGAATTCTCTCTCTCCCTCCTTCTGGCCCTCCCCCATTCACACTTGCTCCCTTTCTCTCTAAAAAGAAAATCTTTAAAAAGTAATTAAAAACAAAAAATAAAACTCAGATTCAAAAGAAAATTTCAGCACCCTTAGAACACAGGTGTGGCCCCATCTCTATGTGAACCTCCTGCAATTATCTGACACAGGAAACACTCACGAGTGACCCAAAAATGAGGTCACAAATAGGAACTGCCAAAGATCTGTGGAAAGTTCCTATAAAAACAAATGATGAAAAGAAAAACAAACAGAATATGAAAAACAATTGTCAGGAAAAAAGTTGCTTTTAACAACTTGAAAATTATGTGATTTTTAAAAATTTTTTAAAAGATTTGATTTGCAAAATTGGAAGGACACACAGTGACTCAGGACACAGTAACACAGAGACATACTGTCACAAAGCTACTAAACTTCAAAGACAAAGAGTCCTTTGGGGAACCATGCAAAAATATTAATTCATTTACAAAGGAAAAAAAAAAATAAAGCTGACCTCAGATTCCCCCAAAGCGATTTCCCATAGCAGAAAACAGTAGAGAAATGTTCTTCTAGAAGATAAGTTGTAACCAAGGACTATTTTACTCACTCAAAATGTCATTCAAGTATAAAGCCAATAAATGAACATTTTGAATATCTGATTAACCCTTCTTGTAGAAAACACTGAAAGATGAAGTTCACTCAGTCAAGAGATAAATGAAAAAAACAACAGGCTTTGCACTGTGATTGAATCTACTTCGCTGTAGGATAAAGATTAGAGCAAATGTAGGGATTATGATAACAATGCAGAAAGAAAACATAGTAATATTGAAAACTGACCTCTGTTCTCCGGAGCTGAAATACATAATGCGAAGACAGAGTGTGGATATAAAAAAGGAAGATCGTTTATTACTTTGCCAGGCAAAGGAGACTGCAGCAGGCAAATGCCTCCAAGACAGCAAGCCTGTCTGGGGTAAAAAGCTGAAGGTTTTATAGGAAAATGCAGCATCTGCTTAGTTTCTATTGGAATCTGGTACACGCTGCCAGGTGAGTGCTTCATGTCTTCAAGGTGGTCTCATAACTAGCACTGACACTTTCTCACCAAGTGTACATTGAGGTCAGTGAGATGTCACTATCCGTACCAAGTTCCTGGAACAAAAAATTCTACAGAAAAACAAGTGAAGGGGAAGGGGAGGCTTCAAGAATGAGGAAGAGAAAAATGTATTCAGTTGAAAGTCAAGCCTCGCTGAAGAACTAATATGTCCCTCTTAATTTCCATCCAGGAATTCTTACCATATGGAAAGGACATATCTAACAGATTTGAGAAAAGAATTTGGAGAGTAAATAGGTACTAATGAATACTGAATTCACTCAGCCTCTATAGTAGGGGGCCAAAAGATATCATTGGAAGCTGAGAAATCAAATGAAGATAATGGAAATTTATTTAGCAATACAAAGATAAATGCTAAGAACAATAGCAATTAAAATTGAATGGAGAGGTGAAGGGAAAGAAAAAGGAAAAATATTAATTTGTGGCTGCTCACAGTGGGGAGTTAATAGATTCTGTATAAACAGCAGATTAAAAGTTTTATCCTAAATTATGTTTATAACAGTAATCTTTAGGTCAAAGAAATACTTTTCAAAGTATTAGAATAAACATGCACACTCAAAAAGAGTGCAAAACATATTGCATAGTAGATATTAAAACACAAAAACATAAGATAAAGTAGTATGGAAGAATTAAGCTAAACATATCACTGAGAGCCAGTGCTGTGCTAGCAAATGTTTAACAACTGTCCTTGAGAAAACATAACAAAACACCTTAACTTTCAGCTTTTGCTGATTTTTCCTGGTGTGTATATCCCTACTGCTACCAGTAGGAGAGTCTGCCTTGTGTGAATGGAGGTCTCCTTCCTTAAATTCCCCATGAGAAGACTTCCAGGGAGTCCACGCTCAAATAAAGACAGCCAGAAGGAAAATAGCAAGCACTAAGTTTATTATAGTGAAAAGTACACTCTCAAGGTGGAAGAGCAGGCAGATTCCTAGAGATGGAATGGCCTGTAGGTTGTTTTGGCATCGGATAATTTTTGCTTCTCTCTGGGCTGTGAGGAGCTGTGACGTTCAGTGGGGTGGTCTCTAATGGAGGTTGCTTCCAATCATGTTGGGGGACTCTTCCCATATATTCAGAGGGAGAGTTTTTGACTCTACAAGATTTGTTACCAGAACCATCATGGCAGCCTTTCTCCATGGAGGGAAAGGGTGTACTGTACCTACAGTGCAAATACATTGTAATGAGCCTAGGGATTATCCCGGGCCAGAGGTGGAGGAGGAGAGTGCAGGCTCTGCATCTGTGGCTCCTGAGCTGTCATCCCCAGAGTCTTGGAAGCCACAAGGTCAGGAGGTTGTGCCTTGGGCTTCTACTGTGTAACCTATTTACCACTGTCCTTGCCTCCAGCTCAGGTCTCTATCATTCCCCTTCAGGACTTGGGACTCTGCCTCAGGGTGGTCCTTCCACTCCTCACTTCTAGTTTCTACCTAACCCTGCCATGGCCAATTTCAATCTACAGATGTAGATATCACTAAATGGGAGCTGAGAACTTATGAGAGGCTCCGGCACACCATGGCTGATAGTGATACATTTTAATCAGCTAAGGAGAAGACTTTCATATTGGATTACAAAGCTGAACCAACTTAATACTATACAGGCGATCTTAAAAACAAAGGGGTTTAAAACTGATAGTGAAATGATGGGAACTGTATACTATGCAAAGACAAAAAAAATGGCGGGGAGAGAGATCACAATCATATATAAGACAAATTTAAAGAAAACAGTATCAGGATGCTTGGGTGGCATCCAACTCTTGATTTTAGCTCAGGTCATGTTTGCACAGTTTGTGAGATCCAGCCCCGCATGGGGCTCAGCACTGACAGCACAGAGCCTGCTTGGGATTCTCTCTTTCCTTCTCTCTCTCTCTCTGCCTCTTCCCCACTCAAAATTAATAAATAAACATTTTCTAAATAAATAATATCAATTGGGGTGCCTGGGTGGCTCAGTCAGTAAAGTGTCTTACTTTGGCACAGGTCACTCTCTCTCTCTCTCTTTCTCTCTCTCAAAAATAAATATTAACAAAATTTTTTAATAAATAAATAAATAGTATCAAATGATGTCTCAAAGAGTGATTTATAATGACAAGGCATACAAATAACAATCAAAAAATAATAAATCTGGATGAAATAGATAATATTCTAACAAAATTAATTTTATTAAAATATAACTCACCAAAATTAGTCTTAAATAGATCAGTTACTATAGAATATACTTAAATTTGGCAAAGACCTGTCTTCCCAAAAATACTATGTCAAGACAGTTTCACATGGGACTTTTACCCTGAAAAAGCAGAGGATCCCACTGTTCCAGAGTATAAAAAAAAGAGGGGGTTTCCATTTTGGAACTGTTCCCTCCCAAGAAAAGACACCATAGAGAAAAAAAAACTATAGAATAATCTCATGCATGAATACAGACATAAATCTAAATAAAATGGTAGAAAACAAAGTAGCATATTAAGAGACTAATACAACATGACCAAACACGGTTTGTTCTAGGAATAAAAGACTGGTTCATCTAAATAAATTGCCATATCAGAAAATTCATTTAAAAAATTGCCATATCAGATTTAAACATATAAATACATTATCATTCCCTTAGACACTGACAGGTGTTAGAAAAAATTCAATATCTGTTCTGGATAAAAACTTCTGATGTAAGCAGAAGATATATCATTAACGTGATAAAACGTATTTATCTCTGTCTCCAAACCAACATTTATGCTAAAGGAAGATAGATTAGAAACATCCTCATTAAAATCAATAATAAGATACAAATGTAAATCCCATAGTACTGGATAAAACTTCATCTTACAAACTGTACAACCGTATATCAGGGTAACAATGGAAAGAAATACAAGTATTTCATTGTATTGTCTTGAGTAATTATATTTTTTGAACAATGACAGGGTGAGAGATGTCCAAAAATAAACTGTAGTCAGACTAATTTTCATTACTATGCATGAATGCATCCTGAATGATAATGCATGATAATGAAGCTTTGCTGTTCACCTATTTAAGCATTTAAGGGGTTAAAAGATGATAGATTATCTGAAACTAATACAAAGTTACATATCACTTATATCTCAATAAAAATATTTTTATGTGACTCATGCTGTTATAATAATTCCATATATATCCTTTTTAGAAATTGCATAAAATAGCATTCAGAGAAGATACCTAAAATGTTACACTTTGGGGATAAGAATAAAGATATGTAAGTTCCTTAGTGTAAATAATGCTATAAAGAACATTCTCCTTTTGGATTATTTACATAAGATAGGTTGTAAGTGGCTCTAAGGATATCTTGATTTTTATTGAAGAAAATACCTTTTCTTCTATTGTCATACTTAATGCAAAAGGAGTATTGCATTTTCCATAGCTAACATACTGTTTTCTTAATAAAATTTCATTTCCAAATTTTTGACAAATTTTGTAGTTTTGCCAAACTTACAGTTTTTCCTTTTAAACAAAGTTAAAAAAAAAAGATGATAGAGGTTTAATTGCTCCTGGAGTAATTGCACATCCATAAACAAACAAACAAAAATGAATCCTGACCTAAGTCTCACACCTTAAACAAAAACTAGAACTCAAACGGGTCAAAAACTTAAATGAAGCCATAAAACTTTTAGAGCAAAACAGGAAAAAAATCTTCAAGATCTAGCCTGGGCAAAGAGTTCTTAGGCTTAACACAAAACATCACCCATAAAAGGAAAAATTGATAAATTGGACATTAACAAAGTTGAAAACCTTTGCTCTCTGGAAGACTGTTAATATGAAAAGACAAGCTACAGAATGGGAGAAAACATTTACAAAGCACACACCTGGCAAAGAGCTAGTATTTAGAATATATTAACAAACATCAACACAGTAAAAGAGGGAGAGTTCAGTAAAAGGATACAAACTGCAGGTACATATAAGGTCTGAGAATCTAATGTATAACATGTATCTCAAGTTGATAACACTGTGTTGTATCATTGACATTTGCTAAGAGAGTAGAGCTTAGATGTTCTCATACACACAAAGGTAAGTATGTGACAGATGTGTTAACTGGAGGGGGGAATCTTTCACAATGTAAACATATATTAAATCATCACATTGTACACTTGATCTTACAATTTTATTTATCAATTATGACACAGTAAAGCAGGGTGGGGAGGTACCAAACAGTGAAAAAAAAAAAAAAAAACCACACACTCGAAGAACCCACACAATCCAAACCCACACAAGAAGGGACATTTCTCTGAAGAGGGTACGTAGATTGCAAATCGGCACATGAAAAGATGTTCAACATCATCAGTCAATGGGAAAATGCAAATTAGAACCACAATGAGATATCAGTATATACCTATCAGAATAACTAAAATCAAAAATAGTGACAACACCAAATGCTGGTGGGGATTTGGAGAGATCGGTTCACTCCTTACTTGCTGGTGGGCATATAAAGTGGCACGGCCACTAGAAAGCAGTTTGGCAGTTTCTGAACATGCAACTGAACATGCAACTGCCACACAATCCAGCAAATTACATTTCTGGGCACTTATCCCAGCGAAATGAAGATTTGCAGTCACGCATGAACCTATTCACAAAAGTCTATAGCAGTTTCGTTCATAAAAGCCAAAAACTGGAATCTGCCCAGATTCCTTCAATGGGTGAATAGTTAAATTGGTGATATATCCATCATGAAATACTGGTCAGCCACAAGAAGACACAAGCTACTGATGTAGGAAACAACTGGAATGAATCTTCAGAGAATTATGCAGAGTAGAAAATGCCAATTTGGAAAGGTTACATACTGAGTGCTTCCATTTATATTACAATCCTGAAATGAGAATTTCAAGATTATAGAAATAGAGAACAGATGAATAGTTATCATGGATTAAGGATGGGGTGGGGACAGGTAGAAAGTGGGTATATATTTAGGAGAAACGTGAGGGATTCTTCTGGTGATAGAATGTTCTGTAACCTTGACTGTATCAATCTCACTATCATAGTTGTAATATTGTAGTATAGTTTTGTAAAATGTTACCTTTAGGAAAAACTGGGTAAAGGGCACAGATCTCTGTGTTATTTCTTGTAAATCTTGTGAATGTACAATGATCTCAAAATCCAAAACTTAATTTTTAAAAATCTGATACAGAGTATTTTCCCCTTGATAATTACTGACAATAGATATAATGGAGTTGTTCATGTTTGACGCACACATTATTTCAAGAAAACAATTTAAAAAATCATATTCCAATATCATTATTTGAGTGTCAGCTGCTTTGGGGTAGTAATGTATACCATCAATCGGTGCATTATTCTTCAACAACACTAAGTCACCAAGACTTAAAAAATCACAACCAATGAGCCTCATAGAATCCAGTAATGTTAATTTCCTTAAATGATATTTGTATATCTTCCCTATTTGAGGGGCAGCTGGGTGACTCAGTTGGTTGAGCATACGACTTCAGCTCAGGTCATCATCTCACCGTTCATGGGTTCGAACCCGGCATCGGGCTCTGTGCTGACAGCTCAGAGCCTGCAGCCTGCTTTAGGTTCTATGTCCCCCCCTTCCCCTCTCTCTGCTCCTACCCTGCTCGCACTCTGTCTCTCAAAAATAAATAAAAGTTAAAAAAATTAAATATTCACTATTTGAATATGTTCACTATCTGAAACGACTAGGGAATGATTTGTTTCCATCAAAGACGTAAAAAGTGTAAATACTGTGAAATTGACATATATTTGAAATACCTTTGAAAGTTAAAGTCATTAAACTGCAAGAAAATAATATCAATCTCCTTAAAATGAAGGAAATTACGATGCTATTTATCAACAAATTTATGTTGTGTTAACTCCATTTACCAACACCTTTCAAAATGTCCACTTTTGCATGAATGAATTAAATAACAGCCTCAAAGATAGATTTGAATATATACTGACATTGATTATGATGATTAGATTTAGATATCTGTGTGATTACGTAAAAAGCATCAGGAAAACGAAGGTAGGTAAGATATTTGCAGGATAATGTAGGTAGGTAAGATACAGGTATCACCGTTGCATGATTTAATCGGTGTAAACAGGAAAGGTTTTATATCTAATTCAAACTTTTATATCCACTTATCTATTATACTATTACTATTACTATTATACTTATAATAGTATCTCCAGCTACATACTTGTTTTGAAACAGGTTTCAATCGCAGTTACTGCAAAGGTGAACAAGAGATAAACTGCATAGGAGATTTGACATTTCTTTCCATTTAGAACTAAATTAGCATAGATGTTGCATTAGCAGGAATCTTATAATTTGTCAATATTATTTTTAAATAAAGCGGGTTATTTAACGTTTAGTTGCGTAAGAAATCTGTGATATGAGATTGGCATCTTGACTCGGCTGGGAGGTAAGTTAATTGGGAGCGAGGAAAAAACGGAGCTCAAGAGAGCTGCCACGCTCTCTGAGAGCCGGGCGGTTGTTCGTGGAGAGGGCGCCCCCTGGAGGCCTTGGCCGTTCCACGCTCGTTGGCCCACTGGAGCCTAAGCTATGGGTGTTTGGCCCGCACCCGCCAGGGCTAGCAAATCTTTTTCTTGTTTATCCAAAAGGAGGATGACGCCACGCTGTGTGCCCAGCGCCAGATCACGCACCGCGGCAAGACAGAGAACTAAGGACGGAAGGGGATCCCAAAGCGGGCCCAAGCACAGCAACCCCGGAATCCATTTGCCGGCCGGCCGCACCCCAAAAGGCGTGGCCCGGCACGCGGCCGGGGGCGGGGCCTGTCTCCCGGGAAACCACCCTCGGGCCAATACCCGCCGCCTGCCCCGGGTTTCGGTTGAGCGGCGGTTGTTAGCCGCCCGGAACCGTTACCGCCCCCGGACGCCAGCTACGGGGAGAGGGGTGTCTGAGACTCAGGATATCGAGGCTCCCGCGACAGAGTGGCCGCGGCAAGGCCAGACCGGGGGCAATGGCCGCCCTTTGCGACAGTAGGCATGCTTGGGGTTCGCGACCCGCCCTGGTGGGTATCGGGTCCGGATGTCCGACCGGCCGTTGCCCGCCCCAGTCTCCTCCAGCTGGGGGCGTGCGTCCCCATAGTTGGGGAGAGGCCGCTGCTGGGCGAAGGTGAGCCAAGTCCGCTCACCCGACGTGACCGAGTCGGCCCACGGGCTCTCAGCGGCCGGAAGCCGGGCCGCAGCTCCCACCCGCTCCCACCGAGGGAGCTCCCAGAGGTCCCGCGCCTGTGTGTGGCTTGGAGAGGGGGAAAGTTGACCATGAAATAGCCTCGGAGGCACCCCTGCTCAGGCCTGCAAGTCACCGTTGCAGGTGTCAGTCTGTTGTTACCCAACTTGGGGCTGACCCTGCGAATACAAGGGATAATCAGTGGTTTCATCACCAAAGGCAAGTGACTTACCCACCTACTTCATCTCCCCGCTACTTTTCTCCCAAAGGGTTCTCACTGGCTTCAAAACCTCTTAGTGAATTCTAGTAGACTTGATTTTGGAGTCTCCTTTAAGTTTCCATTCCTCAAGGATGGTCATCTCCCCAATTCCTTGCTTCTCCCAGACACCTACGCCCCAACTAGCCCCAGGGCCCCAGGCTCAGAAAGAGGGCCTCCTGCTTGGTTTATTGCTCTGCCGTCACAGTTAAAAGTTCTTAATTTTTGAACAAAGGGCTCCATATTTTCTCTTTACCCCCCGGGCCCAGCAAATTATGAACCTATTACTTACTGGTCCCAACTCTCATCTTTTCCTGAAGGCCTTCTTTGATAAAATTCAGTTGTATAAAATTACAGTTAAAAGGGATTCTTCTGGGAAGGGGAGAAAAGTTAGGGACGGGGAGGGAGGCAAATCATGAGAGACTCTTGAATACTGAAAAGAAACTGAGGGCTGGAGGGGGAGGGGGAAAAGGGAAGGGGGGTGATGGTCATGGAGGAGGGCACTTGTGGGGAAGAGCACTGGGTGTTACATGGAAACCAACTTGACAATAAACTATTTAAAAAATAATAATAATTTTAAAAAAAGGGGATTCTTCTCCAGAACTCTCAGTAGCTACTAAGAGCCTCAAGAGACAGAGGAGGGATGATTCTCTTGCCTAAACTCACAGTTGTTGGAATCATGAGAGCTTTCTGATCCAGGGCTCACCTCCACCCTCATTATATTTCAGGGCCTTTGGAGAAGAAGCAGAATCCGTAAGTGCCGTACATTTGAAGGCAACAGTGTTTAGCTCCTTGCCTGAGGATAGAGGCAGGTGAGAAATGAGCTCTATTAATGGGTGTTCTGGGACTACTTTCAGAGTTGCCCTCCAAGTGCTGGTGCAGGTGTTGGGGGCAGGGAGGGCAGAGAAGGGAGGCTGCATTGTTTGACGTGATGCGGAAGAACTAAGAGACTTCCAGAAGGAAGCTGAGAGGGTGAACAGCCGTGCTGTCCAGTACCATAGCCACAAGCTGTAAGTGGTTATTGTGCACTTAAAATGAGGCGTCTAAAATAAGATGTGCTTTACTCATCATCAGAAAGATGCAGATCAAAATTACAATGAGGTATCACCTCACGCATGTGAGAATGGCTAAAATCAACAACACACGAGAAACAACGGGTGTTGGTGAGGATGTGGAGAAAGGGGACCCTTCTCTCACTGCTGGTTGGGATGCAAACTGGTGCAGCCACTCCGAAAAATAATATGGAGGTTCCTCAAAAAGTTAAAAATAGAACTTCCCTATGATCCAGCAATTGCACTAGTAGGTATTTACCCAAAGAATATAAAAATATTAATTCAAAGGGATACATGCAGCCCAATGTTTATAGCAGCATTGTCTACAGTAGCTAAATTATGGAGACAGCCCAGGTGTCCATCAGCTGATGAATGGATAAAGATATATGTATATAAGGGAATATTACTCAACCATAAAAAAGAATGAAGTTTTGCCATTTTGCAACCCATGGATGGAGACAGAGAGTATTATATTAAGCAAAATAAGTCACAGAAAGACAAAATCATGATTTCACTCACATGTGGAATTTTAAAAACAAAACAAATGAGCAAAGGGGGGAAAAAAGGCAAAACAAGGAATAGACTCTTAACTCTAGACTTATGAAGAACAAAGTGATGATCACCAGAGGGGATGTGGGTGGGCAGATGGGTGAAATAGATGAAGGGGATTAAGGAGTACACTTGTGATGAGTACTAGGCGATGTATGGAGTATAGAATTGCTAGATTGTATACCTGAAACTAATACTACACTGTATATTAACTAGCTGGAATTTAAATAAAAACTTTAAAAAATAGATGTTAGCAAGTGTCTTAAAAAAATCAAAATAGGGGCACCTGGGTGGCTCAGTCGGTTAAGCGTCCAACTCTTGGTTTCGGCTCAGGTCATGATCTCACAGTTTGTGGGTTTGTGCCCCTCGTAGGGCTCTGTGCTGATAGTGCAGAGCTTGCTTGGGATTCTCTCTCTCTCTCGCTCTCTCTGCCCCTCCCCTGCTCACACTCTCCCCCTCAAAATAAATAAACTTTAAAACATAAATAAAAGTAAGATGTGCTGTAAGTGTAAAATGCACACCAGATTTCAGTGTCTCACTTTTTAATATAAAGTTTTTTATTTTTATAATGATTGCATACTGAAATGATATTTTGGATATATTGGGTTAAGTAATATATATTAAAATTCACCTGTTTTTACTTTTTAATGTAACTACTAGAAAATTTTATATATGTAGTTCACGTATTTCTTTTGGAGAGCACTGTTCTAAAGATTTCAGAGTATTGGAAGCTACTTACCTTATGAAACTTATGAACTTAAAATGTTCAGAAAAACTGCCTCTCCGCAAAAAACTCACATTGCCCTTCGTCTTCCAGAAAGTACCCCTGTGTGATTTAGAACTGCAGAATTACAGTCACTTGTACAGGAAAGTCTCAAACTTCTGTCAGCTCTTGCCACTAGAACCAATTCAGATGCTCGCAGCTGTTTCTACTGCTTTGGCTGTTTGTCTAGTTTTGCAAAATAAAACTATAAAGAATGCAAAGAAGGGAAGGAAGAAATAAGCAAGGGGAGGTCACCTCACCAGTCTTCGCTCTAAATTATTGCTACAAATTATGGGATTACAGCAGCACCTGACTCCTTTTTGTCAGTCATGCTACCTTAAAAAGTAGTTAGCTTTAGTGAAGAAATTGCCTTGTGCATTGGTCTAAAGTATAAATAGGGGCAGAAAATTACCTGCATATTTAAGCTTTCACTTGAACATCCTCCTTTAGTTATGGAAAGTACAATGGGTGGACTCCAGTATCTTAATCCAGGGTTTTGAATGTCTCTTAAAAGCAACATGGTAAGTGAAGATGTTAGTGTTAAATCAGTGTGTATTGGATATTAGTCCTAACCCAGTGCTCCTAGAGCCTCTAGTTTTCTGAAAAGTGGTCCTAGAGTGGGCGTTGGTGGGAGGGGGGAGGAGTGGTTTCTTGGAGGGAATACCTTGGAATTCTGGACTTTCTGTGATTTCCAGTAGGTTGAAGCTCAAGTATTTCTCCTGGCACCTAATAAGACATAAACATATGTACACCAAGAGCTATCCTGGTCTGGTCCTGATCTTGACTTCTGGCAGTGAAGGCATCTTGTCCAGTAGTCTTCCTTGTTAGAAATTTTGTAACTACAAATTCAATATCTTTCATAGATGAAGGACCATTCAGATTATGTACTTAGGTGAGTCTTAAGTCATTTGTGTCTTATAAAGAATTTGTCTATTTCATCCAAGTTTTGGGGCATACAGTTGTTTGTGATATTGTAGGATTCTTTTAATGTTCAGGACCTGTAGTGATGGCCCCTTTTTCATTTCATGCATTGGTACTTTATGTCTTTTTTATGTCTTTTCCTCTTTTTTATTAGGCTACAACAGTCTGGTACTGTTGACATTTTGAGGACACCTTTTTAGGATGTAGGATGTCTAGCAACATTCCTGGCCTCTATACCCACTAGATGCCAGTAGTAGCACTGCATCCCCTTCCCTACCCCCATCCCCACTGTAACAATCAAAAATGTCTCAACATTGCCAAAGTCTCCTGAGACGCAAAATTGCCTCAGGTTGAGAACCACTGCTGTAAGCTACCAGTTATCTTTTGGAGCAATTAAAAAGAAGAGAAAATACATCTTTTATATTTTCCTTTAATTTTAACTATTTTTAGAGATCTTCATTTGTGTAGATGCAAGTTCTGTTTGGTATCATATTCTTTCTGTTGGAGGAATTTTTTTTAAGTTTATTTTGAGAGAGCTTAGAAGCAGGGGAGGAAAGAGGGGAAGAGACCAGAGAGAGAAGAGAGAGAATTCCAAGCAGGCTCCTCACTGTGATGCTGGGCTCAAACCCATGAGCTGTAAGATCATAACCTGAGCCGAAATCAAGAGATGGAGGCTTAACTGACTGAGCTACCCAGGTACCCCTGGAGGCGGTTGTTTTGATCTTTATTTTAGTGCAGGTCTATTGATAATAAATTTTCTTTTTTGTTTGTTTGGTTTTTGGTTTTTTGTCTGTCTTTTAAAATCTATTTTTCCATCATATCTGCAAGATATGTTTCCTGGGCACAGTATTCTGGGCTAACAGTATTTTTCATTAGTGTTTTACAGGTATTAACTCAAGTATATTCTGGGTTGCATAGTTTCTAAGTCAGCTGTAATTCTTTGTTTCTCTGTAATGTGTCTTTTTCTCTGTGGCTAACTTGATTTTCCATCAGTTTGAATAAAATGTATTGGGGTGTGTATTATTTGGTATTTATCCTACTTGGGACTCAGTGAGCTTTTTGTATCTGTGGTTTGGTATATTTTATTATTTTTGGAAGATTCAGCCATTCTTTCTTAAAATGTTTCTTCTTCTTCTCTCTCTCCTGGAATTCCAAATACACGTTTATTAGACTGTTTGATATTGTTATACAACACTTGAACACTCTTTTGTGTTTTCTTCATACTTTTTTCTCTTAGTATTTTAGTTTGGGTAATTTCTATTACATGGCTTCAAGTTCATGCTTTCCAAGTTCATGTTGTATCAAGTGTACTGGTGAGCTTTCGAAGGTATTCTTCATTTCTGTTACTGTGTTTTCTATTAGCATTTCCATTTGACATACATAGTTTTTATCTCTAGTGAAATTTTTATATGATCATGTTGTCTACTTTTTCCACTAGACCCTTCAATATATGTGATTGATATATTAAAGTTATTCTAAAGCCCTCTCATAGTTCCAACACTTAGGTTATCTCTGAGCCTCATTCTGTTGACTGTTCTCTCTTGACAATGGGTTGTTCTTCTTTTCCTTTCCTTATGTGTCTCATAATTTTCTATCCAATGTTAGGCATCTTGTATAGAACAGTAGAAATTAAGATAATGACTCAAGCATGTTTCATCTTCTGCTAGATCAGTAATGTGGGGTGCTGAATCAGTCAGTAGTTGACCTGGGTTTGGGTCTTATTGTTTCACCTTCAGTGGGAAAAAAACATTGGTTTCAATTTCCTCTAGCATTACCTTATACTTAAGATGTGGGCTGGAAGGCTGAAGGGATTTTCTCAATATTCCTTTTCCACTCACAGCTTCTAGCCTACCTTGTAGCCTGGGGGAAAAAAAAAAAAAAAAAAAAAAAAGGCCTGCCTCCATGCTTTTCCCTTTCCGCCTCCTTGTAACCTACTGCTTGATAGCTTGGTAGTGGGAGCCAGACAACCAGTCATCCTGGTCCAGCCTCTCTTAGGCAAGTCTTATATGTTTAGGCCTTGCAAGTGGGGCTTCCTCAGCAACTCAGTTTCCCCATGGCAGACAGAATTCTACTTTGTGTCTTTGATGAGTCTCAAGATAAGAGTCTCCTCATTCCTGTAATTGTATTGGCATGAGATCTTGGGCCCAAGACCATTTCCTGTCTCTCCTTATCCAGGGATAGAAGCTCTTTGTCCTCTCTTACTATTGCCCTTACCCAATATCAAGGGTCCTTTACCCGAGCCCTGGAGGCAACAGAGTTTGCTGCCTCTTTCCCAGTGGCTTGAAGCTATCCTTCATAGGAAGGGTATGGCAGGACTTTTGTCCTTCCCACAGTGGGAGCTTACTTTCCTCCAGCAAGGCCTTGACCTCCAATGGAGGCTGTGTGTGGTCTCCTGCCTTGTCCCAGTTATTCTCATCAGCAGCCAGTGAGAAGAGGCTGTAAGTGGAAGTGGAAACAAGCCCCTTTTTATCTGAGGGGTTTCTAAACTTTCCTGCTTGTCCACACTTGGCCTTTAGCAATGTGTTAACAATTTTAGCTGAATTCTTACCACCTTGTATAGTACTTGATATCTCTTCTTCAGTGCTCACATCCTATCTCTCCTTGGTGAGGCCAGTCTTTCTTGGATCTCAAGCTACTTGCTCTGTCTGCAACCCTTGCTAGGGTGTCAAACCATCCCAGTTTGTGTGGTACTGAGAGTTTCCCAAGAATGGGACTTACAGTACTAAAACCAGGAAGAATCCAGTTGGTCACCCTAACTTCAGCTTTCCAATAGGTTCAAGAAAAGCTTTTCTATAATTTTTCTAGGTGTTTAGGTAAGAATGATGTTCTTTCTAGATTTTTTTTATTTTAGAGAGAGTGTGCATGCATGAGCATGAGAGCCGTGGGGAGGGGCAGAGAGAGAGAGAGAGAGAATTTTAAGCAGGCTTCACGCTCAGCACGGATCCCATTGATTCCATGACCCCAAGATCATGACCTAGGCCAAATTCAAGAGTTGGATGCTTAACTGACTAAGCCACCCAAGCACCCCCTTCTTTCTAGATTTCTATACCCTAGGTAGAAGACAAATTAGTGAAATACTTATGCATATTGAATCTGAACAAAAATGGTTCTTGAGATAGTAAAAAGCCATATGGGTAAACATCTGTTTCTTACTAAGGCAGAAGGGTTTTTGTGAAATCTTCCCTAAAATAGAGAATAAGCAAAATTAGTTTCTGCCATTCTTTTGTCTGTCGACAACAAATTTATCTGATTACCTAAATAAACTCTAGCTGAAGAGGTAGATTCACACATACTATGCTTCTTATTACTCTGTTCAGCATTCAGCTAGCACCAGAGTTGGACTTTACTTCCAGCAGGTGAGTATCTGCCATAGACTTTTTAGTGAGACTTAAAAAAAAAATATGTCCTTTTGTGGAGGAGGAGGAAGAAGGCTGAATATAGCAATAGGATTTTATCAAGAATGTTGACCACCTCTGGGTAAATGTGTATGTATATGTATACATGTGTGTATAATCTTGCTACCAACTGTCTGGGACATACCTCATTGACGTTGCCATTGGTGGTACATCTGGTCTTGTGGTTTTTATTTCAGATATCATGGGAGCCCAAGACTGTGTGTGACCCCTACAGCCAGCACTAATGATTATGGTAAGCAGCCTCAAGGCAATGCTCTATATTTTGTGTGATGATGAAGACTCTATTATTTGCTCAGTTACTCCTTTGAGTATCTGTGAGTATACAAGAGAAATACTTATGGCTGCTAGATTAACTTGTAGTCTGTATAAATGATAACTTCATATATCAATAGTTTGATTAATATAAAAACAGAGAAATAATAAGACATAATAAAAATAGCACGTAAGACTAGGAGCATGTATAATCTCTACAGCTGTGGGGTTTATATGGCTGTAGATATAATAATAACTAAGATGTATAGTGCTTATCATGTGTCAAGCATTGTCATAAGAGTTTTACATCTATTAGCATATTGAATCATCACACATAGAAACTTCATAACAATCCTATGACTTTAGGTATGATTATCCACATATTACAGATTAGGAAAAGAGGAACAAAGAGGTTTGGTAATGTGTTCAAGGTCACACTGAAAGGTCATATCAAAAGATGACTTAAGCCCATGTAGTCTGTTTCCAGAGTTCTTTTAAGCACTGGCAATGATCAAAGACAATAAAGATTTCAACTTTCAGGAGGGTGTATAGTAATGGGAGTTATGTATATGTTGGGGGGGGAAGCCTTTCAAATAACATTTTGATTTTAGGTTGTGTACCAAACAGAGATGTACAGAAAGCTAGAAGAAGACATGCTAAGGAAGAAGATTCAAAAAATGATCAAGTTCTGTTTTGTACTCACTGCAAGTCAACAGAAACTATGAATTACACTGAAGAGTGTGGTCAAATATTTGATGTAAACTTCATGTAATACAGGTAACCCAGTAATGGCGGAAATGTCGCAAACCAACTTGCAGAGGGACCTCCACTTCTATACATGAAATACTTGAATACTTTCAGTTTTCAAAATTGAAAATTACTTAGATGCTACTTGCCTTACAGAAGAAATGGAGGCTGAAAAGTTTTATCAGTTCCATTTATTTTAACCGATTGAGAATAAAACCAATGAATGGCATGTAAAAGATCTTTGGTTTAAAGGTGACAACATGGACATTATCAACTCACATGAAGCACAGTGAGACTCACAAATGATTAGAAGATTCCACAACCCTCCAGGCCAATCCTTGCAATCCAGAGGACTCAGGTGAGCAGGACCATGAATAGGTATTCCCACAACTTTGGTTGAGTCTGTTATTGTCAGGGACTCTGGCTTTCTTGAAAGAGCGGGATGCTTTGAGGGCTTGTGATTGGTTTTTCAAGTCAAGTGGTTATAAGAAAGTATGGTATATAACTGTGGGTGGGGTGAAATTTTTAACCTAACCTGAGAGCAATCACTGAAATCCTCTCTGTACCTACCTACAGGATGACCTGCATGACTTTATACAGCTCTTAAGTGGCACTCATTTACATATGAATCTGATATTCTCACAAAGGCGAAGAAAACAATCTAGGAGTAAGGAGAGAGTACTCCGATTGTGTTGAAAGGTATAATAATGCAGAAGTTCTGTAAATGTTTTCTTAAAGTTAATTTTGACCATGGTCTACAATTTTTGCAGTGTTAGTAATCTAGTATAGCTTGTAGCCCTTAATAAAAGGATGCTATATATTTGCTTTACTATAGTACTTATCCTCAAGACAAGTGAAAGAATTTAATATAACAAACTCAGCTACACTATGATAATTTGGAGTCTTGTACTCAAAAGAATTGAATGAGGATGTACTTTTGAAGGGCCAGTTCAGTATTTAAGGCATTGTCAACAATGAGTAGGAAAGGAGCATTTCTCTCCTAGGATCAGCTCTACTCTGAAACTATGGTTATGCCTTTTTTTTTTTTTTAAATGAGTATTACTTTCTAAATTGAAATTATCTTACAAAAGACTTGGCTTGAAGCTTGATGGGTACGTTGTAGATAATAGACACAGAGGACATTGGGTTTGAGTGTTTAATGAATGTGGCTTCTCCAGTCTCCCCAGCTCCTCCCAAGACGGGTATTTAGGCTGGCAATACTCAGGTTCTGCCTCTCCAGGATGGAGGAGCTTTATAAGGCTCTTATATCCCCAACTACATTAGTCTGAAGTTCCAGTATATTATATGGTTACAAAAACTGCCTTTCACAAGCCAGATCATCTGGATCTAACCTTCAGGATCCAGGAATGATCCTTGCTAAGCGACCAATGCTATCTTGCTACATTGCCTGCAGTTGATACAATAATGATTAGGTACCTTACACAGTCATATTGTGTTGTTGTAAAGAAAGAAGAAGCTGCAAGGGGCATATGAATTCAGATCTTCAATGGTCAAAGATAGGCACTAAGCAAGCACTCTGGTCAGTTCCTACCACATAAATGGGAAGGTATGTCTGGGGGTTGACAGTGTTTGTGACCACTCTCATGGTGCTTATGGGCATAACAAAGCTCAACAGCATATGTTTTTGCCAAAGCCTCAGTAGTTTGCCAAAACAAGGTATTATCCCCAGACCTGGCTGTGGGAACCATTTGGTTGTTCAGATACCTGTCAGGGACATCACAAGGCATAGGCAGCTACTGACTAAGTGGCCAGAGTCAGAAACTGTGATAACTGTTACAATTGTTTCCTCGCGGAGTAATAGCCAGCATTTGTGTAATAGGCTTTGTTGGTCAATGAAACAAACATGGCAAGTATTAACTGTTTTTTGAAGTTTACAGAAGAATGTGGCCTTCAGAAAAAGTATTTTGTATAAATATAAGAAGCTTGTGTCCCAATCCCAGAGTTCACTAATGCTGTTTGAGGGTTTATAAGTGGGAATATTAATTTTCCCCAGAGGTAAGGATTAATGAAGAGTGTACGATCTTACTGTTACTGCAGGCAGTACTAGGTATTTTATTTTCAGGTTGCGTTTGGAGAGAAGCAAATAACTTTCGCTCTTTGGAGTAGAAAGTTCAATCTGGTAAAGGATTTTCCTCCTTTCTTTTAACTTGGGAGAAAAAAAATTAAAGTACCTTTTTACATTGGGAACTTTTTCTTGGTAAACGTTTAAGATAGTTGTTGCTTATTTTTGCAGGTATTTTTACACTGGGGATGGAGACCTAAGACTATAAACAGTATACTATCTCTGGGTTTTAAACAACTTTTTAAATAGGGTTTTTAGAAACTTAGACTAAATTTTTCTTGAGTTTTAAAGCGATTTTGTGAGCTAATTACATTAGGAACTAAAGCGAAGGAAGTTATGTCTTGGAACTTTGCAACCTTTTACACTTTCTACTTTGGAGTTGATTATAAATGAGGGTGTTGGGTGATGGTGGGCAGGACCAGTGCCGTAGTAGTTGACTTATATGACCAAATGGAAAAAGGACAACCACTGATGATCTCATTATGCATTAAAATATAAGCATATAATTTAATGATTACACTGTACAACCACCACTGAGGTCAAGAAAGAGAAGATTGCCAGCCTTCCACATGTTGCTTCCAAATTACAGCCCTTCTCCCCACAGGTAACCACTATTGTGACCTGCAGAGTAACTCCTTTTTTTATACCCATGTTCCTCAAAGTATGGTCTTACATGAGCATCATCTGGGAACTTGTTAGAAATGCAAATTCTTGGGCCCTCCCCTCGGTGTAACACACTTACACATTTTTGTGTGTAGGATGCATACTTACGTGAATTAAAGTATAAAGCAGTGATTCTCAAGCTTTAGCATGTATTGGAATGACTTGGATGGCCCATTCAAACAGAGATGCTAGGGGCTACACCGAGAGTTTTTGATGATCTCTTTCTGGTGGTTTTATTCCCTGATTCTAATTTTCTTATATGCTGGGTATCTTTGACTCTGTGCTAGTCATTGCACTTGACATGTTATTTTGCAGGAATAACTAACTGTGAGGCCTATAAAGAAAGTACTCTGCTCCAAAGAGTGTCTGCATTTGTCTCTGCCAGGCACCTGGGGGCACTATCAGTCTGGGATCGCCTGTTCAGAGTTTGATATATCCTGGACAATGCAAGGGATTTTTACCATTTTTACCATGTTTTAATTCTCTTTAGAGTATTCCAATTCTTGCTCCCTTCAGTCTGAGATCCTGGAACCAGGTTGTTGTAGGGAAAGGCCTTCTGTCAGATTCCTCAACTTGTATGAATCTAGAGTTGGTCCCCTTCTTTACCCTAAAAGGCCATAAAAATGGAGGTTCTAATTTTCTGGGATTAGCTAGTGCTTTCAGGACAAAAGTGGCTTCAGGCTTGTTCCCTTCTCTAGATTCTTGACTTCTCTTTACTTTTGGCCTGATAATTCCTTGCTATTTTATAATCTCTTTGATGCCTTTGAAAAGATTATTTAGATATATTTTATCCAGTTTTTTTAGTTGTTTTCAGCTGTAGGACTGATGTGAACAACCTGAACCACCTTTACCAGAAGGGAAATCTGGAAAATAAATTATTAATGCACAGTATTTTTTCAAAATTCTGTGGCTTTTCAAAACATTAAGAATCTATGGATATTTATATCCTTAAAAAAACTTTTTATCTTTAGCTTACAACTTCACCCAGGGTGAAGTCTTATGAAAAGACTCCCAGGGTTGCATATTTACGACCTCTAACCACTCCTAAATGCTTTGATACTTCCGGTGGGTTCCAAGGAATACTTCCCACAATTTCAGAAAGCCTCACAAAATGCAGAGATGTGCCTAATGTAGGATCCATTTTGCAGTTTATGGCATTCTCTGTGAGGTGTAATTTTACCCACAGCTTTAATCAGTCTGGGCACACCAAAGTTAGGAAGCATAGATGACTTAAACGTCTATCCCTAGGACAATTTCTGTCTGGGATAGCATGTGGAATGCCCCAAACTTTATCGGCAAGTTCTAAGCACTTGATGAATGATATTTTAACCACCTCCCTTTCCCCCCAAAAAAGTAGGTTATATCATCTTTTTCCCCCCTGATTGACTCCAGTGTCATGTTCATCCCTTAAGATAGGCAAGATTCTCAAAGACAAGGTACCCCTTCTCAACCCATTGCTGATGAATCAGAATACATTCTTTCTGGATAGGGATGAATCTTTTATCTTTAGGGGTTATATCTTTTTGGTTATCTTTAGGGGTTATATTTTGAAGGGGATTGGAGATGGAAATACACAAGTGAATTTGGGAAGTAAACTGGCAGGCTTTCCAGATGTCAAGAGATAGGAATTTGGTGAGATACTTTATCTTGAATACTCTCACTGGGGCTTAACAATTAGGATGTATAGCAAACTGTGTAGGCTAGGCTTGGGGTAAGAATGAACAAACTCTGAGAGCTATTTGTAGAGTTCTTTAAATATGCTTGACAGTCATTTGATGAATGTCAGGGTCCCCTGAAGGTGGTAAGCGTTGCTTGTAGTAAAGCCCATGACTCTGTAAGTTGTGGGTCAGGATAAATGACAGAATTTAATCTTCATGGTAGCAAGCTTTAGCTTATCTCAGATAACGGCTATAACCCAAATAGTTAGAGCAGAGAATTCCTTAAGGCAGTTGAGCACATGCTGCTCCCCAGTCCCTTTCTTTTTCTTCCCTAAGATGTGCCCAAAATCTATGGGCTTATGGTGCAAGTGCAGGATGGGAGTCCCACCAGGTCAGAAGGACACTGAGTCTCCTCAGTCTGTGTTTTTCTCTATCAGTTTATAGATGATGATGATCTAGCTACCTTGTTGCTAAACCTGAAGTTCATGTTTTGAGTATAGACTTTCAAACTATACCATTGGATGCAGGAACTTCCTAGTTCAGAGTTTCAAAGGATGGGTGGGGAAAGGGTGCTTTGCATATAACACGGGGCTTTCCACCCAGGGGATTTCTTAAGTTACAATACTTAAAAAAGTCATGACCCACCACAATCCATCCCTTAGCTCATGACTTGTGTGTGGACCAACACGATGATCTCCAGACCAACATGATGCCATCATTTATTATGTTCACATAACTTGTCCCTTAAAATAGAAATATTGCTTTCACAAATAATAAATGTCCTTATTATAAATTCCTACTTTACCCAAAGGTATGGAGAACTAGGACCACATGGAAGTCCACTCAGTTTAACCATTTCCTCATGAACATATTTTATTGAATCCCATGTGTTTGGGCAGTGGTCTGGCATGTAGGCATTTCTTCTGTTTAATAACACATGTTCCTTCTCCTTCCCTGGCTAAAATATAATCTTAAGGATGTGTGGTTGTAGACCACCATATATCTTATGGCTACCATTTCTTCAGCATTACTGTTGCATAGCTGGTCATCTATAGCTGTATCACTGATCTCTGAAGTAACCCTATCAGTCTGAACTTGGGAAAATTATATAGTAAGTTCTCTTCCTGAGCCCAGCAGGGATTTGGGGGAGCCATTAATAGCTCCAAGTGCTGGTCCAGTTAGTCCCAAATAGCCTCTACTCCTGTATTCCTCAGGGAGTCATTGGTGTACATGGGATCCTCAAATCGAGTAAGTGGGAGAATTAGGAGTAGACCTACACTTTTTGACAAAACCCAGAGTCCCAATTTTTTGGTACTTAATATGGATGTTATAAGACTTTTATGAGCATCTTTGATGTTACAAATACTGGTGCCTATTCCCTTTATCTCAGACTCAGAGAAAGCCATGTTTACATAAGGTTGGGACTATGCCTTGGGACAGCAGGAGCTAGGAAGTGTCAGGGGTTGGGGAATGGATCATTCCTCTCATGGATCCAGTTAAATGACTAGGTACAATCAACCCTGTTCCAGCTGATAGAGATTTGATAAGGCTAATGTGCCTCATCTGCACATGTACTTTCTTAACTGCAGGAGAGCCTTCCATTTATTATCACTTTTAAACTTAGCGTTTGCGTAGGCTATCCAGCTTCTGGACTTTGCCTGGTTTTTTATTCAGTACCATGATTTACCATCCCTCAGTTATTCTAGAATAAAGTATGTATCTTCAGCAGTTGGGCTATGTATTATTCTGTATCTGCAGCCTCTAGGCTAATTAGACAACTTGGTATATAGCCAAACAAGCAATTTAGTATTTTCATGAGGAAAGTCAATTACCACAGGTGCTCTGAATTACCTGAGATGTCTAAGGAAATGACTGTGATTATTCCTTCAAGATAAAACTCATAACCAGTGTTTTTCTTATACTAGAATGAGGACTATTTGCTTACTGGTTGTAACCTTATTTACATTGGTATTATGGCCAGCCCTTCCATAATTAATCTTCACTGTCTTCAATGAAGGTAGCAGATACCTCTTTGTGTTTCTTTCAGAAAGTTTCCATGCAGAATTAGCTCCAGGTACAGCAGTATGTCATTGGCATTGAACGCTGGGGCAATGACTAGTCAAAGCTCCAAGCCAAAGAGTCCTCAGAAGAGAGCACTCTACTCACCTTCCTCACTGGGAAATAATACCTGGAATAGTACCAGACACATTTTTGTCTTAGTGAATTTCTTTGTCTTACTACAATAAAGTTTTCTTTAAGAAGACTCTTAAATGAGGATGACTTTAAGAACATGGCCAGGACACCCAGTGTTCTCAATGGAGGAGATGGCAGACTCATTGGTGTAGTAGCAATCTACATCCCCTCCATCTTTCCAAGCTTGTTTCTGTAGTGGTTGGAGCCAAATAGCCACTGGTAGACATTGTCATAGAAGGAATAGTGAAGTCATATACAAAGAGTAGAACAAGGTCAGCTGGATACTTTCTATAGATAGCTGAAGTCATCATTTAGTCAAAGTAGGATGAACTGTGATAGGTAGCTAAAGGTTCTTTTCTGTGTGTGGAGAAAAGGAGAGGATGGGGCAGAGATAGTAATGTAGTCCCTATTTGTATTACCTATTCAGTGTTTCCAGGCCTATTATCTCTGTTAGCCTGTAGACTCCTCCAGGGGTACTTGTGACTTGCTGTTCCTGAAACATTTGTGTCTCAACCACACCCCACACCATACCCCACCCTCCATACCCACTCGTCTGTTACTTGCACATAAAGCCTCCTGCTCCCAAGTGTTCCCAGTGGAGGAAGTGGCCTAATTTGGGGTCACTGGCTTCCCTCTAGGGGCACTTATCTCGGAACTCTCTGAAGTTTGAACACAGTATGGTTAATAATCTATTATTTCTCTTGGTATTTCCTTACCATGACATTAAGGGGTTGCCCATCAATTTGGGCCTTTTTGGACCTATCTTTTAATAGCCAGACAAATAGGCTTTCTACTGAGAACCTCTTTTTTTCTCTTTTTTACATCCCCCCTCCCCATTTTCTTTTGGTTATTTTGGGAGCTGAAATTCCCAAAAGCCATCTTTTCCAAAATTGTGTATACGAGAGACTGGTAGTTACCTACCCCTCTATTCGTTCTTTTTAACCAAACTTTATTTGCATGAAGCACATTTGCAATGTGCTCAGCTAAAACAAAACAAAACAAAAACCAAAACTACATTGTCCGTTCTCCACTACCAGTAAGGATGACACAGTGTGACACAGTTCTTGTCAATGAGGGGTAACTAAATGTGTTAAGAGGAATTTCTAGTAAAGTTCCTTAAAAGGGGGTAACTTCAGGGCATGTGCCCTTTTCCTCTTCTTTTTTCCCCTTCTTCCTGTTTGAATCTTAGGGGAGATACCAGACATAGAACAGGCATCTTGCAACAATACAACCATGTGAGAAAAGCCAAGTGAGAAGCTTAGGTCACATCTGAAAAGGCTGGGTTAACAGCCTACGCACTGTGTGTGAACTCAGGACTGCATATATTTTGCACACTGTCACCATCCCTGCTGCCTTAGGTTGTAAAAAAAAAAAATCCCTTTGTGTACAGCAGATCTGTACTGCTCATATATCTCTAACACTATCTGCAGTAGGACTGTGCTGCCATGATTTACTCTTACCATCTGCTACTTAGACATTTTTTACACCTAAATTCTTTAAAAACTAGCTGTGTGTACCTCTTTGCTACAAGTACAAACTTGACATTTCTTATCAATGGAAGGTCTAAGACCCTCCAGTGGAGTAGAGGGATACAATTTGAAAAACAATTCAGTTGACAAGAAGTCCGTTAATTTTGACAATTAGACTTTAAAAATTATTATCACAGATGTTTTAGAATAGCAGTAATATAAATGTACAATGAGATGGTTTTGTAACACATTACCAATTTTAAATGCATAGATCCATATTTTAAGTTTTGTGGAGATGGATTACTCTCTCTTTAGATCCCAATTTATCTTCAGCCAGTCATTCCAGCTTTGTATTATTTGTAATAGTGAAACACTGGAACAGCTTAAGACCTAAAAATATAAAGGGTTATTGCAACAACTTACAGAGTTACACAAAAGTTACGTATTACTTAATTGTGGCCACAGAATAAAATCTATGACTGCCTCAGTTTACAGGAAGATCATTTCTATATGCACATATATATTATCAAGCTGTTACTGTTATTTTCCTAGATAAATGGGCTAATAGAATCTTTTAGTGTTCTATATAATTTTTCTGTAATGAGCTGTTATTAACTTTTTCATAAGAACTACTTTTTAAAAATGAAAAGACTTCCTCTTGATGGACACTTAACAAGAGAAACAAAAAGTGTTGCTGAGAAATGAAGAGCATTCAGGAACAGCAGGGACCAAGGGTGCCCACTTTTGCTGCTGAGACACCATCACTGATGACCCAGACTACTCCAGACTCACGAACTGCCCTGAGCTGCTTGTAGGTCCTGCATAGCCACGAGCCCTGGCCGCAATGCCAGAGATCCTCTCTTGTATCTGCCTTTGCTTCCACATGTTGCCTTGCCCCATCCCATGTTCACGTGTCTCTCTGATGCTTAAAAAGTGTACTTTCATTTATTCAATAAAGGCTAGAATTTGGGTTATATGCCAGTCCCCTGACTAATGCCGAGAATATACCAGTGAGCCAAACAGACCTTCCTGGAACCAGTCCATCATATTGGGGTAGATTCTAATCATCTCATACAGATCTATAGAATGGGACAGAATTGGATATGGACTATGACAGAATGGGGTGCTAGGAGGCTGAGTTACTGGGCAAGTGGGGAGACCCTCGTTACATCGTGCATTCAGAATTCCATTTAAGCTGAGAACTGGAGGAGGGGAAGGAGCAGGTATGTGACAGTTATAGTAAGGGGAACAAGGATTTGGGGTAGAGGACACAGCATGCACGAAGGCCCTGAGCTGCTCAGGCATGAAAGGAGTGAGAGGGCAGTGGCTAGAGAATGGAGAGACAAGCTTGCAGAGGTAAGCAGAGGCCAAATCATGCAGGGCTTTGTAAATTATGGCAGGATGTTGTCTTTTTCCCTACACCATCAAACCATTGAAAGATTTTGAGCTAAGTACATAAATCAGGTTGGTTTTCACACTGGCTGGTAGTACAGGGAAGGGATTGGAGGAAGAGACAAGAGTGGGATTGGAAAGAATAATGATCAGGAAAGGACCAGACATTTCCAAAGCTGCTCTATTTAAATGAGACAGTATCCAGAAGCAGTTGCAGACTCTGGCCCAGAAATCGTAACCTTGGCTAACTGTTATAATGTAGCACTCTATAGTTAGAACTCTGATTTTGACATGGCTGCCCATCTTCTTCACTCTTCTCTATAAGGGCTTCCATGTTGGCCACAGATAAACTTCTGGACAGTGGTAAGGTCTGAGTTATGAGGTAAACTCTTTGCTCTTCCCAAAGTATTGAAGCCAGTTATGAAGAGGACTGAATAGGGATGCCTGAGTGACTCAGTTAAGCCTCTGACTCTTGATCTTGGCTCAGGTCATGATTTCAGTTTCTGAGATGGAGCTCCACATTGGGCTCTGCACTGACAGCATGGAGCCTGTGTGGGATTCTCTCTCTCCTTCTCTCCTCTTTCTCTCTTTCAAACCTTTAAAAGAAAAAAGGACTAAACAAATAATGAATGCTTATTACATACCAAGCACTGTAATAAGCATTAGCATATGGAGTGAGTATAGAGTCCCTACTCTCATGGAACTTACTGGACTGGAAGCAAACATTAAATCATGCAAATGTGATTATACATGATGAAATGATCATGTCTTCTTGTCAGCCACTATCAATCTTTTAAAGAATTTTTTAAAAATTTATCTTAGAAAGTGGAGTGGAGAGGGGCAAAGAGAGAGAGAAAAAGAGAATCTCAAGCAGGCCTCCACACTGTCAGCACAGAGCCCAATGTGAGGGTCAAACCCACAAACCACGAGATCATGACCTGAGCTGAAATCAAGAATTGGACACTTAACTGAGCCACCCAGGCTCCCCCAGCCACTAACAAGAATGTTAAGGTAACACTCTTCATGTCTCCCAGACCCAGGACTATCTGGTATAATTGTGCAATTTGAGCATTGCACAAAGATGCCTGGGCCAAGGGAGCTAATGGGGACTAAAACTCTGCCAGAATTCCCCTTGTAAACCCATCCCTTTGTACAAGGCTACAACTGCCCAGAGGAAAGGTACATTTTTCTTTTGTACCAAAGTGTCCATCTATAGGCCAGCACTTCTCTTTGTCTAATATTAGAAGGGAATTCCTTATTCTCAGGATGGAATGGCATGCTCTAGCTCATAAATGGGTAGCTGCCCTAAGCACAGAAATCTGAGGTGAATGTCATAAGTATGAATGGGTATTGTAGGCTGAGAAAGAATTGGGAGTATAAGGAAGGCCTAGGACATAGGTATTTTTTGGACATAATTTTTCAAAACATCCTGCATCGATAGGAATTAGGAGAAAGACAACTTAGTGGCAGGACAGTGGAGGAAATACCAGGCTGTGCATTAGGAGGGTGGTGGTTTGGGGTGATAGAACTTGTGGGGAAACCTATGGTGGAGGAAAGGAGATCTGTCACAGACTATGAGTCTGGAATTCTCTCTTGTCCAGCAAGAGAGCAGACATGGAATTGAATACGAGAGAGGCTAATGTCCTGAAAGAGACAAGAGCCTGGAACGGGGGTTTTGTCTCCATATATGAGCTCACAAGATGTTACCCATGTGGTGAACATGAAGAAAACAAGATCTTACACATGTGAATGTGGAGAAAACAGATGGTAATCATTAAGTTGTGTGTATAAGAGGCAAAGGGTCTGAGGGGCAAGTGGAGTTTATGATCAAGGTACATTGGCGCCAAATGTAAAGTAATGTCCTGCAGGTTATGTAACAAGTTACTCGTGATTCCATTACAATATCTTGCTACCTAACCTTGGGGGTTTTCAACCCCTAGGTGGCTGCTTTCCGCCCTAAGCTTTTTTTCTAACCCGTTTAGGTAAGTAGAACCTATTTCCCCACAGAGATCCATCTATAAAATCACATATTGGTTTCTGTATCCTGAGCCTGGCTAACTGAACAAAGCTTTGGTCCAATATTAACATTTCAGTCTCAATTTTGAAATCTTAGACTCCTAGCTTGTGGGAGTGGTTCTGCTTCTGGGGAGAATCCTGCCAGAATAAAGCCAGAAACAAAAAGCGAAGGATGAGGAGCCAGGTATCCTGGCATCCTGACTCTCCCCAGTAGTCGTTTGATCTTGGAGTAGACCTCTCTGAGTCTTCATTGTTTCATCTGAATATAGGAGGGTGCCTTCCTCACTGGGTGACAAGTCTCAAAAGATATCAGGAAAAAACTTTGTAAACTGCAAGGCAATAAAAAGCATATGGTTTTTTCCACAAAAGGCCAAGTTTCAGAGTTTCAGAGGCTGGACCCTGAGCTGGGTTAAGCCGCCTGGGTTGATTGAATTTCTGCTTGGAGTGGCCTGGTTCTGGGGATGTTTCTCCTGTATCTTCTGTTTCTTATCTGTCTTCTGGATGTGGCAAGGGTTTTGACTACACTCTAGCATTGATGCTTCAAAAACTTTTAATTTGTCATACAGACACAAGACAGGTTATGTTCTGACCACAGGACATCTGTCTTCTAATGGAATCTGTGGTCCGTTAAGATCCTTTCTCTTTTAATGGGGGCCGAAAAATGGAGGTAACCAGCACCACCCTTAACAGATGCATTAGAGAGCTTTCCTCCCCTTGGTTGCGAGTTTGTTGAACATTAGAGCCCACACAGCCTCCTCAGGCTCAGTCCCCTCACTTGCCTTCTTTCTCTGACAGATACTCTGAGCTAGTGAGGATCATAAAAAAGAGTGGCAAATTTAAGTAAAAGAATCTATATCAGCCTGTTTTACTCTCTTGTGGTCATTACTAAAACAATAGCAGCCGAAGTGAAGTTTAATCCTTCTGTAGCTTCTAACTAGAGCAAGAACCCTAAAAGGTGTTTCAGTGCACCTTCCCAAACACACGACAAGATTGCCTTCCCCTCTTTCCAAGTTGCTGAGATAGAAGCACAATGTTCAGTCCATGCCCATCCAAAAGGATGTTGAGTCCAGTTTGTGTGAGGACACTACAAAGGTCAGCAAATAGGCCAGGTGGTCCAGGTGAGAGGAAACCTGTCATCCGCAATGAACAAGCAGAGCAGAAGACTAATGACACACTGTGCGTGTCGGCATTCATGTAGCAAGGTGGTTATTACCAGGCCAAAACTGGACCAAAACTACTAAGACATTCTGGAAAGCAAAGCCAACCGGAAGGAATATGTATCTCAATGTCTTTACGGAGACCCATAGAAGGCTTCCTTGTCTCCACACCAAAAATGATTTTGATTTCCATGAATGGCAGCTTTCTCTATTTCATGGAAACCTTGATCTTCTAACAGATCAAGTTCCTTATTTTCATGGACTGCTATGATGCCAGAGCACACATATGGCAGAAAAATATGCAAAAGATGAACAGGTCACCCACACAAAAGATCTAAAAATAGCCCCTAAACATAGGAAAAGATATCCAGCCTTACTCAGAAAAATGTGCATTAAAATCACAACGAAATACCATTTCTCACTTTTCAGATTGGGAAACATTGCATAGTATAATATTCTGATGCAAAGTTATGAGGAAACAGCTAATCCTCATAGGTTGTGGGTAAAAATGCAAACCAATAAAATCATTTTGGAGGAAACTTAACAGTATTTAACAAAACAATATAATCATTTGCCTTTGATCCAACAATTCCATTTCTGGGAATTTATCCACTTGTAGGAATCTATACCACCAACAATATGATAATTCTATGTCATGAGAATATTCATTGTGGCACTGTTTGTAATTACCATACTAAAAACAACCTAAATGTCCATTTCTGGAAATATGTCCCATAGAAATAAAAATTTTATGATAGAAGGACTTGTGCAAAAGAATATAACACTGTTAGGAGTGAAATAAAACAAGCGAGAAACAAAGTGAATATAGGGGTTTGATTGTATACCCAAACCATGACATATTGTGTGCCCATTAAAAAGACTAGGTTAGATTTATATGAGTTGACTTGTAAAATATTTTTCTTTTAATAGGCAAGCTAAGCCATTTATACTTATTTGTCTGACATATTTGGTCTCAACTCTGTCATATTATTTGGCAATTATAATGCATATTATGTTTGCTATGTTTTTCTGTGCAATGCACTATTTTTTATTTTTCATTTAGGAAGATTTGTATTTTTTCTAGTAGTTACCTTTGTACCTATATATTTTTAATGCCCTTAGCCCCAGTTTTCTTTTTTTTAATTTTTTTTAATGTCTATTTATTTTTGAGAGACAGAGAGTGACAGAGAACGAGCAGGGGAGGGGCAGAGAGAGAGGGAGTCACAGGATCTGAAGCAGGCTCCAGGCTCTGAGCTGTCAGCGCAGAACCCGACGTGGGGCTTGAACCCACAAACCGTGAGATCATGACCTGAGCCGAAGTCAGACACTTAACCGACTGAGACTCCCAGGTGCCGCTCCCCCCAGTTTTCTTAGTTAACCTTTTACCATCCAGTTTTCCTTTTCAGTGGTACGCCTGCATTCTTATACATTTGCCTGCACCACAATATGCAGATTAGACTTCCATCTCTCCCTCTCCCTCAGGCCTTCCATTTTTTAATTGCATTATTTCCAATTTGTCAGAACATATAACAGTTGGATGTTATTCTCTTTTTAAAAAATTTTTTTAATGTTTATTTATTTTTGAGAGAGAGAGACAGAGAGCAAGCAACAGAAGGGCAGAGAGAGGGAGACATAGACTCCAAAGCAGGCTCCAGGCTCTGAGCGGTCAGCACAGAGCCCGATGTGAGACTTGAACTCATGGACCGCGAGATCATGACCTGAGCCGAAGTCGGACACTGAACCAACTGAGCCACCCAGGTGCCCCCAATTGTATGTTATTCTCAACCCAAATGTTATCTTAGGTCTACAATAAAATATGTTAACTTACAGACTTCCAGTTTTCTGTTCTGCATATAAGGAGCTTGGAAGTTAGCATTCTTGTCTTAACAATAAGTTAAAAAGCTGAACAGATGGAAGGATCAACAATTCCTCTTGGATTCATAAGAGAATGGAGGACACAGGGCAAACTGTTGCCCCCAAGACTGGAGAGAGTCATAGCTTACCTGATTAGAGACTCGTAAGCAGAAAACCTACCATGGGAACCAGTGGCAGGGTAGGAAAACCTAAACTATAATTGACAAATTACTGGAGGCTCTAGTGTGGACAACTCAGAATTTAAAATGCCAGAGGGACCCGGTCATGGGGAAAGGGGATAACTTTGTGAGATTTACCTCCTAAGAACGTGACCAAATTCTCACAGAATTTTGGAGAAAAACCTCCTCACCCTTCCCTCAGTGGAATGGGAAAACAAACCATTTTAAAATATACCAGAGCACCCTGTTCTTCTTAACAAGGCCTGCCCTCAGGAAAAACTGGGTAACCAGAGCCTAACTGTCATAGGAGAAGGGAATTACACTATTCCAGCCCATTCTAACCTTTTTGCCCCACCTAACAAGGGAGAAGAACTGAGAAACACTTGTGAAGTTCACAGTGCAGAGACATGAGGCCCATGAAAAGACTGAGACCCAATCGTAGGAGTACAGAATAGTTCCTCTTCCCCACTTCACCACCAAATTTCTAAAGGCCCATTTACACCAGTTCCTTTTAACTGGTATCGCATGTCCAGCTATCCAAGATTTACAAGGCACACTAAAGGAACCCAATCTGAAGAGACAGGACAAGCATCAGAACCAGTCATCGCAGGAATGTTGGAATCCCATCAGCCCAGGAAATTTAAAACAACTATCAGTAAAATGCTAAAGGCTCTAAGGGGTAAAATAGCAAGAAGAGATGGGCAAGGTAAGCAGAGAGATGGAAATCCTAAGAAAGAACCAAAAAGAAACACTTGCAACCAAAAACACTACAACAGAAATGAAAAAAAAATGCGTTTGAGGGGTTTATTAGTAGACTGCACAGACAGATGAGGAAGAATCTCTGAGCTTGAAGATATACCAATAGAAATCTCCAAAACTGCAAAGCAAAGAGAACAAAAACTGAAAAAAGCAGAACAGAATATCCAAGGACTGTGGGATAGTACAAAAACCGTAACATACATGCAATGGACATGCCAGAAGGAGAAAATAGAAAGAAACAGAAGGAATATATGAAACAATAGTGGTGGAGAATTGCCCCCAAATAAACGTCACTAAGCACAGAGCCACAAAGCCTACAGAATACTCAGCATAAATTTTTAAAAATGCTATATACCCAGGCATATCATTTTCAAATGATAGAAAATCAAAGATAAAAAATCCTGAAAAGCCAGAGGACAATCTATAAAATTGCAACTTTTCTTGAATTCATTAGCTAGTTAAGGTTACAGATAGCTGGTTATCCTAACTCCAGTGAAATACAGGAGTCTCCAAAAAGAGACAAGACACAAAACACTGACTCACTTGAAAGGCACAGAAAGAATATGGGGTCCAATCATAAGTAGAGAAGAAGAATTCAGCTAACATTTTAATCCAGTTGCTCAAGTTTGAGTGTGAATGTGGGATAATCTGAGAGAACAGGATCCCTAGGAGCCACAGAAATAAGGGATTTCATACTCACTGGCAGGCTTTTCTCCATGGACCCCCACGAGGTTTTCATTGATAAAGAAGTCTGGTTAGCAGAGGAGGAGACTAGAAGAGAAGACATCCCTGGGATACAGGCCTGGAGGAGAGGAGCAGTCTCTATTGCAGGAAAGGCAGGAAGCCTTGTCTGGAAATGTATCTCTTTCAGAGCAGAAGGGTAGCCGGTGGGCCAAGAAGAGCAATCCCTATTCCTCCCAGACCATAGGGATTATGGCTGAGAGGAGCAGAAAGAAAAACATCATCATGGGCTCAATCCAACAGAGGTCTCCTACTGCTGGGGGAGGACAGGATCCCTGACAAGCTATCACCCCCGAAATCCAGGGATGTAGGGCTTGCCTAAGACTGAGGTGGGATCAAGGAATCCTGCCCCAACCAGGTGACCAAGCACTGGTAGTAAGAAGCACCTGAAATCTACCTCTAGGGGAGGAGCAAAAGAGTCAAGAGACAACCTTTCTGAAATGCAGGCAAAGGCAAACAGTAAAGGCCTAAAGATAAGAGTAGATCAGGAACACTGAGAAAAAGGTAAACTTGTCCCACCATAAGTACAAGGTACCACTAGAATTGGAAGCCAGTGGTGAACTAAAAGTAAATACAGAACAAAACCCAAACCCAGCTCAACTCTGACTACAATCACTCAACCTCCCACATACTTATGGCCCAACAGAAGACTGGCCAATTCCAGGCTTAAATACTACGTGCCTCAGTTTTTACTGTCTGATACAATGTCTGCCTTTCAACCAAAATACAAAATACACAAAAAAGAAAAAAAAAGGAAGAAATACAATCCATTGTCACCCAAAGCAAGCAGCAGAAATGAAACAGACTCATCTATGATTTATATGTTGGAACTATCACTTAAGTAACTATAATAATAAAATAAATAAATAACTTAAATTATTATAATATATAATATAATATAATAACTTAAAGGCTCTAGTGGAGAGGTGGCTAACATGTGTGAACAGGGGGGAATTTTAGCAGAGAGATGGAAACTATAAAAATGTCAAATAGAAATAATAGAAATAAACAACATGATGACAAAGTATTATGTACATTTATGGCTAAAAAAAATATTCAGCAAACTAGTAATAGAGGAAAATGATTTCTTCTGTGATAAAGTTATCTACAAAAAATCTACCTTGACTGCTTTGCTGATAAGTCAGAAACAAAGTAAGGGTGTTTACTCTCAAAACCCTATTTGACATCAAACTGAGTTCACTAAGACAAGAAAAGGAGGTTTTATACATATCGGATAGGAAGCAATAAAACTGTTTCTATTCATAGATGAAATGTTTTCTACATAGAAAATCCTCCAAATTCTACAAAACAGATACTGGAACTCATAAGCTACCATGCCACAGTATGTGTGGTCGATGTAAAAAATCAGTTGAGTTTCTATATTGTAAAGGTGAGTGATTGGAAATTTAATTTTTTAAAATAGTACCATCTATAATACACTAAAAAACATGAAAACTTCAGTATAAATCTATGTGTACGATTGCATGCTGAAAACTACAAAACACAGATGAAAGAGGGCAAAGCCCTAAGTAAATGGAAACATACACTGTGTTCATGTTGCAAGCTCGAGGTTGCTAAAATGTCATTTCTCTCCAAAATGATATATAGCTTCAACCCAATTCTAATCAGAAAGATCATAGACTTTATAGTAGAAATAGACAAGTGGGTTGTAAAATTTATATGGAAACGTACAACCCTGAAAAAGAACAACCATGTCGAAGGACTCGTACTTCCTGGTTTTGGTACTTAACTGTGAAGCTGTGGTAATTGAGCCAGTGTAGGCTCAGTGAAAGAACAGACAGTAGAGGGCAGGAAGAGAGAGCTTTAGTAGCTGAGTTTGGAGTTATTTCAGATTAATCTTTCCAGCTATCTAGTAGATCCTTTCAGTTTGTAGATTTGTGTTTTATTTCTTATAGTTATTAATTATAGTTTTAAATAATTGTTCCATGTTTTATATTTATTGTTTAAGGACTCCAAGTTTTCCCATGTTGCTTTGTTTGTCTTCTGGGTCAACCATTTCCTTCCTGACCATATTTTTCTTTTCTATCTCATTTAATTTCTTAGCTGTTTGCTCACTTCTTTTAGTGCCACTTACTGAATTTACATTTGAGCCTCTTCTCCCTTGGGTGCTATAGTGGGTTGAATGGCCACCCCCCAAAGGCTAGGTCCACTCAAAAATTGTGAATGTGACTATTTTTGGAAAAGGAGTTTGGGCAGATATAATTACCGTGTGGATCGTGAGATGAGAACATCCCAGATTACCTGGATGGGCCCGAATTCCAATGGCAAGAGTCCTTAGAAGAAAAGGAGAGCAGTCGTAGGAAAGATGGGAATGTGAAGACGGAGGCAGAGATTACAGTGTTGCATGTACAAAACCAAAGAGCCAAGGATTGCTAGACGCCACCAGAAGTGAGGGGAGAGCCTCTGGAGGAACCAGCCCTGCTGACTCCTTGCTGGCGGACTTCCAGCCTTTAGAAACACCAGAGAATCCATTTTGGTTGTTTCCAGCCACCCAATGTGTGGTGATTTGTTATTGTTATGGCAGCCCTAGGAATCTAACACACTCCACTTCCTAGAATTTATTCTTCAAGTCTAAATTTCTTTTGTTCTACTTATTTCTTGAGTTTGAGCAACTCTCTTTTAATTTCTTCCTGTTCTTTTTCCAAACTCATTTATGTTTTTGATTTCTGATTCTAGGCAATTTTTCATATTTCCAAATACTTGTTCGAGGTTATTTAGTTCAGTCTAGAAGGTCATCATGCCGTTTTCTTCTGCTTCCTGGTTGCTTCCTGTGGTTCAGATTTGTTCTGTTTTGTTTGTTGTTATCTCCCTTGGAATGGTGGAGGATTTCTCACTTGAGATGTATTGATTCTTTTTTACCTTTAAGTAAATTTTGCATAGATTTATTTCATTTTCTTCAATTCTTTTTGTGGATTTGAGATGGTTTACAAAATTCTTAGTTTAAAGGTGCCCTCTTCTGTCAATGTGGCTAAGTACAGACTTGTAAGTGTATTTTTGGTGGTTGGGGAAGGATTGTTTGTTCTCCGTGTGAAATCCAAGCCTGTATGTGCACTGAAGAATATAAAGCTTTACATATTCTTATAAAGCTTTCCAGTTCTGTATGGTTGAAACATACGGCGTTCTCATGAAGAACGTCCAAAAGCACCCAGTATTCTTGCGTTACCGCCAAGTGCTCACTTCACGTTTCCTTCTATGGGACGCTAACTTGGAGCCATCCCCACCTGCACTCCCTGCTTCCCTCTCTCTTTCTGTGTGCCCTCTCTTTCTGGAAACCACTGTTTTGGTATTTGCCACAAAAGCAAGGAAATGCAAAGCAAGAAGGAACCAGTTGAGAGGGGACGGGACAGGAAGGAACTCAAAGAGGAAGAGAGGGGCAATTCTCTCTTGAAGAGAATTCAAAGAGGAGAGAGGGGCAAAGGGAGTTCCTCAGAGAATGACAAAATGAAGTTCCAGGACAATGTTGTTTACTGTAGGCTTAGAGAAAGCCAATCCTGCAGGGATCGTTCCCCCACTGCCCCGCTCAAAACAGGAAGGTAATATCTAATATTTATGAGTAAATATACAAGAAAAGTTTTATAGCTCTGTCAGAATTGGGGGATAAAACAGGGATAGTACACAAGAACACTAGTCAAGAATACGCACACAAAAGTAATCATTAACTCTGAGGTGGGAGGAATTTAAAAGAAAGGAAATGTAACCAAGAAAGATAATGTAACCACGAAATATGGCTCGCCTAATAACATTTATATAATAAAAGTACAATGATCGAATACTGATTTAACCAAATATGATACCAGTAGGATTATACTAGGAGTGGGGTATAGAGAAGTACGTATGGGTGAGGGGTGAGTTGTAAGATAGCTAAGTTTTCATTTTCCATTGTAGCAAATAATTCCTAAAACTGAAAAATAAAAAAGCGATCTTAGGATTGAATTCAGGAGCCACTAATGTCACATTCTCCTGCCCCTGGCCTCCATACTAGATATCTTCACTCACATACCTCAGCTCCCGTGAAGGCAATTCCCCTCACCTTCTCTACATTATATCATACTATAAGACTCCAATCAGGTCCCACATTCTTCTGAAAATCACTCCTGTTCGCTTGAACAAAATTGGTCCCTGGGCTCTCATAATCCTAATGTATTATGCTTTTCTGGCATCTCATATTTTATTAGATTGCAAAGATATGGAACTTGCAGAAAATGCTGAGCCCACAAAGGAGGCAGGGGAATAATAAACGTTCAGTAGGTATAGACATTCAAGAGAGGATGCAGCATGTTGCTTTGAGGCCTAGTGATGAGCACATAGAGTGACGGATGGGAAAGAAAAGGGGCTCGTGAGGGCTAGCGAAGAGGCCAAGGTGTTTGGCATTTACCCCTTCAAAAGGCCTCTTTCCTAGAAGAGGCTTTGAAGCGTATGTGGAGAGAGGAGTGAGCAAAAGGAGATGTTTGAGGTATCGGTGTTTTTGCTGTCTTTTTTTCTCCAGCCTAACAAGGGTTCTAGAGAACTTACTCAAGACTCTCCACAGCAGCTACTGTGTTAATCTAAGTCCTTACCGCAGGCTCTCCTGTGTGCCAGTCACCGCGGACAGCCCCGCCAAATGCAGCTGCGATGCCCTTGTAAATGCAGTAGCTGGAGTCGCAAATGTACTTCCTCTCTATAAATCCACTCGAAGTCCGACCTTGTGTCCAGGGAGCCTTCTCTAGCCACTCCATCTCACTCGTGATCTCCTGATCTTCTGAACTCAGAACAGTTCTCTCTGGATCACTTTGGAGTAGGCAGAGGGTGCCCTGCCCAAATCCCCCCAGGGCCCTTCCACCACAGTGTGTCTTCACCCCACCTCCCAGCTTCTGCATCCTTTGCAGGTAATGGCCAACACCTATGACCTTCACAGGCCTTCTCTCCTAGGCAATGGGGCTGTGCATCCTTACTGAGTGCAGGAGGTGCGTGGATATTTTACATTTACCTTCTACCCCCACGCATAGCTCCTTTGTTGTGAAAAGAACGGACGAAGCAAACTTTGAGGAGTCAGTTACTCCCTGGAGGTCTCTACAATTCAGGTCGAATCTGCAGTCCACCAGAAATTGCTGCCTTGCTTAGCCTCGTCTCCTCCCCTATCCTGCTTCTGCCACTTCCTCACTCAGGCTGTGATTCTGGGAGAAACCAGTATAAGACAGTTAGTAACAGAATTGGTCCTAGGAAGCACACTCTGAGGATGAGATTCTGGGGCTGGACCATACCCTGGCCAGATGGCAATGACTCCATGTTGATAGGCCCTGACATGCTGTAGCACTGCAATTACTAAAATCTTCACCTGTGGTTAACCGAGGCACTACACAGGTAGAAGGCAATGCATCACTTATTCAATATCTCCAGCATTTGAGAAATACAAAGGAAATCAAAATGATGACTACCATAGAACGTGGTAATATTGCTGGATTTCCTTGATATATCAAAGAGAGGAAGGCCCACCGCCTGCAGCATGGAATTATATACCATTAAAACAAAGACAAAACAAAAAACAGCTTCCTAGCATGGTCCTGGGCCCTGATAGAGACAAAGCATCTGATTTTAGGAAATCAAGTAACTCTGGGACCAGAGCTGCCCACCTTGCGCTGAGAGCTGTCAGAATCACCAAGTCATAATGTTGGGCAGGCCCAGCAACAAGCCATTCTGTGACAGAAGTGGTGTATTCTGGATGTGCCTGGAGATGGTGCCAGAGGATACAGATAATCTACATGTGCAGACAGCTCCGTTTTCACTCATTACTCATCACCAATGCACCTGTAACTTCTCTGCTAACAACCGTGGTCTCATGGGGGAGTTACTTTGATTACCTGACAAAGGGGAAAAACACCTGGGTCTGATTCATGGATGGAGTATGTCGGCATAAGCCAAAAATCAACCATGAACTATATATACCTACACTCAGGGGTGGCCCTGAAAGACAGTGGTGAGGAGAATTCCCCAACTGGGCAGAGTTTGGACATTGCATCTGGTCATCTACGTTATATGGACAGAGAGGTGGCCTGTGGTAAGGATATGTATATATAGATCCATGGACAGTCGTGAATGGCTTGGCTGATTGGTTAGGGGCCTAGAGGGAGAAAGATTGGAAAATCAGGAATAAAGCAGTCTACAGACACACCTAGGGGGGTGGGCTCAAAAGGTGAGCATCTTTGTACCACATGTTTCATGCCCACCAGTAAGCATCCATCCCTGCAGAAGAGGCATAACACAAGCAGGACACAGTGACTCTTCCAATGGATGTCAGTCCACCTGTGTTCTTGTGTTTGTATAATAGGCCCATGAATGGAGCAGCCATGAAGGCAGAGATGAAGACACACTGTTTATGGGCCCATGGCTCTGTTTCGCCCAGGTGGGCCTAGTGGCTGGCCTTGCTGAATGTCTGACCTATCAGAAACAGAAACCAACACTGAACCCAAATACAGTGTTAGCCCTCAAGACCAATGAGTCACTTAGTGAAACGTTTATTACATTGGACCCTGTCCACTCTGAAAAGGGAAACATTTTTCTTAATTGGGTTTGATGTATATTCCAGGAATGGGTTTGCCTTTCCTGCTCACAGGCCTCAGTTCTCTAACCAAGGGCCCCCAGAGAATCTGATTTACCAGCATAAAATACTGCATAATGATGCTTTGGATGTGTGTCCATGGGCACAAAACTGTAGGATCCACTAGTCCTACCACATACTACATCATCCAGAGGCTGCTGGCCTAATATAGAGTGTTGAATCAGCCTCTAAAAGGCACAGCTGAAATGCCAGCTTGGAGGTGATACCCTGTGAGGATTGGGTTCTTGTGTAATCAATTAGGTAGAATATATGAGTCTGGCAATCAACTGGTAGAAGTAGGAAATGACCTCAATTACCATCACTCCCACTTGAAGACTTTGTACTTCTTATTCCTGCAAACTTAGGCCCTGTGGGTCTAAAAGTCTTGGTTTCCAGGGGAGGTATGTTTCCACCAAGGGATATATTAAGTATCCCATTAAAGGGGTGCTTGGGTGGCTCAGTCAGTTAAGTGTCTGACTCTTGATTCTGGCTCAGGTCATGATCTTATCGTTCATGGGTTCGAGCCCCACATGTCAGTACAGAGCCCTCTTGGGATTCTCTCTCTCCCTCTCTGTCTGCCCCTCCCCTATTTGTGCTCTGCCTCTCTCTCTCAAAATAAATAAACGTGAAAAAATATTTTTAAAAAAAATAATCCCATTAAATTTAAAGCAATGGCTACCAACTAGTTACTGCCAGGAGACCAAAAGATATAGAAATGAATTGCCAGACTATTGGTGGAATTGCCTCTGAAGAGACAGAACTGTGCTTTATAAAGCAGGTAGGGAGGAATACATTTGGCACTCAGGTGGCTCACTGGGATATTCCTTGGTACTCCCATGCCCAGTATTTGGTGTGGATGGGTAGTTACAGAGCCATGGCCTAGTAAAGGCATGGTAACCAGGAGCTCAGAACCCTGAGGTTGAAGGTCTGGATCATCTCACCAGGCTAGCCACCTAGACTACCAGAAATGGTAGCCAAGGGCAAGGTGGGGGATCTAGAATAGGTAGTAGCAAAGAAAAATGACAAATATTCCTTACAATCTCAGGACTAACAGCAGTAGTGAGGGACGTGGCTTATCTCATTGAGATACCTCTTGTAAGCTTTCCCCCAGAAACTTTGACCAAGGGTTCCTTTTTCTCCACATCCTTGCCAACACTTTTTAGCTCTTTTTGATGATAGTCTTTCTAACAGGTGTGAGGTGATAACTTTTGTGACTTTGATTTGCATTTCCCTGATGATTAGTGATGTTGAGAACTTCTTTATGTACCTGTTGGGTCATTTGTATGTTTTCTTTGGAAAAATGTCTATTTAGTTCATTCTCTCTTTACAATATTTTTATTTGATTGTATTTTTGCTATTGAGTTGTAGGAGTTCTTTATAAATTTTGTATTTTTAAAAAAATGTTTAATGTTTATTTACTTTTGAGAGAGACAGAGAGACAGAATCTGAAGCAGGCTCCAGGCTCTGAGCTTACAGCACAGAGCCTGACGTGGGGCTCAAACCCATGAACCGTGAGATCATGACCTGAGCCAAAGTTAGACGCTTAACTGACTGAACCACCCAGGCCCCCCTATAAATTTTGGATTTTTTAATTCCTTATGAGATACAGGATTTGCAAATAATTTCTCCATTCTGTAAGTCGCCTTTTCATTTTGTTGATTGTTTCTTTGCTGTGCAGAAGCTTTTTAGTTCAACGTAGTCCTACTTGTTGATTTTTGCTTTTGTCGCCTTTGCTTCTGGTGTCATATCTAAAAAAATCATTGCCAAGTCCAATGTTAAAGAGTTTTTTAATGTGATTTTTTCCTGAGTTTTGTGGTTTCTGTTCTTACGTTTAATTTAAATCTGTGGTCCATTTTGAGTTCATTTTTGTGAGTGGTGTAAGGTAGGAGTCCAATGTCATTCTTCCTCATGTGGTTATTCAGTTTTCCCTGCTCCATTTATTGAAGAGACCGTCCTTTCCCCATTGGAGATCTTCTAGGCAGCATATATTTGGTCCTTGTTCTTTATCCATCCACCACTTGATGTCTTTGAAGAATTCAATCCATTTATCTTTAGGGTAATTATTGGTAGATAAGGACTTACTACTGCCATCATAGTCTTTTTGGGCTGTTTTATACTTCCCTTGACCCTTTCTTTTATCTCTTGGTGCCTTCCTTTGTGGATTAATGATTCCTTGGTGGTATATTCTGATTTTCTTCTCTTTATCTTTTGTGATTCTACTCTAGGTTTTGTTTTGTGGTTCCTGTGAGAAGTTTATAAAAACTTTTATATGAATAACAGTCTCTTTTATGCTGATAAGAGTTTAATTTCAATTGCATACAAAAACTCTACCCTTTTATACCCTTCCTTTATTTTTTCGATGTCGTAATTTACATATTTTTGTATTGTGTATCCATTAACAAATTGTTGTAGCCATAGTTGTTTTTAATACTTTTGTCTTTTAACCCTTATGCTCGAGTTAAGTAGCACCATATTCACCACATTAGTATTTGAGTATTTGGAATCTATGTTTATATTTACCAGTGTTGTATATTTTCATGTTATTAATTAGCGGCCTTTTGTTTCAGCTTGAAAAACTTCTTTCAACATTTTTTGCAAAGCAGGTTCAGCAGGATGAATTCCTTCAGCTTTTTAAAAAAAATTTTTTTTTAGGAAAAGTCTTTATTTCACTTTCATATCTGAAGGACAGTCTACTGGGTAGAATATTCTTGGCTGGCAGTTTCGTTCTTTCAGTATTTGAATATATCATCTCATTCTCTCCTGGCTTACAAGACCTCTCCTGAAAAATCCACCAATAGTGTTATGGGGGGTTCCTTGTTGCAAGAATGTTTTTTTCTCTTTTTTTTTTTAAATTCCTTGTCTTTGATTTTAGACTGTTTTATTATACTGTGTCTTGGATAAGACGTCCTTGGTTTGATATTTTGGGGTGACCTATTAGCCTCATGAATTTGCATGTTTAAATCTCTCCTCAGATTTGGGAAGTTCTCAGCCATTACTTCTTTAAATATGCTTTTTATCCCTTTTCCCCCTCTTCTTCTGAGACTCCAGTGACATGTACCTTATTTCCCTTGATGGTGTCCCGTAAGTCACAATAGGCTGTTTTCATTCTTTTTTCCTTTTGCTCCCCTGATTGACACTTTTAATTGGTCTGTCTTCTAGCACACTGATTCTTTCTTCTGCTTAGTCAAGTGTGCTGTTGAAGCTCTCTATTGAATTCTTCAATAGAATTCTTCAGTTATTGTATCTTCAAATCCATCTTTGGTTCTTTTTCATGTTTTCTGTTTGTCAAACTTATTTTGTTTTTATATTGTTTTCCTGATATCATTAACTTGTTTATCTCTGTTCTCTTTCAGCTCCTCTCTGAGCATTTTTAGAACGATTATTTTAAATTCTTTGTCAGACAATTCTTAGATCTCCATTCTTTGGGGCCAGTTACTAGTGGCTTACTGTATTCCTTTAGTGGAGTCATGTTTCCTTTAATCTTTTAAAAGTTTATTTATTTTTTTGAGAGAGAGAGAGCACAAACAGGTAAGAGGCAGAGAAAAGGAGAAACAGAATCCCAAGCAGGCTCCACGCCATCAGCACAGAGCCCGATATGCGGCTCAAACCCAAGAATTGCAAGATCATGACACTTAACCAACTGAGCCACTCAGGCACCCCTCCCTTATTCTCAAAGATTCCTGGAACCCCGTGTAGGTGTCTGTACATTGGAAGAAGCAGTCACCTCTTCTAGATTTTAGGGGCTGACTTTGGTAAGGGAAGACTTTCACTTGCAGGTGGGGGCATGCTGGAGTATGCTGTGATCCCTAGTGGTGCAGGGCTCCATGTGAGCATGTGGCAATACTGGGTCCAGGGTGAGGCATATTTCTTCAGCTCAAGCCACCATAGTCCCCAGCATCAACAACTGTGTGTCTCTGGGGAGGTCTGTTGGAGTGGGGAATTAGTAATGGCTGCAAGAGCTATTGTGATCTTCAGTGGCACCTCCATGGCCAGGGTACAGGCAGTAGCAGGAGCCAGTTGCAGACACACACTTCCAGGGTGGAAAGAAAGGGCCAGGGACAACTCCAGGCTCACTGGCAGCTACTGGCCCTGAATATCAGCACAATCTCCCATTGTTGTACAATCTCTACTGCATATGTATAGTTCAGTGGAGGCTGGTGACAGAAGACAGGGCCTGATCTGGGCCCACAAGCTGCTGTGGGGTGCCCTGGCTGGCAGCATGCTTTCCCACAGCTGCACAGTAGTCTCCCTGGGTGTGTGCACTGCAGTAAAGGCTGGTGATGGATGTCAGGTCGGTAGCACTCCAGGGAGCAGCTGGAGGGGCTAGCCCTGAGTGCACACATAGCAGTGGGGTCAACCGTGAAGATCTAGGCCATTGCTTTGCTCTGATGCAGCCATGGAGGCCCGAGTTGGCTGCCAGTGTTATGCCCAGGCTTTGACGGGGGCAGGGAGGGGGTGGCAATGGAGCAGGAGGGTCTCAGGCAGCTGGCATCTGTGAACACAAATACCTGTAGGATGAAAGCCGGTGAAATATGCCAGGATCTGGCAGCTGTACTGGCCATTTGCTCCTTCTTCAGGAGTGAAAGCTGCTGGGTTTATCTGTGAAGCAGGTCACTGAACCACAAGTGCTCCTGCCGCATAGCTGTGTTGGTAGAGGGGCTTTCCTCTTTGCTCTGAGCCATCTCTATACGTCTCCGCTTTGCTTGTCTGGGTTGGGTGAGACTGAAGCAGACCTTTCTGTGATGCCATGAAAAGCTGGAGAAACTGGCTCAGCCAATTTTTCCTCTCCTGACAAGTGGAGCTCTTTCTTGCTGGGAAATCTCTGCTTGACACGGAGCAACACCAGTTTGCAAGGTGGGGTGATTCAGGCAAAATGCAGCCGTCCTCCTCCTCCTGCAGTTATGCTCTGGTGCTTTTGTTTCACTGTGTTGCTAAAATTCCTTAAGTGGATCCCAGAACTGTTTTTGTTCACAGCCAGCTGTCTAATTATTGATCTTTATGTGGGGACAGGAGCTGGGGGCTTCTATGCCACCATTTTGGTGATTGTCATTATCATTGTTATAGTCTTTGTAACTTTATCACACGGCACCATTACTGGAAACATCATATATATGTCTGCGTTGATCAGTTGGATAAACAGGTGGATGGGTGGGTGGGTGGATGAATGGATGGCTGGATGAACAAATTTTATATTTTTTAAAAGTTCTAAAATAAGAGGGTGCAAAGAGGTGGCAGGATTAGCGGGCACTAGATTCAAAGAGTTTTAAATGAACTGTGGGTCTGAATTAGAGAGTCTGCCCTAAATGAAGACTGCTGAGTTGGGCAATAGTAGAAACTCCCGTGTAAAATTAAACTTAGAAAGCGTCCCTACTCTTTGAGTAGTGGGCTGGCAGTATTGGTGTCCTCCCAACTGCTACGTGGCTTCTGGTGGAATTTACCAGGGCCTGCTAGGAAATAACTCACATGAGTGAAACTGAAGGGGAAAAAGCTGAGATTACTAACTGCTGGCCAAGCATAGCAGACAGTGAGATCAGCATGATCACCCCAGGCCAAACCACTAACTCCCTTCTCCTGGTAAGTAAGCACAGTCTGGAATCAACTACAGTTGGATTATTTTATTGTAAAAGTGGCTACTCAGGGTTTCTCTGTGTTTTTACTTTCATCTAGAACTCTCCGTTGAATGCTACTTTATTACTCAGTACCCAGGACCACACACATTCCCTGTGCAATATGTTCCAAGAACAGGAGGCTTGCTGTTTGGAAAAGAGGTATTCCTGTAAAAACATATCAGATATTTCCCTTTTGATTTCCTTCCATAGAGATTCACGAAGGCTCACAGTCTTTGTCTCAACCTGAGCTGCAGAGTTTAAGACTTACAGCCATTTTCACATCTGTGCCTAAGACTGGTTCTTTCCATTCATCTAATCACACCTCCAGTAGACCTTTGGCAGGTGGAGTTTAGAGTGTCCCGATAAAGAAATTTGAGTAACTATTTCCCACCTGTCTTCAGGCCCCTTCAATCTTCCTTTGGAAAGAAGTGAAAATAAACATCTGAGGAAGCACAGTGAGAGCTCTGAGTGATGCCAGGATCTGAGGCTGCAGTCTTGGCTGGGTTGGCCCAGCTGGACAGGCCCACCTGTAGGTTGCCCCCAGAGCAGAGCTGTCATTAGAGATGAACACAGACCTCATCACCACAGAAGGACAGACCAGATCCCATGTCTGGAAAGAATGGGTCACTTTTGTAGCTAAAGACTTGAAAAATTCAGTTACTCAAAGCTACCACGCTACTCTGCAGCTTCCACCCCCTTGCTGCCCCTGCCCCCACTTCTGGGCTGACCCCGTACGTACATGCACCCCCTCCATACGGCACTTCTCTGTCAGAGGCTATTCTTGCTTCCCCAAATCTTGCTTCATGCTTTGACCTTGGCCCTTTGAATTGAAGCTCCAAGATCTCTCAGATCTCAACCCGAATAGGACGGAGACGCATTGGTCTGAAGTGGACCTGTCTTCATGACAGCCATCGCTTTCCTCCTCTTCTTTTTCCTTCTGTGAACCCCAGGGCCAGGCACCAGCCATTCTTGCCACCTCTCTTCACTACTATATTCAGTGTTGTTGAAATGCAGACTGCTCAAACCACACTGAGTTGTCAATTTCCCAGAGATATTTCAGAGAATCTGAACTTCTAGAGTTTTCTCATGCTTTCACCACAGTCCTCTCTTCCTAATTCCATACCAGAGCATATGGAACAATCAGTGTCCCTTTCCCCTCCTGTTGGGACCTCTTGAACTTGAGCCAGGCCTGATGAGCCTAGAAAGAGAAACTGCCCCCCAGGCCTGGGCCTTTGGGAGCAATCTGTATAACTATATAAAATAATTCATGGTTTGCCTAGCGAGAGTCTGCTTTCAAAATTATGTTGGGCTAGCAGATGTTGGGCCTTCAGTGCTTTAGGGAGAGCTAGAAGATCATCTTGGGCTTTAGAGTTTTCAAGGGTCCAGATCTGGGGTTAGGGCACTTAAAGGAATTATTCAGGAGAAATTTTGACTATGTGTCAAGAAGGCTTTTTGCCTTCTATACTGACTTTTGAACCTTACAATCAGATAGAAATATGATTCCATTGTGCAGTTTTTGAAAGAAAAATTTTTATTCCTAGTATTTTATACCTAGGCAAATTGTTTCTCATGAAAACAGAAAGACATTTTCAGATATGTAAGTATTTGTGTACCCTTGAAACAATTTTTTGAAGATGTACTAAAACAGAATGATAAATGGGACAAATTAAGAGCATTAAGATTGGGGATGTCACAGCATATAAAATGATAGTTGCTGAGTAAGTAATCAATTTAAAATAAAAATGTTCCTTGAAATACACTGTAACTCTGGTTAATAAACTGAATGATACCATCAAAAATTATTCTCCAAACCACAATAATATTCTGAATCTAAAATCTTAATAGTAACAAAGATTAAGGATAGGGAATAGAGAATAGGTTTGTCAATCTTATCTTATATATAAAGAAATATAATATCATTTCATTTCTGACTCTGACAAGGAGTGAAATATGAATTAAAGTGCTTTCATAAAACTTTAAGGTAGAATGAAATATAAGATACATAGTGCACTGTATAGAATGTATATTATATACAGCTCTGAAAATGATCAAATGAGAAGCCCATATAATAAAAGGAGAAAATAAAAGAAATAGTAAGGAAGTATAAAAATAGAATGAAAGAAGGTGACAGTTAAAGATAACAATTATGGGGGCACCTGGGTGGCTCAGTCGACTCTGGGTTTCAGCTCAGGTCATGATCCCAGGGTTGTGGGATCGAGCTCCAAAGACTCTCTTTCTCCCTCTGCCCCTCTCCCCTGCTTATACTCTCTCAATAAAAATAAAAATAAAAATAAAAATAAAAAGATAACAATTATGATGGTTCATTAAAATGAATTTAAATTAAGTTAAAATGTCCCTGTTAAAAGGCTAACATTCTGAGTTGGAAAACAAAATGTGGTAGTATGTTGTTTTTAAGAAACACACCTAAAACCAAATAAGCCCCCCCCCAAAAAAAAAAACCTAAGCAAAAAGATGGTCATGAGTATATCCGATCTTTTTAACAAATGGCATTGGGGCAACTGAATAGCCACATACCAAAAAAAAAAAAAAAAAAAAAAAAAGATGAAGTTGGATTCCTTGCCTTATGCCCAGCCCAAAACTAATTCAAAATAGCTCATAGACTTAAATATGAGAGCTAAAGCCATAAAACTCTTAGAAGAAAACAGAAATAAATCTTCATGACTTTAGGTTAGGCAGTTTTATTAGATACAATACCAAAAGCACAAGCAACAAAAGAAAAATAAACTTCATAAAAATTAAAAATTTGTGTGCTTTAAATGATACCATTAAGAAAGTGAAAGGTAGCCCAGAGAATGGGAGAAATACTGGCAAATCATATATCTGACAAGTGACTTATAAAGAACTCTAAAAATATTCAAATATACAAACACAAATTATGGGATGCCTGGGTGGCCCAGTCCAGCCAGGTTAAGAGTTAGGGGCCTGACTCTGGATTTCAGTTCAGGTCATGATCTCAGGTCAAGCCCCACACGGGACTCTGTGCTGACAGCATGGAGCCTACTTGGGATTCTCTCCCTCTCTCCACCCTCCCTTCCCCAAAATAAATAAATAAGCTTAAAAGAAAACTCTAAAAAATAAAAAGACAAATTACCCCATTTTTATAAATGGGCCAAAGATCTGAATAGGTATTTCTCCAAAAAGATATACAAATATCTGATAAGTACTTGAAAAGACACATGGGGTGAGGTCATCAAAATGGTGGCACAGGTCATTCCTTACTTCAGCTCCCTGCACAAAAAGACCAACTAGCAATGACCCATACACAGAATACTATTGTGAAAATCCCAGAACCCAGGGGTGAGGCTGAAGCACTCCCGGGAGCCACAGAGACCAAAAAGGACCACAAGAAGAGCCTTACGCCTCACTGTAAATGCATTGCCCTTGCCTCCACTTGTACTGTGCTACAGAGTGGGTGCCCCTGAGCCTCGAGCCTAAGGTGCACATCCAGCTCCCCCAGCATTGTGGGATGCTTTCCGGGGGACCCTTTTGGGTTTCACCTCAAGGGGATCACTGGGGGAATGTGCAGGGCTCAACCACCATGCATCAGATAGAGATGAAGAAGGAGGACAGAACCTACGGCCACCAGTGCTCAGATCTTGGGGGATCTCATTTCTGCACGCAGCAGCACTTGAGCAGAGATTCCAGCCAGGGCCGCTGCCCATCTATCTGCAGAATCAAGCTGGTGGCCCTGATTGGCCAGGGAGCTTGGTTGGCACTTCTGCCAGATTTGAGTCCCAGTCGAGGGGCCATGTAGACTGTGGAGTCTCCTTGCTCTGCCGGGGTGGGGAACAAGATTCGCAGCCCCACCCAAGCTCCTGAGCACAGCCTCCAGTCCCACCTATCCAGGAAGCCTTGCCAATAAACTAGGGCAACTATGGAGCTCATCCTACAACCCTGATTGGGCAGGGACCCAAGCCAGCCACCCAGTTCAGCTGTTAAGCATAGCTTCTGACGCCGCAAAACCAGGGAGCCTGAAGAGTGACCCTAGGCAGGCTCAGAGTTCAGCCTGTGGTCCTGCCAAGCCATGGAGCGCAGCCTATAGTCATGCCCAGCAGAAGACCCCCGCCTACGGCCCTGTCTGACTGCTGAACACAACCTGTGGCCTTGCACAGGCAGGGAGCTGATGGTGCCTGGACTCGATCACAGGGCTTAGCCTGCAGCCCAGACTAATGAAGGAGCCCAGACAGGAACCCTGCTTGACCGCAGAACAGAGTCTCTAGTTCCACCCAACTGCAGAATACAGCTGGAGGCCTCTTCCGACCACAGAACCTGGCCAGAAACTACGTGCTGGGCAAGTTTCTGTTGGCTGTTGACAAGAAGCCTGAGTTCTCAGAACTTTTCCATAGGACTGCCGGGGTGTCCTCAGGATGTGGTGGTTGGCTTCTAGAGCAAGTGATCCAAATGAGAGCAAGGTGGAAGCTACAATGTCTTTGTGACCTAACCTCAGAGGCAATACGCTGTCATTTCCTCAGGATCCTATCAGTGACACAGATTGGCGCTATTCAGTGGGGGAAGGGATTACATACCACATGAACACGAGGAAGTGAGGGTCACTGGGTGTATTCTGAAGCCTGGCTACTACAGTCTGCCTTAATGACCTTAACCCTACCACATGCAAAATATACTCACAGCTTCCAAATCCTTCTTGCTCCCACCACACACATTTCCTCCCTTTCCAGTATCAGTGGAGCACAGCCAGTAGCCTGTCAGATCCCAAAAACCAGCCTTCAGCCCTCACGGATCACAAAGCACAACCTGAGTCCCTCTCCAGAGTTTTCCTGAACACAGAGTCAAGCTAGCAGAACCACCATATCAGAGAGCACAGCCTGATATCCGCAACCAACCAAGAGAGATTGTGGAGTCCAGCCTGTAGCCCTGCCCAGTCCCAGAGGCCACCCAGTGACACCACCATGCCAGGGAACACAGCCTGAGACCATACCTAACCAGAAGTGATTGCAGAGCCCAGCGAGTGGCACCACCCCTGACCTCAGAGCCATGTCTTAACATGGCTCTTAAGAACCATCTTGGAAGGAGACCAGCCACCGGTTAAGCCCTCAGGTAGCTGCAGCCCTGGCTGCCATCTTAACCCCAATCTGTGGGAGATCCCAAGGCAGAAGCACCTGGCTAACCTACTCCCCAATTCTCGACTCACAGACACTGTGGAATACATGTTTACTGTTGCTTAAAGCTGCTGGCCATTTGTTAGATAAACTACTATAACTGACCCACACTCCTCCTTTTCTAGGTTCACTAATTTCTATGGAGAAAATGGAAAGGAATAACAAAATAACAAACCAGAAAATGTCACAAAGTTTCTAGCAATCTTAGAGTGCTTCCTTTGGTTTATTCCCCTGCTGCCTTTTCTGGTTTTCTAAGACTATTCCAGAACTCGCTCTAAGATGACTCTGCGAGTCTTCCAGCCACAGTTGCTGAGAGGAAAAGTCTACCTATCCTATCCACCTGCCACCTCCCAGTGCAGTCAGAGATGATGACATGCGCTTATATGTGCAGTTACTGGGGGAAACACAAGTGTAAAGAAACTATATGTCCAATTCTAAGGAAAACTGTATAAAGTATAACACATTTTTATAATAGCATATCGTGCAACTGTTACGAAGCATAATTACAAAGAAATACTTACTGATTTGGAGACAATTTTATGATGTCTTTTTAACCTAAAAAAAAAAAGTGAGATGGTGTGTGTGTGTGTGTGTGTGTGTGTGTGTGTGTATATATATATATATATATATATATATATATATATATATGTAGTAAGACAGAATTGGGAAGTACTAGCAGGGATTATCTTTGGATGATAGGAGGCAGAGGACTTTTTCCCTGTATGGTTCTGTGTTTTTAACAGTGAATATGTACTACTTTTATTTTTTTTAATGTTTATTTTTGAGAAAGAGAACACACACAAGAGGGGAGAGGTAGAGAGAGAAGGAGAGAGAGAATCCCAAGCAGGCTCCACACTGTCCGCATGGAGCCCAACGAGGGGCTCCATCCCACAAACCTGAGGTCATGACCTGAGCCAAAATCAAAATTCAGAACCTAACTGACTAAGCCACCCAGATGCCCCTGTACTACTTTTATACTCAGAAAAACCATTTAAAGAAAAAAGAGAATTCTTCCCATCCCGTAAAACTGTCACCCATTAAGACTACCCAAATCCGGGGTGCCTGGGTGGCTTAGCAGGTTAAACGTCCAACTCTTGGTTTTGGCTCGGGTCATGATCTCATGGTTCGTGAGTTCAAGCCCTGCATCAGGTTCTGTGCTGATGGCATGGAGCCTATTTGGGATTTTCTCTGTCTCTCTGTCTCTGTCCACCCCCCCCCAAAATAAACTTTAAAAAAAATTACAAAATAAAGACTACCCAAATTCCTGTCAATATCAATCTTATGTTCTATAACTTCATCATTGTACTCTTCCTTGTATTATCCTATTTCTTCATATTTGGCATTTGCCTGGTGTTTTCCTTCTATGCAGTTATAAATGCACGCCTAACAACCTAAGTGTACTACCTAGCTTTAGGTCTCCCGATGTGGCACCACTGCTCTCTCACATGACCATGATGCTGCTCACAGGCAGAGCAGGCCCATTCTCCCAGGCCCCAAATTCTTGGACGACAGGCACTAGTACTATTCATCACTGTCTCCCAGCACCACATACAGTAGGTACTTCCTGGGGACTCACTGGGCTGAACAGAATTCCTCTTCCCATTATCAGCTTGTTTCCCAGTCAGGCCCAAGGAGGACTGGATGGTGGCATGAATGCATGGGGTGGTGGGATTTCGTGGACGCCAGTGAGGCCTTTTCCTCTCTCTTGCAACTGATGCCATTATCCCAGCTCATAGGGTTGGAAAAGTGGAAAGTGACCATGGAGCATTAATGCACTCCCTGTCACATCACAGCACATCCGGGAAGTCTGCCCCAAGGGTCACAAGGGAAGAGGAAACCAAAGCCACACATTAGGCCTGGGAGCTAGGAATGGGGGGTGGGGGTGGGGGTGGGGGGAGACAGCCCAGAAGTCTCCTTTGTGGCTGATGAGGTAAGGAAGAGCCAGGGCCCCATTCTTCCTCCCTCACACCCAACATAAACACCTTTAAAAAAGCAGAAGCAGAAGACAGGGCGCCTGTCCATTAAGCATCCCACTTTGGCTCAGGTCGTGATCTCTGGTTCCCAAGTTCAGCCCAGCATCAGGCTCTCACCTGGCAGCATGCAGCCTGCTTCAGATCCTGTGTCTTGTCTCTCTTTCTGCCCCTCCCCTGCTTGTACCTTCTCTCTCTCTCTCTCTCTTTCTCTCTCAAAAACAAATAAACATTAAAAACAGAAAGCAGCAGATTAACCAGTCAGAAGTAGGAGAGAAGCGCATGGGTGGGGCAGTGGGTTTAAGTGACCAACTTGGGCTCAGGTCATGATCTCCCAGTTTGTGCCTTTTTGGTCCATTTGCTGTCAGCACAGAGCCCCCTTCAGATGCCCTATCCCCCTCTCTGCCCCTCCTCTATGCATTCACCATCTTTCTCTCAAAAATAAACATTAAAAAAGGAAAAAAAGGGGGGGGGGCGCCTGGGTGGCTCAGTCGCGTCTGACTTCGGCTCAGGTCATGATCTCACAGTTTGTGGGTTCGAGCCCTGTGTCAGGTTCTGTGCTGACAGCTCAGAGCCTGGAGCCTGCTTCTGATTCTGTGTCCCTCTCTCTCTGCCCCTCCCCTGCTCATGATCTGTCTCTGTCTCTCAAAAATAAATAAATGTTTAAAAAAAAAACATACCTTTAAAAAAAAGATTTAAAGAAAGGGAGAAAGAGGAAGGAATGAAGGAAGGAAGGGAGGAGGGAAGGGGAAGGAAGGAAAGAAGTGGGGAAAGAGGGAGGGAGGAACGAAGAAAGAAGACGAAGGAAGGAAGGAAGGAAGGAAGGAAGGAAGGAAGGAAGGAAAGAGAGAGGGAGGGAGGAAGTAAGAAAGGGAAGGAAGGGAAAAAGGGAGGGAGGGAAGGAAGGAAGGAAGGAAGGAAGGAAGGAAGGAGGGAGGGAAAGAAGGTAGGGAAAGAAGGTAGGGAAGGAAGGAAGGTGTGGGGGCGGGGGGGGGGGTGGGGAGGCAGGAAAGACAGCCTGAGGTGGTGCAGAAATTCCCCTCCAGGCCCAGATAGAGGAGCCCAGCCCACCAGCTCACCAGCTAAGGGGACCTTACAGAGAATGGGAGCCATTGTAAAAGGCGGCAAGCACAAATCTCCGTTCCCAAACTGACTGAAATCTATTTTTCTGCCACTTCTTTTTTGAGCTCCCTCTCTACTGGGATCCAGACAGAAACCCAATCTTTGCTGACAGGGCATCACATCTGAGTTCCAGGGAACTTACAGCACGAAGGCAGTGGGCGCTGGTGTCCGAAGGACATACGGGCATACCTTGTTTTCTTGTACTTTGCTTTACTGCACTGTGTGGATACTGCATTTAAAAAACTGAAGGTCTGTGGCAACCCTGCGTCTGGCAAGTCTATTGGTGCTATTTTTCCAACAGCAGTTGCTCACTTCCTGTCTCTGTGTCACATTTTGCTAATTCACGCAATATTTCAAACTTGCTCACTACTGTTACATTTGAACAGCTGCAATCTCATGATCACACTTGAATGGATGAAAAGTTGCTTCTTATGCATGAGCACAGAAAGTGGTTTCTTGAGATGGAATCTATTCCTGGTGGAGATGCTGTGAAGACTGTCGAAATGACAACAAAGGATTTAGAGTTATAAGCTTAGCTGATAAAGCAGCAGCAAGGTTTGAGAGGATGGACCCCAAATTTGAAACAAGTTCTCCTGTGGGTAAAAGGTATCCAACAGGATTGCATGCTACAGAGAAATCATCGGTGAAAGGAAGAGTCAATCGATTGGCCAACTTCATCGTTGTCGTATTTTAGAAACTGGCACAGCTCCCCCACCCCAGCCTTTGGTAACCACCACCCTGACCAGGCAGCAGCCAGCAACATCCAGGCAAGACCCTCCACTTAGGACTCCCTGAAAGCTTGGATGATGGCTAGCATTTTTTAGCAATAAAATATATTTTTTAATGTTTATTTTTGAAAGCGCACAAGTGGGGGAGAGGCAGAAGAAGGGTCCAAAGTGGGCTCCCTGCTGACAGCGGCGAGCCCAATGTGGGGCTCGAACTCACGAACCGAACCGAGAGATCATGACCTGAGCCAAAGTCGTACGCTCAACTGACTGAGCCACCCAGGCTTCCCACAATAAAATATTTTTTGATCAAATAGTTTTTGTAGATGCAGTGCTGCTGCACACTTAACAGACTACAGTATAGGGTAGTGCAGTGTAGGGGGACATATCCAACCCATAATGGGAGGTGCCCAGTTCACAGAGAAAAGGGATTCTCCTTTCTCTTCTGGTTCCTGCTTCTCAGATTTTCATCCAAACATTTTGGCTATTCTCTTGGGACATCATTCCCTTAAGAGTTTTAGGCTTTTGCAAACCAAGGTAAAGACCTTCCTTTCATCCTTCCTGACCTACTGCACCCCTTCCCTGAGGTGCTGGACAAACAACTTCGTCATTTGAACCCAAGCAAGAGCAAAAGGAAAAAACAAGCGATCGGTCAATATCTCAAAGATGCTGTCTGCCACGTAGGTGAGCATCCTTCTTCCTGGGGGGGGGGTGGAGAGGAGTGGGAAAGTGGGAAAGGATTCAGGGCTTCGGGACTCCAGTCGTGTCTTCTTTGGAGATTAAAGTTGACCACCAGCAGTTCACTCACTTAGCAAGTAAGAAGAGAGGGATATGCTTTTTGAAAAACACATTTATTTTAAAATTTTACATAATCTTTGGAGATAATTCATCATCAGATCAGGCACGGTTCAGACACTTCTGAGATCAAGGTCTCCAAACCAGCGTGAATAGTTTCTGTGATTGAAGAGCAGGGGGACCTCATGATATAGGATGAAGTGATGGCTACTGACAAAGACACGACCCCTTCGAGACGGGGCTTCCCAAATGCAGCACGCAGTCACCATTCTTAAATTATCTGTCACAAATATGAAACATCTCACCAGACCAAGAATACCCCTATCTTATTTGCATGTCACTAGTTTCCATAGAGAGACAACACAGAATTAAATTAACTGGATCCCTTATATGCACAGTAACAATTAAAGCTAGCGTCTACCCAGTGTAGTCTCCTCATCCACACCAACACCTACTTCCTGTGGATGGAATGCCTCCTTCCTCTCACTGTCTGTGATTCAGGGATTGCAGCAAGCACATCAAATCAGAACATAAAGCAACTCATGGGCCTGGAGAGGGGAAAGACTCTCCACACAGCAGGAAGCGGCCCAAGCGCACTGCCCATTCCTAAGCAGAGAGGCAGAGCTGCAAGCAGGAAGGAAGACGGGGCGGGGGGGAAGAACGCGGGGGGGGGGGGGGGGGCAGACACGCTCTGCACAATCCACTGCCTCGGATGGTTTCCTGGGCATTCCAGGCTGGTGTCCTAATAGGACAGTTAATTCCCTGATAACAGCGCCCCCTCTCTGGCCTCCCTCAAAGCAAGGTCTTGCCCAGGTGTGAGCACACAGCAGGAAGAAGGAAGGAAGGAAGGAAGGAAGGAAGGAAGGAAGGGAGGGAGGAAGGGAGGAAGGGAGGAAGCCACCATGTACCGAGCACCTACTATGTGCCAAGTACAGAACCAGGATAGGTGTTTCACGTAACCCTTGTAACAGCCCTGTGAGTTAGGCTCATCATCCCCCATTTTACAGATGCAGAAACAGTCTCAGAATTCTCCCATGGTGGCACGGCTGGTAAACGGGGGCAGGGGGGAGCATCAATTTGAAAACCCAGGGCTTCTCCCTCTGGGGTCCTTCGGGTCCTTCTACTGCTTCTATAAACCAAGGGTTTGGTAGCAAGCGAGTGCTCCAGCTCTTAGACGGCTGGTCTAGCACTCGAGCTTAAGAGGCCCTTGAGCACATGACGCCAGGAGTCCAAAAGCCTGGGTGTAGGAACCCTGGCTCTACAGCATTACTTTGTGACCCTGAGCAAGCACTCTACCTTCTCCAAACGCCAGGGCTGGGCCAACCCAGTGTGCTTCTCCACCAGGGAAGGGGTAGCACAACCACCCAGGAAGCATGCTGGCAGAGCAGGTGGGAGGACCTCTGTCTGGAGACTCTGACACTGCCCAGAGGACACGGCTGTCTGATAAACCTTGTGAGAATCAGTTATGATCTCGAAGGTTCTGACTTCCAAGAGCAACTTGAAATTCTAGGGAACCACAGCCCCACTCCCTGAGACATCCACAAATGGCCCGTAAAGGTCAAAGAAATCATCAGATCAGGATACTGTTATAAAGTAGGAAAGGTTGAAAACTGTTTGGAGAGAGAGAGAACAAAACCTACTGCTTTAAAGGAGAAAACAAGATGGCAGTCAGGAAGGGTGGGGTCAGCGGTAACCGGGAAGCAGTGGGCACATGTGCAGAATCCCACTGCGGGGCAGGGGCAGGCCAGGCTGAGGGTGGACAAGTCAGGCTCTTGGCGTCTGGCTTGCCTGGTGCCTGCCATGCCATGGGGCTGCACTCGCTGCCTCGGACAGGGGGAGCGGTTCCCTCAAAATATAATCTGAGCCTCTCAGTTCAGGCAGACCTTGGAGAATAAAGGTGGGCAATAAAGGCAGAAAGGAAAACACAACTCAAATGACTCAAGCCGCAGGGTGACATGTTTCTTCTCTTCCTCTAAAATAGCCCAGCTCAGAGAAGGCCTGTGGGGCCCGCAGACACAGCAGGGGCACAGCCCCTCCCAAGCACGCAGACAGATGGCAGGGCAAGTCTGCCTCCCCACAAGTCCCCCACCCCCACCCCGAGCACTGAGCACCCCGAGTCCTCCCTGTCTCTCTCTCACCGAACTGTGCCTGGAGGACCGAGCCTGTGCCCTTCTGTGCCTCTCATCACCCCGTGGAGAGGGATGTGCGTTCACCAAGACCCTTTGCCCATAAGCACCCAGGTTAAGGACCCGCCAAACCAGCTAGAGCAATAGGAATGCCACCTCTCTCGGGGGCATGAAGCTTGGGAGCACCTTTGTTTCAGAGGAATCGAGGATGTGTCCTATGCTCCCTACCCCCTACTGCCCACCAACCGCCTCATCCAGAGCCACCTTAAACAGGGGCAAATCGTAATTTAGGAGACTTTCTTTAAAACATGAAATCAGTATCTAGGAGCAGAGTTCAAGCAAGAGAGAGTGCTGGTTTGTGAGAATAACACGACTCCAGTGAGGAAAACAGCCCAGTGTCGGCAGCCCTGGGGTGAAAGGCGGATCCTGCTTTTACCTGTGTGTGGAAAGAATGCTGGGTGTGCGTGCACATGTGAGTGGCAGGAGGCTCTGGGGTCACACATCTCTGCAGCTATAGGGCAGGCTGGACCTGGAGGCTTGTTCTTGGGACTGCTGCAGCCTGAGGCTCTTGCTGACAGAAGGCCCTCAGTGCAGGCTGTGATTGTTCTGGAACGTGATCTGCCCAGGCTCGGTGGAGAAGGGTGAGGGGACCTGACCAGGGAGCCCACGCTCAGCAGCGAATTCTCCGGAAGCCAGGCAGCGTAGCTTTCCCAAGCAGGTAAATGTCCTCGTCTGTGCCCTGGTTGAGGTGCTTCACCAGATTCTTCTCAAAGAGGAGGGGGTGGTAGGCGCCCATGGTGCAGGCGCTGTCGAAGAACTTCTGGTAATAGTAGCACACGTCAGTCTTGCGTTTGGACGGGAGAAACTCATAAATATCCACCTGGTCACACAGCGTCATCATGATGATGATGCCTGGAAAGGGGAACAGAGGTAAGTCCTGCCCGGCGAGCCACCCCAGCATCCTGAGACCGTGCCCCGTCAGTCCGGCAGCGCAGGGACCCAAATCTGGGGAGATGTCTATCTGGAGTTTCTGTTGATTACTGTGATTCCCAATCTGAGCCCTGCCAGTGAGCCAATCCCGCAAGCTCTTCCTCGGGGTGCAGGGCTGTTGTGTCCTGTGTGCCTGTGTATCCCTAGCACCTAGGTCTTCAGTCTAAACACTGAAGAGAAAGGTATGGAGAAGATGTGATACTGAAATGGCCCCCATCCCTTTCTATAAGGAGTGCCTCTGACATTCAACACTTGTTCATAGACTTAGAGGACAGTTACCACAGGGCTATCCTGCGCCAGACCTAGAAGAATGCATCAGACTCAGTGCCCACCCTGAGGGGCTCTGCATTCCAGAAGGACAGCAGGCAAATTACACACTGGCGGGTGGCAGGGGCCAGCCGGCTAGCCAGCCAGCCAGCCATCCGTCCATCCATCCATCCATCCCAAGGGAAAGGGGTCCCCTGCGGGGGCCAAAGGAGAGAGTTTCCCTTCCCTGTGTCCAAGAAGAAAGTCTGAAGTCAGCATTAGGACCCTCTGGTCTCAGACTTCAGCCCACCCACCAGCTCCCTCAGCTCCATTCATGACACCCAAACCCCAGAAAGCTTCACAGCTCATTCTTCTCTCAGAAACATGCCTGGGGTCCTCGCAGGGTTAAACAAATTTTTGAAATTTGGAATGAAGTATTCTTGATTTTTCCTCAGATACCAATATGGCTCAGCAGAACATTATTACTGCTCCTGTTTTTTTTTTTTTAAAGTGTTGATATTTCATTCAGCATCAAGTCTTACATTAGTTGTGGTTTTTAAAAGAGTTTGTCGGGGCGCCTGGGTGGCTCAGTCGGTTAAGCGTCCGACTTCGGCTCAGGTCATGATCTCACAGTTCACGAGTTCAAGCCCCGCATCAGGCTCTGTGCTGACAGCTCAGAGCCTGGAGCCTACTTCGGATTCTGTGTCTCCTTCTTTCTCTGCCCCTCCCCCACTGTGCTCTGTCTCTCAAAACTAAATAAATGTAAAAAAAAATTTTTTTTAAATAAAAATAAAAGTTTGTATTGGTATTATTTGTTACTGAAGTTTTTTGGTGCCCCCTTGAACCGTACACCTGAGGCAAGTGCCTCCCTCGCCTCATCTTCCAAATCCCAGCCCTGCTCTTCTGTTTTCCTTCCCGGCACCCCCCCCCACCAAATCTGCCCCTCACCAGGCCTGGCCCAATGCCACTCCTCCTCCAAGCTCGCTCCTGGCATAATCAGGCAGTGGCTGCCTCCTGGCCTCAGCCACCTGACTGAACTCCCCCACCAAACACCCTAATGGAGAAGGACTCTATCTTACTGATCTCCGGATCTTAGCTAGAACTTGGCACGACGTACGAATACAACAAAAACCTAGCAATTGGTGAACAAAGAAACAAATGAATTCATGAATGAAGGAGATCCCAGAAGAGAGCTAATCTCTTCTAGAAACTAACACGAGAGGTCCTTCCCCAGACGCGGACTCACCAAGCATCCCGGAGGACGGGGGGTTGGGCTGAATCTCCTCTGGGGAGACTTCCTGAATAATGTCCCACAGCTCCCAAGGCATCTGGGGCTTGAGGATGTAAAAGGGCTGATCGGGATGCAGCTTGCGATAACTCTTATAGTTCTCAAAGAAGCTGTAGTCGGGGCTCTGGTACCACTGAAAGGGAAGGAAATGGTCTTCTCAAGGAGAGGGATGTGCCTCAGAGCCCCTTCCTCAGAGCGGATTTCAGACTTCTCCACATCACAGCATGCACTTGATAGCACAGGGGATCCAGCACACAGGCCATGCTCACAGGGAATTTTGAGCTTGGTGACCCTGGAACAGCCTCAGACTTCGGGATCACAGCCTCTGAGAATGCTACCAGAGCTAAAAGGGGCCCTTGGCACCATCGAACCCCGTCTCTCATTTTTAAAGGGGCAAGAACTGCGGCACAGCTGGCCACATCCGGGGGTTCAGAGTCCCTGTCTGGACCCAGGCAAACTTCTGTTCTCAGTGAGATCAGTACAAAACTGTGGAGGCTGAGGCGGCGAGGGTGCCAGGGATCACCAGAGCCTGTCAGCTCCTGCTGGGTCTGACTTCAGAATCAAGTGTCCCCAGAGGGTCCCCAAGCACCCTCCATCCTTCCGCCCTAAAGCCATTCTCCTGTGGCACTGCAGCCACAGCAGGGAGAGGCCAACTGACATGCACGACAAACAGCAAGAGCGCCTTCCAGAGAGGCTGCAGAACAAGCAGGCCCGAGACCTCTGTCCCTGTCTGTCCCCTTTCTGAGAGAGTGCCCTCTGCTTAGTAAACCAAGTCCTGGGACAGGCGACTTCCCCTCCTCACATTCTAGTCTCCTCACCTGCAAAAGGGAAATAAGCACGCTTCTATCTACTTCCCTATGTTGTTGTGAGAGTGAAATGGAAGAATTCTGGCAACCGGAAGTAGGTTAAGCACAGTGATTCTGTTACAGGAAGGAGTAACCACTGTCTATTCCTGCTGATCTGCATCAGAAATAACTATTAGGTGAACACACCCCCACCCCAGTGAGAATTTCAGCACCTGTTACTCCTGATCCATACCATTTTTAAGAGATAAGGACATGTCACAATGGGGCAGGGCACAAAGGGCACGGGCACAGGACACGAATACTTCTTCGCTGCCAGTCCGGATGAAGTGTGTTGTCCTCAAACTGAAGGGGCCAGTCCTTAGGGATGACCTTCAAACCCAGGAACTCAGGGACACCTGTAGGCAAACAGAAGACTCATCCCCACCTCCCAAGGATACCCTCCTACCTTTGGGATATCTGAGTGGTACAGAGACGGATCCCACACAATTAGGATTCCCTCGTTGTACAAACTGTCTTTGAGGAAGCGCCCTTCAGTGGTGACCAACTGCAGGAAGAAACAGACAAACTGTCACCTGGATGCTGACTGGTAAGCATCCTGCTTACAGTAATAACTGACAGGTCACAAGTACCACCTGAGGCCCCAGGGGCCCATGAGGCTTCTAAGTTTTGGCGCCACACTTAATTTTGGTGATAGGTGAGATCAGCTGTCAGACGTTCACCTTAAACAGCACATGTAGCCCAGGTGGAAACTGAGAGGAGCAATTAGGAATTGTTTGAAAGTAACAGCAAGAATCACAATAATCCCTCCCCACCTCAACCAGTCACCATCACGAGGTGGGGACCTAATCAGTGTCACTGTAATATCTCATGAACGATTATGGGAAGGTGGATGGTCTGTGTACAGCTCAGGAACAGCAACTTGTCATTAGCCTCTGAGGTCATTCAGCCACCTTATCCCCCCCCCCCATTCCTCCCCCAAAGGGAGGAAGGCCGTGGAAGCCTGAAGAATATAACCTCACTTCCTCAGTATATCTTTGAGACGAGAAATATTAGTGGTGGGGATTGTGCAGTTGCACTGGGTGCTAAGGTGCCCCCAGGCAGTCACCGGGGGGCCAGGGTGAGTATGGCCATGACGTGAGTGAGTGTCAAGGGACAACTAATAGCAGGCCAAGCCAGGGAAGTGGAGTATGGGGAGAGGGAAGATGTCTCAGACAGAAAAAACAATGTGTGCAAATCCCCAAACGTGACATTATGTGGCAGAGAATGCTGGGCGTCACCCAATATTCATTCATTCTTTCTTCCTTGGAAACAAACATTTCTGTCTGCCTCAACACATGGCTATCTAAAATAAAGACTACCTGAAATAAAAATTTCCCAGCCTCTCTTACAGCCAAGCATGGCCACATGATAAAATTCTGGCCAGGGAGTGTGACTTGCAGAAAGTGTCCTTATAGGCAAAGTCATGCCTTTCATTGTTCATGCCTCCTTTCTGCTGGCTGAAAGGAGACATGATGGCTGGAGCCTGAGCAGTCATCTTGGACGGTGAGGTTGAAGTCACATGATTGAAGGGCAAATGCACAAGGTAGCAGGAGTCTGGCTTCCTGACACACTGGAACACCACAGCAGCTCAGAAAGGTCCACCCTTGGACTTCTTTTACATGAGACAGAAATACGTTTTTATCTTGTTAACCTAGTGTTGAAGGATGGGCAGTGTTCCTGGCACTTAGAGACAAACTTAATTCTACTTAGTACAGTGAGGAGCTTGTCTGGGAGTTGCAGGTTGTCCAGTGCAGCTAAGATACAAAGGGAGAGGTGGAAGGTATTACAAACATGTAGGCAGGGGCCATGCCGGGGAGCTTAGGGTTTCTTCAGTAGATAATGAGACCCGTGAAGGCTTTGAAGTGAGAAGGATCTCAACAGACTAGTGTTCTGGAGTCTCTAGGGTTTCAGAGAAAGGAAGACCAGGTAGAAGCTGCTGTAGCCTAAGAAATGATGGAGAAGGAATGAAGACAGAACTGTCAGCTGTAGACCTGCACACTCACTAGGTGTTGAAAGTAAAGGAAAGGGGGTGAAGGGTGACTCCCAGTGTCCTCAGGCCATTTCCTAAAATGGGAATATGGAAAGAAAAGCAATTGGTATGTGCCTGTGGGGGGTGAGGTGGGGATCTGAAGTTCAAGGATGAGACAACTGGCCTCGGGTCCCACAGCTGAGGACCACAGGCACTAGGAACCAGACCCACATCTTCTGACTTTAAGGGCGGTCCTCAGTCTGTGGGGAACATTTTGAGTCCCGGCACAGGTATTCAGTGCTGTGGTCCAAAGGCAGGGCAGGCGTCTGGGCCGATCGAGCTGGTGGCAGGAAGGCCCAGGGAGCAGCAGGCGACCTCCCACTGTTCCATGCCTATCTTCAGAATTCTACTGCTCCACTCCATATTCCCATCCCGCCCCACCTCAAAGCAGCCGCTACATTGAGAGCATAACTCTTTTCTCGAGCCCTGCTGCTCTTTGCAGAGTACTGAGGCCAGGTGATGTATGTGTACTCAGGAGGATTAGCAATAACTGGAATTTTAAAAACGTCTCCAGCTCCTCTCCAGTAATCTCCCTAGCATACAAAGCAGGAGGCCAGTGGCAAGTTCTGGCACCTTAAGACTTTGCCAGGATCTGTGGCTTCACTGTCCTCAGAAATCCCAAGAGAGCTGCTCAAAAGTCTTCTCCTTTATGATAAAGGAGAACAACAACGATAGTAATGGATGCCCTTTCATGATGTTTATTACAAGCCAGGTACTTTTCATCTTCCTTTTCGCAAGAACCCCGGGAGGTAATTATTAATATGCTCTTTTTACAAATAAGGAAATAGATGCAGAGATGCTAAGAAACTCACCAAAGCCATACAGCTCGTAAGCCAGGGGTCTGAACTGGAGCCCTTTTGTCTGGCTCCAGAGCCCATGCTTCTGACTTACATATAGCACTGCCTCCCACAAAGAGGGTAGGGGTGGGTCACCCATGAGTCTTGGGAGGACACGCCAAACAAAGGATTTGATGAGGGACATAGACATGTCAATGGGAATGTTGTTTCTTGTCTGAGTTGTAGCAAGTCACAGCTGGAGGATCCTTGAGGCACCAGATCCAAATCTGTCATTTTCAGAAGGGTAAACTGAGGTCCCTAGAGAAAAGAGACTTGTCCAAGGCTACCAAGTGAGCCTGGGACAGAGCCAGAACCAGAGTCTAGAGGCTGGCTCCTCCCCAAGTGTCTTTTTTTCCCCTCATAGGGCTATATTCATAAACCACAGGCATGTTAATAAGCAAGCACACCAGCGGGGCCGGGGCCACCCTCAGTTCTCACCACACATGGTGGGGAAATGGCCATTCATGAACTGAGCTACTTGATGAGGTAAATGACAAAGCATGAACTGAGAACAGGTGACAGTAAGTGATCGTTCATCCAGAGGAGGAACAGAAGGTGAACGCAGCCAGGATCCATGCGCAGAGAGGCACGGAACTAGCAAGCACTCCTCAACTGGAAACGGACCAGGCTCTGAATTTACCACGTTAATTCTGGTGTGAGATTTAAAGATCTCCTCAAAGACAAGAGAGCCTCAAAACTGCTTGGGCAAGTGGGGCAATGCTTTGTGTCTAACCCGCTCTGTGCTCTTAGGAGGGCAGCTGCCCCTCCCCAGGCTCCAGTGCCTTATTTATAGGACATTATTGCCCTGTAGGGCCCTGCAATGACCAGCATGCCCGGGCGGCATCTCTGTCTGTCATTTTTTCAGCTGCAACAGAAGGCACGTGGGAGAGAATCAAAGTCTTTTCAAATGCTCCTGTTCTTAACCCTATGCAGAGTCTGACCTGAGTTCAAGGGATCCCAGGAGCCTCACAATGCGGGAAATAAGTCACTGTCATAGCAACGGAGCCCCAAGGAACACCTACCAGGAAAAGGTTACACCAGGGAGATGGAGACCTGTTTAAAGTATTCTCTCCAGTCACAAAGTAAGAAATGCTCACTGCAGAAAGTCAGAAAGACAAGAATATACACATATATCTATATATGGAAGAACAAAAAAATAACCACAATCATTGCATTCCGCAGATATTACCTGAAGGGTCTTTATTCTTCCCAAATCTTTCTTTTCTTGGTTACAGACTGAACTTCTTATGTTGAAACCCTGACCCCCAGTGGAGATAGGGCCTTCAGGACAATAATTAAGGTTAAATTAGGTCACAAGGATGGATCCCTAATCTGGTAAGATTGATATCCTTACAAGAAAAGGAAGAGACACTGAAGAACTCTCTCCACATGTGCAGAGGGGAAAGACTTTGTGAAGACAGAGACATGGTGGCCATCCACAGTCCAGGAGGAGAGCCTTTATCAGAAACCAGCCTTGAGAGCACCTTGGTCTTATAGCTCTGGCCTCCAGAATTGCGGGAAAATAAATCTCTGTTGTATAAGCCACCCTATCTGTGGTATTTTGTGACAGCAGGCCTAGGAAACTAATATCCCCTGTGTGCATGTGTGTGTGTGCGTGTGTGTGTGTGTAGATACTGATATCTTATCTATAGAGTCTAGACTTAGTTTTGTTAAACTCACACAACAATCAAACTCAATGTCTTCTCATGTATCCCTCACAATATTTCCCAGCCCCAAACAGAGTATGAACAGGAAGCTCTAAGAGGTTACATAGCTGGCCCAAGATCACACAGCCAGGAATGGATGGAGCTAGGATGCAAACCAAGCCCTGTCTGATCTTTTCCCACTGCACCAGACAACCTTCATTCAAAATAATAAGGGATAACAAAAGAAAGAGTGTGTTCTAGCTGATTTGGAAATCTGCGAGTCACAAAGCGAGTTAGTGCTATAGGAAGATAAACAAAGGGCGGTCATGGTCCTGAGTAGACATGAGAAACGAAATCTTGATCATAGTAAACTGGACCTGGACAGGAGGTGCCCAGGAAATGGAAAGCCACCACAAACCCTAAGTCAGAGGGGCCTGGGTTCTACCTGGCATCCCAGGAAGTCATCAAAAGAACTATAAGTATAGGGCGCCTGGGTGGCTCAGTCAGTTAAGTGGCCAAATCTTGATTTCCACTCAGGTCATGATCTCAGTCATGAGACTGAGCCTCGAGTCGGGCTCCACACTGGGCGTGGAGCCTGCATAAGATTCTTTCTCTCTCTACCCCCATCCCTCTCCCCTGCTCGCTCACACTCTCTTTAAAAAAAAAAAAAAAAAAAAAAGAAAAGCCCCTTTCTGAAGGGATAGAGGACAACCAAACCACTTCCTGCCTTTTGTAAGCAGGGTGGGGTGGGGGTGGATCACTTATTTTTTGTCCCTTGCCTCTGGGGTATCTGGCTAGTCATGTAGGATAATTGATCTGGCTCTCATTGCATTGCCCTAGGAGTAGGAGCTTGGGCAAAGAGGGACCAATGCATTCATTATCTACTATAAAGTATTTAAATAAGAAATCTGTCTCTGATCCAGAAGACTGTGTATACATATATTCAGGATAAAACTAATAACGATCAAACATTTAACATGCAACAGATAAATACAGAATGAACTGGAATATCTTGTTATGCCAGAAGATACAGAGTGTTAAAAAAAAATGATGAGAGCATGCAAGTCACAGGGAAACAAGAGCCAGCTTGAAGGAACTCCCACTGGCCACATCTAAGACAATGTGAATACCAAAGTAATTCAGAACACTGATGAATTACAAACCATTGAAAACAATAGGAATCCATGAGTTCTTACCTATAAAAAATAGAGAAAGAAAGGAGAGGAAGGAAGAGGGAGAAAATAAATGGAGGAGGAGAAGGGAGGGTCTTGCTTATAGGAGAATTCTGAGCACCAGCCCAACGATGTGGGGCAGAGAGAGCTGTAGTTAGAAAGTACCACTTTGCAACCATCATAGTAAAGGCTGGTTCAGGCGAAAGTGAGCCATGAATGCAAAATAGAGGAGGAAATTTTGATGAGCAGAACAGTGGCACAATATTAAAGTGTTCACCCATAGACCATAAGGGACAAAATAATAATTATACAGTGGAGAAGTCAGACAATACCTTATCCGGGTGATCAAAATTAAAATCGGCTGAGGGGCAGACAGACATTGGATGCCTCTTGATGTGATGCTCTTAGGAGGACCCAACATCATTTATGCAGTTTTCCAGCCAGGAATGCACACGCTGAGTGTAATTTTCAGAAAGCTTCAGACAACCCCCAAATAATTTTTGTTTTAGAAGAAGGATTTTATTCTTCAAAAGTGTCAGTGCCTTAAAAGACAAAGAAAGGCTATGAAAATATTCCAGATTAAAGAAGATTAAAAAGACATGACAACTAAATTTTATGTGTATGTGTATCCTGATCCTGAACTGGATCTGGCACTGAAAAAAAAAAAAAAAAAAAAAGCCATAAAAGACATGATTAGGTCAGTTAGCAAACAGATCTGTCTGGAATACAGATAGATAAAAGTATGTGATCAGTATAAACGTATGAAGTTTATAACTGTACTTTGGATGTGTAAGACAATATTCTCATTCTTAGGAAATACAGACTAAAGTGTGTATTAACTTAGTCCAAGCAGGCTACTATAACAAAATACCTGAAACTGGATGCCTTAGATAGTAGACATTTATTTCTCATAGTTCTGGAGGCTGGGTAGCCCAAGATCAAGGTACCAGCACATTTGGTTTCTTTCCCAGTGAGAGGCCACCTTGTGGCTTGCAAATTCTCCGTGTCCTCATCTGGTGGAGAGAAAGTGAGCTCTGGTATCTCTCTCTGTTCTTACAAGGACACTAATCCCATCACAGAGACCCTACCCTCAAAACATCATCTACATCTAGTCATCCCCCAAAGGCCTCATTGCCAAATAACATTGCACTGGAAGTCAGGGTTTCAACATATGAATTCAGGGGAGACACATTCGGCTCATTACATTCTGCCCCTGGATCCTCCAAAATCACATCCTTCCCACATGCAAAACACATTAATTCCACCCAACATCACCAGATGCCTCAACCTACTCCAGCATCAACTCTAAAGTCTAAAGTCTTACATCTCATATCAATATTAGCTAAATCACATAAAGGTGAGATAGTTCATCCTAAAGCAAAACTCTTTTCCAGCTGTGAACCTGTGAAACCGGAAAAGTTATGTCCTTCCAAAATACAATTGTGGGACAGCATAGGATGGGCATTCCCATTCCCAAAGGCAGAAATCAGAAGGAAGAAAGAGGTGATAGGTCCCAAGGAAGTTCCGAACCTAGCAAAGTAAATACAACTAGATGTAGAGATTTGAGAAGAATCCTCTTTGGGGTGTCTGGGTGGCTCAGTGGGTTAAGTATCTGAATCTTGGTTTCAGCTCAGGTCATGATCTCACGGTTCATAGGTTTGAGCCTGGAGTTGGGCTCTGTGCTGAGAGTGCAGAGCCTGCTTGGGATTCTGTCCTCCTCTCTCTGTCCCTCCCTGTGCGCGTGCTCTCTCTCTCTCTCTCTCAAAAATAATTAAATAAACATTTTAAAAAATCCTCTTTGGTTCAGTGCCATGCCTCATGGACCCACTGGGGCCAGTCATGAGTCATACCCCCAAGGCTCTGGGTAGCTAGCTGTCATCTGGCCTAATAAAACCACAGTGATGTCCCCCTCCCGCCTTTGAAACACAGGACACAGCCCTGATGATTTCTGAATCACCTTTGGGATCATGCTTTTCCTGTTGTAAAGAAAATTGATTGTTTGCAGCCAAAGAGCTCCATCGTCTGGTCCTGTAGGATCTAAGAAGCCCAGGAGCCTTCCTCCACTTCGTCCTGTATCCATTTCCTTCAGCTGAGGTGGCTGATTAGCTCTGTGTTTCACACCCTTGCTGATCTCTTTATCAGCATCCCTTTGTTTCCTCTTCAGAACAAGCATTCTCATTTTTTTTTTTTTTTTTTGCAGTATAGATAAGCCAAGAATTTTCCAGATCTTTAAGCTCTGTTTCCTTTTGGCTAAACAATTCCTTTTTAAATTCATTTTTCTCTTCTCATATCTCACCAAAAGCAGTCAGGAGAAACCAAGCTACTCCTTCAACATTTTGCTTAGAAATCACCTCAGATAAATATCCAATTTCTTTGCTCACAAGTTCTACCTTCCACAAAACATTAGTACTCAGTTCAGTCAAAATCTCTTCCACTTTATAATAAGGATCACTCCTTCTCCATTGTTCAAATAACATGTTCCTCATTTCCACCTGAGACCTCACCAGAATGGCCTTTATTATCCAGATACCTGCCAGCATTCTGTTCATGATTATTTCCATTGTCTCTAAAAAGAGAGAAGCTATCTCTCCAGCTCTCCTCTTTTTTTTTAAACGTTTAATATTTATTTATTTTTGAGAGAGAGCGTGTGCACACACACACCCCCACACGCGCGTGCATGCACAAGCAGGGGAGGGGCAGAGAGCAAGGGAGACAGAGGATCTGCAGCAGGCTCCTCACTGATGGCAGTGAGCCTGATGTGAGTCTCAATCTCAGGAATCCTGAGACCATGACCTGAGCCGAAGCCAGACGCTCAACCAACTGAGCCACCCAGGCGCCCTGGCTCCCTTCTTTTCAAATCCTCACTGGAATGTCCCTTAGCATCTTTATTTCTAGCATGCCCTCCAAAATTCCTCCAGCTTCTATCAATTACCCAGTTCCAAAGACACTGCACATTGTTAGGTTTTTGTTATCACTGCACCCCACTTTTTTTTAAAGTTTTATTTATTTTTGAGACAGAGAGAGACAGAGCATGAGAGGGGGAGGGGCAGAGAGACAGGGAGACACAGAATCCGAAGCAGGCTCCAGGCTCTGAGCTGTCAGCACAGAGCCTGACATAGGGCTCAAACCCACGAACGTGAGATCATGACCTGAGCCGAAGTGGGAGGCTTAACCGAGCCACCCGGGAGCCCTATGCACCCCACCCCTCAGTACCAAAAAATCTTAGCTCAGGCTGCTATGACAAAATACCATAGACTGGATGGCTTAAACAACGCACATTTACTTCTCATGGTTCTGGAGGCTGGAAAGTCCAACGTCAAGGTGCCGGCAGATTTGGTTCCTGGTAAAGGTGCTCATCCTGGCTTGTAGACGGCCACCTTCCTCACATGACAGATATATCATGGGGACCCACACTCAAAACCTCATCTAAATATATTTGTCTCCGAAAGACCCCATTCCCAAATACATCACATTGAAGTTTAGAGCTTCAACAATTGAGTTGATGGGGGTAGGCATAAACTTTCTGTCTATACCAAGTCCTTAGGAATTAATGTCTACAATATATACAACTTAGTCTCAAATGAAAATCTATTATGAAGAATGAAAAAACCACCACCTGGGTGGCTCAGTTGGTTAAGCGTCTGACTTCGGCTCAGATCATGATCTCACGGTTCGTGGGTTCAAGCCCCGCATCGGGCTCTGTGCTGACCGCTAGCTCAGAGCCTGGAGCCTGTCCTCGGATTCTGTGTCTCCCTCTCTCTCTGACCCTTCCCTGCTCATGCTGTGTCTCTCTCTCTCAAAAATAAATAAAAACATTAAAAAAAAAGAATGAAAAGAGCAGATGATACAGCAATGGGCAAAATGAAAAGGTAATAAGTGTATCTGGATAAAGGGTATACTGGCATTCTTGGTATTAGATTATTGCAGCTTTGCTGAAAGTTTTAAGTACTTGCAAATAAAAAGCTCAAAAAAATTTTTTTAAGAATTTGGAGAAGCTTGGAGGCAGTCCACTGAGTGAGCAGAAGGTTCTCTACACTATTCCTTACTCAACAAATACTTATTGCACACCAACTATGTAATGGGCACTGGTCTGGGCACTTGGGTTTACGAGTGAACCAAACAGATGAACACGCCTCCTCTTAGAGCCCATACGTCATGGTGGGAGAGCCAGGCAATAGGTGAGATGGATAACTAGGATAATGGTGGTGACAGGCGTGAACTGGGAAGGTGCCAGCAGGGGGCCAGTGAGAAGCCTGACCTAGCTGTGACAAGGCCTTCATCCTGCACGGGCCTGCCATTACCCTATGTGGGTTGTGCAGGCCACCTTTTCTTCTCGGGCCTCGGTCATCTTGTTTGGAAAATGAAATGACCCCACGAGATGGTGGTCTCCACAAGCGCAGGGAACACGTCCATCTCTGTTGTGTTGCTGTGGTGGGCTCCTGAATTCCAGCTCCCTTCACAAGGGCTGGCACGGAGCAGGTGATCAATGAGAACTTCGGGAATGAATTCATGGCTAGTGGATCTCCAAAGTCCTTTTAAGCCTGGTGAATTCCAATACTACTTGAATCGCTGCAAAGGATGTCCTATCACATCAGACATCACATCAGATTCTACAGACATTAAAAGGATAGTGAGGAAATACTATGAACAACTTTACGCCAATAAATTCAATAACTCAGAAGAAAAGAACAGATTCCTTGGAAGACACAAACTACCAAAGCTCAGTCAAAGAGGAACGAGTAACACGATTAGCCCTAAATCTATTAAAGAAATTGAATCTGTAGCTAAAAAACTTCCCACAAGGTACGTTATAGGCCCAGATGGCTTTATTGGGAAAATCTACCAAAATTAAAAAAAAAGAAAAATACCAGTTCTACACAAACTCTTCCGGAAAATCGGCAAGCGAACCTCGATCCAAATCCCAAGTCTAATGCTTCCTTTCAGCTCTCCCCTGAGCAACTCACTGAGACTCTTGGAGCCTTGGTGTCCTCTCTGAAATGGCAGTTGATGCTCATACCAGCCCGGGTCTCAAACAGAAGTACTGAACAAGTGGCACAGGCGATGGTCTCAGGATAAGCCCCCGTATGTGGTCTGAGAACGTCCCGGTTCAAATCTGATCGGCACACACCATGGCCATGCATGCGATGTAGGCTTTCTCTCCCCAGCCCAGAAGAGCTTCGTAGGCACACCTACCATAGCCTTAAATTAAATCTTCACAGGATGGGGATTTTCCTCTTCACTAACCACCTGGAAGAGATGCCTAAGAAGGGGGTAGCCTCCCAAATCCAAGAGGCTTTTCAGGGCTCCTCCGTGCTCTCTCTTCTCGATCGCTGCCGCCTACCAATCTGGAGATCTCAGAGAGATACCTACTCTCTCTGAGGTCAAACTCTCCAGCCCCAAAGTGGCCAGCATGGCCTGGAAATCCTGCTCTGTTCCTCTATCTGGTTCCTTCCTCTGCTCTCCTCAGTTGGACATGTCAAGCTTTCTTTGCTCAAACCTCCTCCACAGAAACCTCTCTTCCCTTTAGCGTCCCTACAAAAAGCCTCCTTTTCTCTACATCCTACTTTGCAGAGAAAATAGAAGCCCTTTCATCCTTCCACTATAAACCACCTCCAGCTACATTTTTCCTAGGCTTCTTCCCTTCGGACTCCCTCCTATGGGGGTCGATCCTCAACTGGGCTTTGGATCAACTCCCTCCTCCCCACAACTTATTGTCTCCTCTTTTTACTACATTCACTTTCTCCCTCTATCAACTGGTTTCTCCTCATTGACTTAAAAATTATTTTTATTGTGGCAAAATACACATAGCCTAAAGTGAACCATTTTAACCATTTGTAAGTGTAGAGTGCAGTGGCATTAAGTAAATTCATGCTGTTATACAGCCATCACCACCATCCACCTCCACAACTTCCTCATCTTCTCAACCTGAAACTCTATACCCATTAAACAATAATTCCTCCTCTCCGCCCCAGACTCCAGAAACCACGGTTCTACTTTCTGTCTCCATGAATTTGACTTCTCTAGGAACCTCATGTAAGCGTAACCATATAGTATGTTCCCTCTTGTGACTCTCTTCCCATTAACTTTCCAGTGCACTCCATTCTCTCCAATCTAAAGAAATGAAAAGAACAAAAACTGGTCCTGGAACCCTCAACCCGCCACAGCTATTGTCCTACTTGTCTTCTGTCCTTCAGAGCCAGCCTCCTCGAAAGAACTATCCACATTTGCCTCTCCCATTCACTCCTGACCCTACATTCCAATATGGCTTCTGGCTTTACCACTCTCCCCAGCAGCTGCTGCTGAAGGTCGCTGGTGGCCTCCCTTTTGCCAAAGAGAGAACAGTGCTTTTCAATCTTCATCTCCATTGGCCTCAGCAGCATCAGACAGTGCTGATTACCTCTTCTTTCTATTTTTGTTACTCAATGCCCCTACGTAGAACTTCGGTCTACATCCAGTCCCTCATGCTCTCACTCGGCCCCACTGTTTCATTGCCTCACAGATAAAGATGACTCGCAAATTCTCACATCCAGCCCAGAGCTCTCCACTGAACTCCAGCCCCCTCTGTATAGCTACCTACTTGACATCTCTTCACGGGTATCTACAAGGCAGCTCAGATCAACCCTATCCAGAACCATAGTTTCTATCCTACCCTCCTCTCTGACCCTAGCCCTCCCAACCCAAAATGTCTTCACGTTACTTATAATCCCAGTGACTTCCAGCCGGCCAGCCACACAAGCCAGAAGCCCAGTAGCACCTGCTGACCCACTCCCTTTACCCCTAATGCCTGTGGACCACATATGCCAAATAGCTCTTGAAGCTGTTCTGTTCCCCCTCTCGCCCTCATTTCTACTCCACAGCAGCTACTGGCATTTCATTAACTGTGGCGAACTGTGCCTCCTAACTGTGTCTCTCCCCATGCACTGCAGGGCCTCTGATCAGATGGACGCCAGCGAAGTTTGCAAAGTACAAGTCTGGTCATGCCACAGAGAGGATACTCCTTACCACAGCACCTCGCTTGGCGTGTCCTTACCTTCAGCCTCAGTGCTCACCTGCTCAGTGCACACCTCCACATGCATTACTCCCTCCCCGGGCCCTCGCCTTCCCCTGCCCCCTTCCATACATGGCCTTACCCAGGCTGCTGCCTCTTCATGAGAGGCCCTAGCCCTTTTCATCCTCTACACCTACACAGCTGTCTCGCCTCCTCACAACTCGTGATATCCCTGACCAGGGAGAAGTTCCCCGTGTGGGCCCTGATAGCACTGTGATCCTGTCCTTTGCAGTTCTCTGTTGCAACTTTCCATTTCTCTGCTAGACAATTGGACCTGTAGGCAGCACATGAAAAGGCCTAGCCTGCTGTGCTCACTGCTGTATCCCACAAACCCATCTCAGTGTCTGCCCGCGTAAACGTAAGAGTAGCCATCATCCACTGACATATGTGCCAGGTACTAGGTGCTTGGCACAGTCTTCTTGTTTATTCCCCATAACAACCTTGTGCTGTGAGGAAGGTACTGTTATCCTCCCCTCTCCACAGAGGAACAGACGAGGAGGCATAAGTAACTTCCACAGGATCATTTAGCTATTAAGAAGCAGAGCGGGTTTCAACCCAAGGCAAATTGACTGCCGATCTACATACTGCCTACTTCATTCCACTCAGTACTGCCCATATCTTTGAAAGGGGGTGATGGGAGGGAGAGAAGGAAGCAAAATAAACATCTCTCCCGGATATTCAGGTACCATCTTACATAGAAGGAGAGATTAAGCCTTAGCACTTCCTGAGGTACCCTTCAGCTCCAACATGTCTTTGACTGGGTCATGAGAAGGAAAAGGAGAAAGAAGGAAATGCTCGTTCCAACTCCTCTGCCTGATTTCCTAGACTTGGCAGAGTCCAAGTGGCCATGACTGCTCCCTCTACGGTGCAACACAAGTCCATGCCCCACCCCCACGATAGCCAGACCTGTCTGAATGTCTCCTTCATTTCCTATCCATCTCTGTCCTGCCAATACCACTTTTTAGAATGCCTCCCTGTCACTATTTCTCCAAATCCTGCCCATCTTTCAAAGTCTAGCTCTAGTGCCATGTGCTCCAGAGTCTCTTGCTAACCAATCTATTTTTTTTAATCTGCCCTCTTATAGTTTATAATAAAAGTAGAATCAAACCCAAAATATAAGGTCAAATAGTAAGTAGGAATTGAAAGCGCATAGAGTCTACTGAGGATAGTACAGTGACAAAAAGGGACATCATCATCAAGGGATTTGAGAAAGAACAGAAAACAAGATGGCAGCCACTTGCAAAGAAGTTAAGTTCATCAATCCCAGTCCCCTCATAAAAAGGTATCCTAGGAGTGTGGGCCTCCAATGGAAAGTGGGCCATGCAGGAGGCAGCTTCTGCCCAGCTGGGGAATTACTTAAGGGCAGGCGGTGAGGAGATCACTGTCTGAGAGAAACAGAAGTGGAGCCCTGGCAGAGGAGTAGAGAAATGCAGGCCTCCTGCAACAGTGCTGAAAGGCCATGATGATTACCCCAGGATGCACTCCATGCCCACGGAGTCCCAGGCAATGTACAGAGTCTAAACACTAACATAAAATCAGCCAAAGTGTATGTGTTTACTCAGAGAACAACAAACACCGACGGGTCCTGAGTGAGGTGAATGGGTGTCCAGATGTCTCATGCTAGTTTTAATACCATATTATCCAGTTGTTGTTTTTTTTTTTTTAACCACCAATTAAATGTATTAACAGAACTCTGTGGCAAGAGTATGTCTCAAGTTTCCATTAGTTTTGAGAAATCACCATATGCTACCTGGAAATACTTCAGGAAGCCAATTATCTAGGGGAATTCATGAGGGAATACATGAATTCTAATGCCGTGTAACACATAATCATGTGGTGATGGTGTCTTACAAGACTTGTATACTATTTTACAGCTTATAAAACATGCCCACATTCTTGCTTCACTGACGTTTCACAGCATCCCTCACTCTCTGATACTCTCTGCTATGTTGTCCCTCGGGCAATACTCCGGATATAACCTGGCAGCTACGGGGACAGCACAACTGTGTTTTCTCTGGGCACTGGACCCCTCTGTTGATACAAACCAATGCCCCCAGGAGCTTTTTCATGAACACATCACCAGGTTGGGTCTTGGAATCACTGTCTTCTCCTTCTCCAGCGAGGAATCCAGGACTCAGGAAGGTCAGTCATGGGACTTACTTAATTTGGCACCCTGGATGTGCTCCTAGTAGATGGATTCTACGTGAGAGCCCATACTGTGGTCCTTCCCTCACTCCAGAGCTGCACAGAAGAATTTTACCTGAGAATTCATCAGGCGAATAGTGGTTTTCGTGCCCACATCTTGTTGGAAATTGGCTGTGGGCGCCCCATTAAACCTCAGGACTGCATCATGATCATCTATAAACCACAAGGAAACAGAAAATAGGTGATGAGCACCAGCAACATGCAGACAGAGAGAACGGTCTGGAGGGAGAGAGGGCCAGAGGAAGGGGAGGGGCAAGAGAATAATACTTCCCAGTCTTTATCCCATCATGTTGCACAGGGGGAAAGGATCCCATGTGTGGGGGGCAATCAGTTTTGTAGTCTGTTTGCAGACAGACAGGACCACCTGTCTGCCTGGCCACTGTGAGAGCTAAGGAGGCTCCTATTGTGGCATCCCTGAAACCCATTCAATGGCTCCAGTGTGCCTGGGCACAACGGAAAAGTGAACAGGGCCAGTGTGCTACCTAAAGGGGCAAACCGAATATTCTCTTGGTATTACCAGTGGGTCATACTTCTCTAGCCCTGTCAGAAAAATGGAGACCCTACTGTAAGCTCAGTGTAACCCACAAGTGCAAAGTCCTAGCACTCTGAAAAGCTTGCAGTGCTCAGGAAATTGGAAGGACTTATGGCATCCAAGACACCTCCCTAAGTGTTCCATTAGGAACCTGAGACCCAAAGAAGGGTCACAAACCTGGATGGTGGCAGCTCATAGATCTAAACTGAACCCCACACTTCCTATTTAAAAAGAAAACCTCTTGGGGTGCCTGGGTGGCTCAGTCAGTTGAGCATCCAACTCTTGGTTTCAGCTCAGGTCATGATCTCACGGTTCATGAGATCAAGCCCCGTGTCATCGAGCTCTACGCTAACAGCTCAGAACCTGTTTGGGATTCTCTCTCTCCCTCTCCCTGCCCCTCCCCAGTGCTCGCACACTCATTCTCTCTCTCTCTCAAAATAAAAAAATACACTAAAAAAATATTAAAATAAATAAAAGAAAACCTCTTTGTCAGAAACAATGTCAATTCAGGCAAGATCAAACAGAACATGTTTTTAAAAAGCCATCCACTCCCTGTCTCTAGTTCCCTGTCCTGTGGCTATTTCAGCAGAGTTTGGGAGACCTGGAGAAGTTTCTCTATGCGGCACTGACCAACCTTAGGGAGGACAGAACTACTGACTTTGAAGATCTATCCCAACCCTGAGCTAACCCCCTATGAGCTCATCCCATTTTACTTGATCAAGCAAGTCTGGGGTTTGCCACTAAAATCTGCACATTGGGAGGTCAGCCCAATTCTCTGTTGTTCTATAACCCTCCTTGTGGGAAATTTATTTGGGGTGCTTCTTCATCCACAAAGGTGGCATTGAAAGGTGGGGGGGGGGCGGTACAATACAAGATGATCTGAAAAAAGACCCCTAGAATTAAGGGATGAAATCCTCCCTCTTTATTTCAGTTCGAACATAGGTCTTCAGCCCCAGGAGTCTCGACATCTCAGTCACAAAAACAACCTGATCTTAATCCTAGGACAAATTTCATCAAAATGGCTTTGAAAGGTACATGTGATGTGCATAGTCCAAACTTTATCAGCTTAGAGGGCAGGCATACTGAACTGCAAATAGGGCAGAAGGCATATCTTTACACAACTCAGATTGCAACACGTTTGTCAGAACCGGTCACTGGCTCTGAAAGTGACCACCAGTAATCACACAAGAAATGAAGATCCATCAGGAACTTGACTGGGTTAACTCTCCCATTTCACAGGTGAGCAAATTATTAATCTGAGCAGCCCAGTACCAAAAAATGGCAAACTCAGGTGGAGCAACTGAGAAGTGAATAAAAGGACTATTTCCAAACTTGTAGGTAGAATTTATTTTTTTTAATGTAGTTATTTATTTTTGAGAGAGAGAGACAGCACGAGTAGGGGAGGGGACAGAAAGAGAGACAGAGAGGGAGACAGAGAATGCCAAGTAGGCAGAGCCCTCCAGGGGGCTCAAACTCACGAACCCGTGGGATGGTGACCTGAGCCAAAACCAAGAGTCAGATGCTTAACCGACAGAGCCACCCAGGTGCCTGGCAGGTAAAATTTAAAGAAATCAACAAGGAGTGGGTGATGCGCCAGGGTTGGCCACAGCGGAAGCCATTCCTACCCTTGCACCGAATATGATAAGCAGAGCAGAGGCCCTGAGCTGAAGAAGGCCACCTGTCAGGACTGGTGGCTGTTAGGGGAATACAGCTACTGCTAATGTCTAGGCAGCAAAAAGGGAATCAATTCTCCAACCTCTCTCTCCTCCTTCCCTCTGATTTCACGGCCTGAGGGTGAAGGGAGAGAGCAGGACTCAGAGACAGAGAGGGCTGCTTGAAAGGATCTGAACCTTTAGTCGGGGAGAGAAGCAGCGTGTGGTTATTCTGCATGGAGAAAGCTGGGGGCGGGGGGTGGACAGGCACCCCAACTTCACTCTCTCCCTTCTCAGTTTTATAGCAGCACTTTTATTGTCCAGTCCCAAATAAAAGCCAGAGGACAAGGAAGCTCAGCTGACATAGTCCCAAATGCAATTTCCCAGGGCACAGAGTCAGACAGGAAAAGGGAGAGGGGGATTGGAGGGGTAAACGGAGAAGACCCAGCACAGAAGGCTTAAATACACCCTTGGTATTGACCATAAGGAAAGAACATGTTTTTGGTCATTCAGCAAATACCGATTAAGCACCTACTTCTGTCAGGCACAGTTCTAGGTGCTAGAGACAATGGCCGTGAGCAAGAAAGACAAGGTCTTTGCCCTCAGACCTTAGATCTTAAAATCTACTGCAAGGAGGAAACCAGTAAATGAGCACAGAACAAACTGTGAGCAAGAAAGACAAGGTCCTTGCCCTCAGACCTTAGATCTTAAAATCTACTGCGAGGAGGAAACCAGTAAATGAGCACAGAACAGACTGTGATTACTACCATGGCACAAATTAAGGAAGCTGTCTAACAGGGACCCTGAGGGGGTCTCCCTTGTATAGAGTGATAATTCGGGACATGCCACCGAGCTGCGATCCAAAGGAGGGTCGGACACGGGAAGGGGCCAGGGATGTACAGTCCAGCCAGAGGGTGCAGCACTGTGGGGACCCTAAGGAGAGGAAGGACTTGTGTGGAGACGAGTGAGGGACGAGAAGGAAAGACGCAGTTAAAGAAGCTGGTGGGATCCCAGCCACACAGGCTGGGGAGGCCACAGGTACGAAGTCTGGATTTTATTCTAAGAAAGAAAAAAAAATCGAAGAAGAAAACTTTAAAACAGGCCCCTAACTCGGGCTCCTAAAGAAAGAGGATAGCAACCTCGTTTGCCAAACTGTGCTTTGCAATTGAAGGTGAAGAAGTTCTGAAATCAAACAGGCCTCCGGGAAGTCGCCAGGAGAAATCCCAGCTACCGGGAGCCAGGCAAACGAGCCCTGCAGGGAGAAGGCTGCAGAAAACAGGTGGCCATGGCTTCGCGTTAACTTAGAATGAGAGAAAGAGAGGGACACAAACTAGAAAAGGAAGAAATAAATGTACCACTGTGTGCTCAAGATATAAGTGCAAGCCTAGACTATTCAACAGAATCAACCATTAGTAAATTCATAAATACACCAAAATCCACTGCCTCCAGGCACAGTAAGTCCAAATAGCTGGAAATAATAATGAAAGAAATTTTATCATGGTTTAGACCAAGCTCTTTGTATATTTTCACATTAGCTTAATAAATCATATAAGCATATTCAGAAGGCTAAATTCTGGTTCTGGTCAGGAAAACTAGATATACTATCCATCAGGGCCAGGAAATTATGGCTTGAAGGCCAAATCTGGCCTGTTCTCTGTTTTTTTATAAATAAAGTTTTATTGGAACATCACCAGGTTCATTCATTTACTACTGTCTAGTTTGCTTTTGCACTACAACAGCAGACTTAAGTAGCAGTGAGAGACACTCTGTAGCCTCAAAACCAAAAATTTTTGCTGTCCAGCCCTTCACAGGAAACAATCATACTTTCTGGGCTACACAATCCAGGGATGTCTTCTCAGTCCTCACTCTGCACAAGAACTCCATCTGCCCAGAATCTGCCCAAACTCCACTCCCCTTGCCTTCCATATGACACACACCCAGTTCTCCCTGGTCCTTCCCTCTGGCCTTCTGAATGTCTCTGCCTTCCCTGTTCTTTCTCCACCTCTTAATGTTTATTTATTTTTGAGAGAGAGAGAGAGAGCGAGAGCGAGTGGGGGCAGAGCAGAAAGAAAGGAAGACACAGAATCCGAAGCAGGCTCCAGGCTCTGAGAGCTGTCAGCATAGGGCCCGACGTGGGGCTCAAATCCACAAGTCATGAGATCATGACCTAAGCTGAAGTTGGACACTTAACCGACTGAGCCACCTAGGTGACCCTCTCCATCTCTTGAATGTAATCTTTCTCTAGGTTTTCTCCTCAGCCCTCTCTCCTGGACTAAACTATGACCTCAGCACAAAGGGCTCCTCAATCTGATCTCCCACCCTGACCCTTCCCCCGAATCAAATACCCAACCACATAGATATCTGCTCAGGGGATTCCACAAACACGTCAGACTCAGCACTACCAAGACAGCACGTGTCTTCCTCCAGAAGCAGGCTCCCCTGTGATACGAGAGAGCCTGCTCCCAGGCCAGAAACTCTGGCTCCTGCCGATCACTCAAGGTTATTTCTAGTTAGACACCAATTTCTGCCTTTCTCAAATCAGACCCACCACCACAATCACAGCTCAGAAAGTCCTGGCACTTCTCACCGGAAGTTCTCAACTCAGAATGCTTTTCTCCTGGGGGAGAGCAAGTAAGTGAGAATATCAAGGGATTTTTTTTTTTAACTTGACAAGGGATTCATCACATAAAAATTTTTATTCTGTTTTTTTTTACTTGAAGGAGAGAGAGAATGAGTGAGCAGGAGAGGGGCAGAGAGAGAGAGAGAATCTTAAGCAGTTTCCATGCTGAGCATGGAGCCTGAACACGGGGCTCAATCCCAGACCCTGGAATCATGACCTGAGCCAAACTTAAGAGTTGGACATTCAACCAACGGAGCCATCCAGGCACCCTTCTGTCTCTGTTTTAAATATTGCTGTTCTACAGGAGATTTTGTTGGAAAAGTGAGTTCTGTCACTACCAATAAGCACAACACTATAATGGACATTTAAAAATAACAAGCACTGATCCCTATTGTATCTTCAGGTCTTGAGATGCTGTAATTTTACTGATTAGTTGAGGGCTAACTGTCTCTTTTGGCCTCACCTACCTGAATAACTTTCAACCTTTCTGTATGAAAATCATTACTGGAGTAGGAATTCTTTTTTTTTTTTTTTTTTTTAACATTTATATTTGAGAGACAGAGAGACAGATCATGAGCAAGGGAGCGGCAGAGAGAGAGAGGGACACACAGAATCGGAAGCAGGCTCCAGGCTCTGAGCTGTCAGCACAGAGCCAGATGCGGGGCTCGAACCCATGAACTGTGAGATCATGACCTGAGCCGAAGTCGGATGCTCAACCGACTGAGCCACCCAGGCGCCCCTGGAGTAGGAATTCTTAACTTGGGGACTGTGGACCAATTTTATGGAGTTTGTGAATCCCTAAAAACATGTGCAAAATACCTGTGGGGTAGGTATGTATAAAGTGTGTGTGTGTGTGTGTGTGTGTGTGTGTGTGTGAAATTAGTCTATGCGTTTTTCCAGAAAGAAAGTCCATAGCTTCCAGCCAATTATTCTCAGAGGTCTCAGTGACTCCAAAAAAGGTTAAAAGTCACTGGTAAGAATATATCAATTTGTTTTAAGAAATCCGTCACTGTTAATACAGATGGAAAGCCTGTCCACATTTATCAATATGTGTGCGGCACAAAGAAATGGATTTGCTTAAGGCTCCTTAGCTCCCTCCTTTTGAGCGATTGTGTTTTCCATCCTTGTGAAATGAATCAGGCTAAAGAAAGCAAAGCACAGGAAGCCTTACTCTTCTGTGAGGCTCTGGAAGGTCCTGGAGCAGGTGAGGTCATACATCTCCTTTTTTATTCCCTTCACAAGACTGCCAGGAAAAATGGTCTGAAACCAAGCTCGGGCTCTCAAAGGAAGAAAAGTGGATGCAAATTCGATTCTCTGCCCAGAAAGGAGTGGTGAGGTCACATTTTGTGCCTCCCCAAATAGGCAGCCCTTACTAATAAAAGCTGCCAAGGTCACTGGCCCCGCCCCAACTTGTGCTATTGCCTTTTTGGTTTCTTGTGGGCTTTGTTTGCTAAATACTCAGTGTGGTTGGGTTTTGTTCATCCAGAATGAAACGAAAGTCCTTTCTTTCTTCCTGATAGTCTGCTGTGTAGCAGTAATGTTTAGAATATCTCAGGTGCTAGCTGATGCTCTTCTTCATATTAAATCATCATTGTCTGCCTGGGCAGAACTGCGTTGCAGTTTCAGGAAGAGCCCGATACGTCTAGGAATTAGAACCACAATCTTTATTTTTATGCATTCCATAAAAGTTGGGAGTGATCTGCATAAACATTAAAATAACCTTTTTCTATAGACTGGAGTTATAATTTCAAGTGTGTCTTTCCCTGGTAAGGCTTTGATCCTGAGACATCACAAAAATTGCACGTTGGACTTCAAAAGTTCTGCCTTTTAATAGGGCATTTCCTCTAGGCATTTAGCCTAACAAATGTTTTAAGGAATTCATTCATTCTTTATAAACTTTTTTTTTTAGTTTATTTATTTATCTTGAGAAAGAGCAGGAAGGTAGAGAGAGAGGGAGAGAGAGAGAGAGAGAGAATCCCGAGCAGGCTCAGCACTGTCAGTACCGAACCCGACGTGGGGCTCGATCTCACGAACTGTGAGATCATGACCTGAGCCGCAATCAAGAGTCAGATGCTTGACTGAGCAGCCCAGGAGCCCCTCATTCATTCTTTTATTCATTCGTGGATCTATTAGCAACACAAAGCAGGAGCATAGACTACAAGGGTGGGGGGAGCCTTTTGTTGAAGGCAGCACGCCTGGCCCATGGCCTTCCCACTATACCTGGAATCTGTCCAGCTTATTCTCCATTATTGAATATATTAGATGGTTTCAAATTGTTTGCTCCTATAAATTGCACTGCGAACAGGGTTTTTGCGCAGATAACATAAGAGACTAGAGGTGAAATATCCACAGTGGTGGGGCTAGAAGACCAAAGTAAGGTAAGTTTCATGGCTCCTTTTTTGTCCACCGCAAAATTGTTTACCATAGGGATGGTGATAATGTGCCATGTCTCCAGCCTCAAACCTCACACCAGCCAATGGTGGGCACAGGAATTTTCAAATGTTTTTGATACATATACATGTAAAGTATCTTAGATTTGTTTGAATTTTCCTTTCAAACAATAGCGTATTTCTAAAACATAACCAGCAGGAGTAACACTTAACTGTGCACCTGCTGTGTGCCCAGCGTCCCTTGCTTTTAAATCCTCCCAGTAATCCTGTGACCCCATTTAACTGATGAGCTAAGTAATGGGGCTCAGAGATTACACAACTCTTAAACAATGGACTGGCACTGGAAACCGGGTCCTTTGACTCAAAGGGCTGTACACTCATCCCCTCTGCTCTTGCACCTATAGTGGTTGTAGCTTTATAATAAAATTTGGCAGGGGCGCCTGGGTGCCTCAGTAGGTTGAGCATCCTACTCTTGATTTCAGCTCAGGTCATGATCCCAGGGTTGTGGGATCGAGCCCTGTGTTGGGCTCTGCACTGAGCATGGAGGCTGCTTAAGATTTTCTCTTTCCCTCTGCCCCTCTCCCCTGCTCCTGCTCTCTTTCTCTCTAAAATGAAATTAATCCATTAATTGGTAAAAAAAGAGACAAGCAAAGCCGTTCTCATTGATAATGATGCCAGCAGCCTGGACCTCCACCCTTTTGGCTGCCCTGTGGGAACTCTGACTCCTACAAGGCTGAAAAACACTGTGGTGGGCCCACTCTGCCAGGTCACAGAGCCACACTTGGGCCCCTCATCTCCAGTACCATCCTCATGCCCAGCTCCACAAGGGCACTGGTGGTTCAGATCATCTTAACACCCCAGAACCCACCTATTTCTCGGCCGAGCTGGGAGGACTTCAGAGATCCTGCTGATGAGACCACGGCACACCTGCCCCACGGCCCAGCCTTGGTCCTAATGTTCTCCTTGGGCAGGAAGCCTTCCCACTCTGACATGTTAAAGGGAAAATCTGTGCCCTCAACCATGGAGACGTTCACGTGTTCCCGCAGGTGACAGTACAGGGCCTCAGCACTGAACTTGACCCCCGGCCCTGGCCCCTTATAGGACACTTTATACTTGTTCATATTCAGGTAATTCCTCCAGATCTTCTGCAGCCTGGGGATAAGGTTTTTGGAAGAGCTGTCCTTGTTCCACACCTGGAAGGAGGCCTCTGGCTTGGCCTTGGCTGGGCCCTGGGGGCTGCTGAGGGCCTGGCTGCCCCTGTGAGGGTCCTGGGTGCTGCTTGGCGTCTCAGCCTGTTTCTCCAGACCTCTTGACATTTGGAATTCCTTGCTTTGCAACTTAAGGGAATCATAGTAAGTATCCTTCTTCTTCTCCTTCCACACACAGATGATTGCAAACAGGAGAAAGGCCAGCACACAGCAGCTGAACTTTTTCTTCAAGTTGGTGTGAATCATAATGAAAGATGTGTCCAAGGCAGCCACTCTGTTCTGAGCAGGAAACAAGCCTAAGAAAAGGTAAGAAGAGGCAAAAATGATGTAAACAAAACCGAAAAGTAGTGACTGGCAAGAGGTGGGAAGATGAGCCCGGGCAGTGGGTTTGGAGTGAGGAGACTCACTTCCAGCCTTGGTCTACCTCCCACCAGGCTCTCAGCCCATGGCAGCTTGAAGTAAACATTCAGCCTCAGTTTGGGCTTTGAATGTGGAGAGCAGTCCTCAGACACCCCCTTGTTCCTCTCTGAATGATGAACACGTTCTGTAATCTCCTATCATTCGTTTTTACACCCCAAGTCTTGGTTTTGCGTTGACTTGGTCTAGCTCCATGACTATAGTCTTGAGCTAGGTGAGGTCAGTAACCATATTATACACATCGTTGGGTTCCTAGGGCCTTATGCTGTTTGTTAAGTGGAGGCGTGCATGCTTGAAAAACTAACAGAAAAAAGGAAGAGCAGGATGACTGGTCTACATCACAGGAGTCCAAACTCCCTCAAATCCTAAGGGGCCCAGCATCCTTTTAAAATTGTCAGAAAGAGGAGTGCCTGAGTGGCTCAGTCGGTTAAGTGTCTGACTCTTGATTTCGGCTCAGGTCATGATCTCATGGTTTGCCTTCTGCTTCTCTCTCTCAAAATAAATAAATAAACTTAAAAAAAAAAACTGCCAGAATGAGACTTCTGTCCACAGACAGGGGCTGTGACAGACAGACCTGTGGCTCATCTCTCTAAGGGCGTCAGTGTTGGACTCCTGCATGAGAAGCCCACCAACGGTTAGCTTACAACATAACACTCAGATTCACGGAGTGTCCTGCAAGAATAGTATCAAGTGGCAGGAAGCTGACTAAACTCATGATAAAGACAAGGAAATCTTGATAAGACAGCAGACACGTAACCAATTCAGGAGATAAAAACAAAGATGCATGAAGCATATAAGTTGTTATTTTATCTAATTTCACCATAAACCAGGGTCACTGTGACGCACAACCCTAGCCAGTACCACATGCACAGTTGTCTAATTTGAAGGGCATCTCCTGAGCTATGCAGAGAGGCCCTGACCATCATTATCCAGGAAGGTGTTATAATCTCCATATTCATAGATTAGCAACCTGAAGCTCTGAGAGGTTAAGAGAAGTGCTGAGGATCACAAAGCTGAGAAAATGGTAGCACTGAAGTTCAAATCCGAGGGCACTGGATTCCACAATCCAAGTCCCTTTCCCTATAAACATGCACAAAACTGCTGAAAGTTCTGGAAAGTGGATTTTATTACACACACAGAGCCTAATATTCCCCTTTATATCTGGGTAAAGACCTACTTTGCTTTCCCAGGATTAATTGTGTAACTAGATGGCAAATGGAAGTACTTTGAACCCAAACAATGATCTGTATCTTTTGGAAAACATTAGATTCTTTCCTAAATAACTGGGTTTATTTACCATAATGAGGCTAAGCAATCACCCCTGGGGTTCCACTAACCCACTAGAGATCCATAGTTCCTTCCCACGGAACCCAGAGCTAAGGATACCTGGGACGAGGGATAGGAGTACTGGACTAGGTATTCACAAAACCTGGCTTCTCTCTCCATTCTTGGTGAGTTTGGGCAAGTTACTAAACCTGTCTGCACCTAGCTTTCTGTAGAGTAATCCCTCTCTCATTCACAGACTACTAGAAGGACCAGCAAAAATGGCGTTTGAACTAGGTCACTGTAAAGCCACAGGAAGTGTTCTGAACAGAGACCAGAGAGCAGCCCCTTGGCTGAGGGCCATGCGGAGGCCATGTGGGATGGAGAGAAATGGCAGACTGGAACACTGGCCATGACTCATCAACCTGAGCTTCAGGTCCTCATCTGAAACTCTTTAACATAAGTGGCTTCCAGACCATTCCTGGAACCCATGGGCAGTACCAACCAAACAGTGCTTCCCACCCCCACCTCCCCCAGACCGTAGGAGACCATGGGCTCTCGCCTTGGGCTGCAGACATTTTGGAAGTCACGAAATATACACAGAGGGAGAAAAATGCAAACCTATGATCGTGAAATCGGGAAGGGGCCTTGTTACATGTCCGGAAACTAAGGAATTCAATTTCCTCAGACACTCAGCCCAGCTGATCACATGACTGCAATAAAGAACTCAAGAAGAAGGGAAAGGAGCATTTAAAAAGTGCCTCCAGTATGGTAGGCATTTTAGCTGCAATGTCTAATTTTTTTTTGATGTTTGTTTATTTTTGAGAGAGAGAGTACGCATGCACACAAGCGGGGGAGGGGCAGAGAGAGAGGGGGACAGAGGATCCGAAGTGGGTTCTTCACGGACAGCGGCGAGCCCAATGCGGGGCTCAAACTCACGAACCTTGAGATCATTACCTGAGCCAAAGTCAGACACTTAACCAACAGAGCCACCCAGGCACCCCTGCAATGTCTAATTTTATCTTTACTAGAACACCATGGGATAGATATTCACAGCCCCATTTGAGAAAATGAAAACACTGATGCTTAGCAAAGTTTGGGCTTCTCCAAAGTCAAGTGGTAGTCAGTGCCAGAACCAGGATTCCAACCTAGGTTTGTCTGACTCTAAAAGTTTATAGTCTTCGCACTAAAAGATAGGCATCTGTGTTAAAAAAAAAAAAAAAAGCAACAACAACAACAACAACAACAACAACAATGAAATGTCAGTGTTGACCAAACAGAACTGAAAAATCGGGGTCCCTAGAGGGACAACTCAATCCACCAGACAATCACAGGAGAGCCACCTTTGCCATCAGCAATGTCCCCACCCTGACCCATGTGCACTGTTTTACCCTCAGGCAGCCCCTTCACGGGAATTAGGCTTATAAGATCCACAATAACCCTGTCAGGTAAGCAGAGCAAATCATATTAGCTCCAATAATAGTTGAAAGAACTGAGGTTTTAGGAAAGAAGCAAGGGAGGGAGGGAAAGGGAAGGAAAGGGAAGGAAAGGAAAGAAAAGGAAGGAAGAATTTCCAAAGTTGCATGTGTGATTTGGAAGCAATGCAGTTAAGTTGGGACTTAACACTTCTACGTGTGAGTGAAATGAAACAGAAGGTAGGGAGGCAGGACCTGATTCACTGTCTAGGAGCTGAGGCTTGGAGAAGCTGGTGGTCACCTTCCGGCCATTACCTACTCTCCCAAGGTTGAGAGTTCCAGAAGAGAAGAGCTCCTCCGAAAAGCCTGGCACAACAGTCCTGCCTCTTTAAGACAGCCTCAGCCCCTAGGGTCATGGCCCCAGGGCACTCCTCCGAAACCTCACCTCAGGGCTCCCCAGGTCTCCTGACACCACCCTCTCTTCAGCCTCCAAGTCCAAAGACTGGCTGGAGTTTCTGGTCATGGACACCGAGAACTTCAAGACCCTTTTTCCTCTCTCTAGCTGCTTTAAAGAGACAGGGACTGAAGCAGTTCTATCTAAGCAGCCCAAACTGAAGGGAAAGAGTAGTAAATTTTTCTCCCCTGATTCTCTGGGGAAACACACCAAGCTTTGGATTTTCCGGAGGTCTTAGCCCCTGGGCCTTTGCACTGCTATAGTCTCTCCCTTGTCCACTTACCTGGCAACCAGACAGAGTTACCTTTCTGCTTTTGCCCTCCCATGGAACCCCCTCTGGTTTGTATCGGGTGCTAAGCAATGCTCGCTTTTCCTGCTGACCCCCTGCTAGAGGGGAACTCCTCTTGACTCATTCCTAAAATCCTCAGTGTCCAACGCAGGACCTGAAACTGACTCATTTCTGAAACTCCAGTGTCCAGCACAGAACCTGAAACTGACTGGGTACTCAAAAAAGGCTTACTGAACTGATGGGATTAGATCAATAAATCCTTACTACTCTCCCCCTACCCGGCTTCTAGAACAGGAAAAACCCACATTATCACCAATAAAGAACGAGCCAGGGGCTCCTGGGTGGTTCAGTTAAGCAGCGACTTCAGCTCAGATCATGGTCTCACAGTTCATGAGTTTGAGCCCCGTGTCAGGCTCTGTGTTGATAGCTCAGAGCCTAGAGCCTGTTTCTGATTCTGTGTCTCTGTCTCTCTGCCCCTCCCCGACTTGTATTCTCTCTCTCTCTCTCTTTCTCTCTCTCTCTCTCTCTCTCCCTCCCTCCCTCCCTGCCTCTGTCTCTGTCTCTCTCAAAAATAAATAAAACATTAAAAAAACTATTTTTTAAATAATAAAAAAAATAAAAAGAATAAGCCAACACCAAAACCAACTGTAAGAAAATCCCAGTCAAAGTAAGGTTCCTGCCCTGGTGTACTCATCACTACATGCTCAGTACCAAAGGCAGGACTTGGCACAAAGCAGGTGCTCAAAAAAGGTGGACTGAATCACAGAGTAACTTCAAGTCTCACACTTACCATTTATAAAAACAGGTAAACCACCTATTCCCACCCATCAGAACTAAACACATAATACGTGAAGAAAAGAGCAAATCTGCAATGAGACATCGCGACCCCGTGACTCCTGACCCCATACTCTACCACCCCATTTCTTAATTAGGAATGCACCTCTTAGCTGCTCCATCGCCCAAGCTTCTGGGTCTCCTTACCTGCTTCTGGCTAATCCGCCTGGGGCTGCAGGCCCGCCAGGTCCTCAGGAACCAGCACTGTTCTCCATGGGAGGAATGTTTGCTTTATTGGGTCTGGAGGCCAAGGCTCATTTTTCTCAGGATGATCAAAAACCATCTACAAAGGCCAAAAAGAAAAAAAAAAAAAAGAAAAAAAGAGGAGGTAAGGGCTGGTTTCCAGGAGGGGCAGGGTTAACGATTAACAAGGTAGTCAGGCCCCTGAGAGTCTTTCGGCTGGATCCAGGAAGCCCGGATCCAGGAAGCCTGGAGGGCTCAAGAAAAGAAGCACAAAGAGACAAGAACCCATTACAGGTGCCTTGCTCAGGGTCGGGAGCAGCAGAGAAGGCCTGGAAACAGAGCTATACTAGATAAGAACATGCTAGAAGGATAAAGCAGGCACCACAGAGCAACCTGGCAAAGAAAAGGATTGTTTAGTCACTGGTTTAGGGGTAAATAGCAATCTGGGGAGAGAAGATTCAGCGCATCCCTAAATCTACTCTAGACAGATTTTTAAAACTTATTTATTATCAAAGAATACTTAATGATATGTGAGATTTCTATTGGTATAATGCTCACTGGAAAAATAAGTTGTAAAAACTGTATCTAATATTCTAATCAAACCCAAAAAATAAAAATTTTAATGTACATGTGAGAGAGAGAAAGGACTAGAAAATAACAAAAAAGACAACACTGGATGGTAGAATGTTTTCAGCTTTTACAATTTTTGTATATTCCAAAATTTCTAAAATACATATGCTTTACTCTTAAGAGTTGGAAAAATATTACAAAAATATAATTTTAAAAAGCTAAAAATAGAATTCTATACTTGTCCGCTCTTTCTTCTTTCTGACGGGATGTAGAAAAATAATAAAAGAAAACTTGAATAGTCACTTGCATGGAGACTCTCATTTGTCTGCAATGGAAAATGCTGTAATTTAAAGAAAAAAGAGTCAAGGTGTACAAAGGGTAAAGCGAGTCAGAGCCTCTCAAAATAGGCAATCCACATGAATGGACAAATCACCAAATAGAAAAAAATGATTAACAAGCATATAAAATTACGATGAATCCCAAGGAAAAACCCAAAAGGGGAAGCTGGCATTTTAAGATACAAGTTTCTAGGATTAACGTTAGCCAGCAGTTTCCAAAATGATAATACTCATTGCTGAATGGATTGTACTAGAATTGGTATATTTTGAGGGAGCAGTAGCAATTAACTCAGCCTTTTTTAGAAAGTAACCAGGTCATAGAATTAAGAGCTTATGAACATCACTAAGTTATATACTTCTAGGAAATAAGACTGAAAAGTAATTGAAAGGAAAAAAAGATGATATATTTTGTTTTTCTCACATGTAAATAACTCCCTACCTTCCACAGTTGTGATAAAGTTTGAAAAAGGATTTGTGGTGAGGTGCCTGGGTGGCTAAGTTGGCTAAGCATCCTACTTCAGCTCAGGTCATGATCTCACAGTTTGTGGGTTCGAGCCCCGTGTCGGGCTCTGTGCTGACAGCTCAGAGCCTGGAGCCTGCTTCAGATTCTGTGTCTCCTGCTCTCTCTGCCCCTCCCCTGCTTGTGTTCTCTCTCTCTCTCTCTCTCTAAAAAATAAATAAACATTAAAAAATTTAAAAAAAAAAGAAAGGATTTGTAGGATAAAGAATGAATTTTATAAATCAAAGGTACATGCAAAAAGAAAACTTGGTTTCAGTTTCAAAATTGTTTATAATGTTTATAAATAAAAAACATTTTATAAAGATTTATAAAATCTAAGGTTTGTTTATAATGTTTATAAAATGTTTTAAACCATTTATATACAATCTATCCATTTATAAATAATTTTGAAATGGAAAACTTTTTCTTTTTGTATGTACATATTGAATTATAAAAGTCATTCTTTATAAAATATTTTATAAACATTTATAAAACCTATGGGTAACAACTAAGCTTTCAGCAAAAGGGAAATAGTTAAACTAGGGTACTTCCACCTGATGGAAAGAAAAATCTATAGGGGCTCCTGGGTGGCTCAATCAGTTGAGCGTCTGATTCTTGACTTCGGCTCAGGTAATGATCTCACAGTTCATGCGTTTGAGCCCTGCAGCCTCGCATCAGGTTCTGTGCTGACTGTGAAGAGCCTGCTTAGGATTCTCTCTCTTCCTCTCTCTCGGCCCCTCCCTCACTCACTCACTCTCGGTCTCTCAAAATAAATATATAAATTAAAAAAAAAAAGAAAGAAAATACGGGACTCCTGAGTGGCTCAGTTGGCTAAGCGGCTGACTTCAGCTCGGGTCATGATCTCACTGTTTTTGAGTTCAAGCCCGGTGTCAGGCTCTGTGCTGACAGCTTGGAGCCTGGAGCCTGCTTCAGATACTGTCTCCCTCTCTCACTCTTCCTCCCCCACTTGTGCTGTCTCTGTCTCTCTCTCAAAAATAAATAAACATTTAAAAAATTTTAATAAATAAAAAAGAAAGAAAATATACATATATATCACAATATTAACTCAAAATATATAAATTTAAAATATGTATATAATACATAAAAGGTAATATGTAATTACATATAAAATGTATAAATTATTGTGTATGAATTAATGTGGCAATAGGGGAAAAATTCTTCAAACATTATAACAAAAAAAAAGTGAAACCGAGAATGTTGTCTGTGCATTCATCATTGTGACTAAAAGTTACTCATGTGCAAAAAGCTAGGAAAAATGTACCTGAGACCTGAAAACAATCAATGAGCAAACTGAGAGAGAAGTTCTCATCTTTCATTTTGACTTCCTTTATTATACTTATGTTGTTGCTGGCAAAACTGTTAGGGCCAATACTGAAAATACATTTCAACCTCGTGTATCAACTCCACGCACACTATGGGGCTGGCCTTGAAGCCTGGCCTAGAAGATGCAGCATTAACAGAACTCCGAGAAAGCCACAGGGTCTTCACTCCACCCCTCCCATGACCTAGGAGGAGACGCCCGCCTTGCAGGCTGGGGTCCACGCTGGCAGGAGGGCAGCTGTGGGCCGGCCTGCATGTGTCAGAGCAAAAGCGAGAGGTGCCTTGTGGTGTTCCTTACCAAAACCTCAGGGGTCTCCTTATCAAATCAGAGAACTGGCTCCCAGACACTCCTGGTCAAGTCCTAAAATGCGTCTGACAGCTCTTCTTCTTTTCATGTGCTATATGTCTCCTGTGTGGCATTAAGAGTTTGTAATTATGCATGCATTCATGTGATTCTCTGATTACCATCTGCCTGCTCTACTAACAATGGAAACTCCTTAAGTAGGAGCCTTCTCAGACTTCTTCATACTATCTTCAGTGCCTAGATGAGTGTCCAACACATGGTACGCACTCGATAATTACTTGTTGAATGAGTGAAATTTTACCAGGTCTTCAGAGCTCTATGCTTTTCCCTCAGGCATCACTGACGGAAACGGTTCTTTCTTGGCATCCTCATGAGGAACACTGAGGGTAGCCCCCTGCCCTCCTGGTGATGCCTCTTGCCTATGAGTGCTGGTTCGCTGCCAACCCCCCAGTAAGCTGCTAGAGCATGTGACTGCTGTCTGAATTCAGTGCATAGATAGTTAATGCAGAGCTACCTCTCCCCTATCGATTGCACCTGCTCCGAACAACTTGTACTCCTAGGATATAACAGCCATTCCCTGCTCCCGATTTCCAAACAGCCAAGTTGCTGAAACAAAAGTGGCTCAATTGCTGATGTCCATCTGTCATAGGTGAGGGGAGTCTTCCAGAAGTAGTCACTGCTGCTCATAAGACTGCAGCGGTGGTGAACTTCAACCAGCCGCAAGAGTTATAACAGAATCCTCAATTCTCTGTGTGAGAAACTTTGACAGTCAGCTACCATTTATTTAGTACTAGCTGGGTGCTCAGCACACAGGGGTTGAGGCTAAGAGCTCTGGAATTAGACGGACTGGGGCAGACTCCAAACTCTCTCACCAGGTACATGACCTCTGGTAAGCTACTCAACCCTCTAAGGCTCAACTTCTTTATCTATAAAATGGGAGTAATAAGGAAAGAGCCTATCTCACAGGATTGTTTAAGTAATCAGGTAAGGTAATACACCCAAAGGGATTATAATAGGCTTGTGACAAAGATTATAGGCATCATTTCATTTACTCCTCACCATCCCCCACCCTTTGCATTCCATGACTGTCCCAAATTACGCATTGGGAAGAGGAGTAATTTTCTCAGAGTAACTCCATTGTGGCATTCCAAAAGCCCTATGCTCTTTCACCCTTTGTTTCCCTGAAAGTAAAGTTTCTTCTGATGAAATGTCCTTTCCTTCCTGTTCACATGGGGCCACACCCACTCAGCCCCCCACCATCCCCTGCACCAGCTTAAAGTGCCCCTGGACTCTGAAGACTTTCTTGACCCCCCAGAGAGCCACACAACTCCCCTGTGCCTGTTCTGCCTCTCATCAGACTACATGATATGAGCTGTTTGCCAGTCTGTCCCACCCAGATGGAGAATTCCTTTACGGTTTATTGCTGGCCACCCCACATCTAGCCAGGTCCGGAACTCTAAGTGGGTCCTGCTCAGTCGTGTCTGAATGAAAGACCAAAGCTAGCTCCGACACCACCCTTTCCCCTTCCCCATGTCCTTCAACAGTCAGATCCACACTCATCCACACACCCATCACCTTCAGTTGCCAGAATCCCCTTTGCAGCACTGTCACTGCAGAAGTTGATTTTGTCTGTTGGATACACAGAGTGACAGAGTGATGGGGAATTTACCACCTCCCGGGGGCGCACATAGCTTTGTGAACAGCTCTGCCCCTTAGGAGGTCTTTTTTTTTTTTTTAATGTTTATTTATTTTTGAGACAGAGACAGAGCATGAGCGGGGGAGGGGTGAAGAGAGAGGGAGATACAGAATCCGAAACAGGCTCCAGGCTCTGAGCTGTCAGCACAGAGCCTGATGCGGGGCTCAAACTCACAAACTGCGAGATCATCACCTCAGCCAAAGTCGGACGCTTAACCAACTAAGCCACCCAGGCGCCTCCCCTTAGGGGGTCTTAAAGTGAAGAGAAATCAACTCCCCCATAAAAATAAACTAGAGGATTAAGCTCTGCTTTTTGGAACCACACAGATTCAGAATGAGAACCACTAAGACACGTGAAGCCTGTGCTCAGTGCTGAGAACTTCGCGTGCACCAGCTCATTTCATCCTCACACAACCCTGTGCAGACCATGGCACCTGCTCCCAACCTTGATGAACTCATTTCCCCTCCACCAGGACACTCTTCTTCATCCCTTGAATATTTTTGCACCTAGCTCACTGTACTTCTCCCCATGCTGTCTCTGTCCTGACTCGTGGTGATATCAACATCCACCTACAGAATGGTTCTAGTCCCTGGTCTCTCAGTTCTTTACCTCTTCAAGTCCAGTGATTGTGACTTTAGCCACTCACCCCCAAAGTCATATCTCTGATCTTATCATTTTCATAAAATACTCCTCAGTCTTGATTTTCAGGCACCACCACCCCCGAACACCATCCTATCTTTGTAGCTTAGTCCAACTAGTTTTGACCTCCAACTGTGTTCTGTGGTTCCTCCTATGACCTTCTCATGGTTTCTCACTTCCTTCATAGCCTCATTTCCCTTCCTCCTCAGCTTAAATTCTGTGGTCACTCATTAAATTGACTATTCCCATCACACAATGTTGGATAAAACTCAATCCTGGTTAAAGCGAACTCTCTGTGCTCCTCCACACCTGCGAGCAAACAGCTGCATACCTAAAGAAAATCACAAAATGATACCCAATGGAATTTGCCTCAAGTTCATGATCACTAACTGCTGGTAGCTCCTTCATGCTTCCTAGCAATCGCATGCTACTTTTCTGGTCAATTCACCTGCAATCTCCTAGAAGACTATGTATGTGACTTCCTCCCCATGAAAAGTCCCTTCATCGTCCCCTTTCCTCAGTGAACTTGCTACTTATTCATAGAGAAAAAGGAAGCTACAAGAATAGAATCACCACATGCACACCTTTGTACCTCAGCTACTCACCTTACCTGCATTTATGCCCAAATGATGTCTTTTTCCTGTGGATGAACTGGCTGCACACAACACTTGCAGTATCCACCATTTGTTCCACTAGAACTTACACTTATTTTTTAATATATGTTTTAATGTTAATTCATTTTTGAGAGACAGAGTGCAAGCCGGGGCGGGGGGCAGAGGGGGGACAGGGACGGGCTAGGGGCAGAGAGAGAGGGAGACACAGAATCTGAAGCAGGCTCCAGGCTATCATCACAGAGCCTGACGCAGGGCTCAAACCCATGAACAATGAGATCATGACCTGAGCCGAAGTCAGATGCTTAACCGACTAAGCCACCCAGGTGTCCCAATGTTCCACCAGAACTCTTCTCTGCTTAAGGATATTTTTCTACAAAGTCTCCCCTTTTTCTTCTGCATCGTAAGTACCCCTCTCTCAAAGATTATGCTTATCAGCACACAGACATGCTATTGTTTCTCCTATCTTAAACAAACAAACCTCTCTTGATTGAAGCAGCCACCACCTGACACTGATCAGTCTTAGCATCACTAATAGTGGGACACCTGAACAGTATGTGCATTCTGATGTGAGGCAACTTGTGAAACACACAGCACCACCTACAAAAAATTCTCATCCAAAATGTTTAATCTGTATATAATCCAGCCTTTATACATAATTCCAGTATTGAGAAACACGGGAGAAAGAAGAACACATTAAATGACACCACAGAGAAGTTATCAGACAAATCCAGAAAGCAGGGCATTCTACAGAACTGAACTAGTTTCATCAACAGGTCAATGGGCATGAAAAACAAATGGCTTAAAAGGCAAAAAATGTCATATGCAAAAGGCAGACTTTGCTTGAATTTTGATTTGAACAAAACACCACTAAGGACAAATGAGAATATGTGGATATAGATCCAGTATTATATATTAAGAAATTATTGTTGGGGTGCCTCAGTGGCTCAGTTAAGCCTCTGACTTCAGCTCAGGTCATGATCTCATGGTTCGGTTCATGAGTTTGAGCCCTGCATCGGGCTCTCTGCTGTCCGTGCAGAGCCCATTTCAGATCCTCTGTCTCCCTCTCTCTCTGTCCCTCCCTCCCTCGTACTCTCACACTCTCTCTCTCAACAATAAATTAAAAATTTTTTTAAATCATTGTTAATTTTGTTAGGTATAGGATTACATATGTTTTTTAAGTCCTATGCGTGTGAATAGAGATGAAATCTACAACACTTCAGCCAAAAAATAGATTAAACAAATATCAAAAAATGTAATGTCATTTCTTCAAGTGTGTTCAAACTAGGCTATGTAAGAAATAAGAGTGATTTGCACACTCTTCTTGGACAATATGGTTGGGAGTGGGCAGAGTTTGACAGAGCTCGGAAAAAAATAAGTATGGGAGACAATGTTTCTGTTTTACTGAAGGAATTAACTGAAGAAGATATATGACTACAAAAGTCACATACTTAGCCATTGTGTACATTCTAAGTAATCTTCATTTCCTTGTCCCTCCTGCAAACTTCTTGACCTCATTTCACCTTCCAGCTGCTGCCCTCTTTCCTTTGCCAGTAAAACACCTTGAAAGAACTATGGACAGTCAATGTTTCCAATTTCCCTCTTCCCATTCTCACTTGAACCCACCCCAGCAGGCCTCCCCATCTCCAGGAAACTGCTCTTGTCTACATCACCAAAGACCTTCATGACCTCCATGTTGCTAAGTAAATGGTCAGTGCTCAGTCTTCCTCTTGTTCAGCTTATCAGCAGTATTTTGGGAAGTTGGTCATTTCCTCTGTCTGGCTTCCAAAACCTACACTCTCCTGGTTTTTCTCCACCTTACTGGTTACTCCTCAGTAATCTCCATTGCTAGTTCCTCCTCATCTCCTGCACATGGAAGTGCTCCTAGATTCTACACTTTGTCTTAGCAACACTTGTTGTCTTGTTGTGAGCACCTTTGTGGTCCATTCTCCCACTACCCATTTTGCACTCAATCCATGCTTGCTGACATGCACCAAAACGAGTTCAGAAAGCAGGTTCTGTCGGTGAGTTTCTGTGAAAAGGAAGTCCTTAAGAATTTAAAAACAACAACAAAAAAGCAGGGTCAGGATGAGGGTGTAGAATAAAATACTATACGTACTTGACCATTTCCCTATCATCTATTATCCATGAGGGGAGGAAGCACTGCCCAGAGCATTGATGGTCAGACTTTGAGCATATCAGAATTATCAAATTACTGGGGCGCCGGGGTGGCTCAGTCAGTTAAGTGTCCGACTTTGGCTCAGGTCATGATCTATCTCACAGTTTGTGAGTTCGAGCCCCGCATCGGGCTCTGTGCTGACAGCTCAGAGCCTGGAGCCTGCTTTGGATTCTGTGTCTCCCTCTTTCTTTGCCCCTTCCCTGCTCACACTCTCTTTCTCTTTCTCTTTATGTCTCTCTCTCTCTCTCTCAAAAATGAATAAATATTAAAAAAAAGAACTATCAAATTACTTGCTGAAATGTAGATTCCTGAGTTTTCCTTCAGTCATTCCGATCCAAGTGATCTGGGATGGGGCTCAGAAATGGGCATTTAGCAAGCACCCGTGTGATTCTGATGTAAGTGGTCCTGCCCACACACCATGCTCTGAGAACAGGGCAGCTGGGGATACCATGACTCAAAGTGAGATTTGCAGTTAAGAGCTAGTCTGAGAATGCTTTCTAAAGATCCAGGATGAGAAAAGGACAGAAATCGAATGTAATCAACTTTTATACTAATTTGAAAGAGTGATTTTATGCCTAATGATTCTAACAATAACTTTTAAAACATTCCAAGAATTTCTTTTCATTGTATTTTAGAAACTATTGATGTGTGAGAGGTTGGCAGAAAAAAAAAAAAAAAAGGATCTGCATAGATAGTTTGAGAAGCCCTGGCTTGGGAGAAAGAGTTGGTGCTCTGTCATCTCAAAAGCCCAGATTCAAATCCTGACTTTTCTACCCATCAGTTATATGAGGTTAGACCAGTCCATCAGCTTCTGTGTCTTCATCTGTAAAGGATGGATAATAATACTTTGCCCCTACACGGTTGTAAGCACAACTTAATGATAGACTTTATCACTTTGTTTCAGCTAATAATTGTTGAGCTTTTTCACCATGTGCTGAGTCCTCAACACAAGGGCAAAAGCTCCTGCAATTCGGTGAAGCTCACTTAATTCCTGCAGAACGGTGCCTGAGGCAGGTACCGCTCTCATCGCTTCCACAGTCCCCAGCGAGGTGGTCCAGGCTGCTGACTTATTCCCAGGTCCTGGCCACTGGGTTCTATTAGTGGGAGCCAGCAGAGGTCAAGAAGTTAACAGTTATGTCAAAATATTTCTGACAAGTCACAAATTTGCTCAAGCTAGAAACATGTTAAGCGACAGGAAACCAACCTACAGTTAGTAAATCTGCAAATCGAGATAAAGGAAGCCTCCAGAGAGATTCACATCCGGTCTAAGTAGCAGTGCTTTTTGCAAGTGTTTACCTGAGGGCAAGAGCAGCTGCAGGAGCTCAATGTCATGGTGGGGAGGGGGAAATCCTCCCCCGATCAAAGCCCTGAAGATAAAGGGGCTTTCATTCCTGCTTGCCCCAACTGTTCCAGACCCAGGCTACAAAAAGTGTCTCTTCACGGAGATTAGATCTTTTCCCAGCCAGGCAGGCACTGATGTAGAAGGAACGGCTGAGTACATTTACCTGAGGTTGTCCAAAAGCATGAGAACAGAGCTCTGTGGGGGGTAATTACCCACCACAGACAGGCTTCTCTGTGGCGGCTAACCAGAGCCAGTCACGCTGAACAGGTAAGGAGAGCTCTGAAGTCAGGATTCGAGGAGCCGAGGCAAAGGGAAATCACTGGCCATTTGCTACTGTCTTCAACCTTGAGCCTTTCAACAGCAGATGTATATTTGTAGAAAGATTTGCCTTCCCATTTGACAGGTACCTGGCTGAAAGGGAGCACTTCACACCCCATCGGCTCCCTCTCTGTGTGATGCCCACTGCCCAGTACAAGCGGTCAGAGCCCCAGCCCCAGCAGGCATCTTGCCCCACCTTACCACACTGAGAACCATGGAGCACTCCACTCCACTCCGGCAGAGCTGAGCCAAGGAAGGAGCGAAAGGGCCTGTTAGGAGGGTTAAATAAATACTGCACGCCTCCCGCCTCCCAAACAACAGGTCCACCCCTTTTTCCTCGACACTTCATCCCACACCCAACCCAGAAGCAGAGAGAAAAGAAAAGGGGCCTACCTCCTTCTCAGGAAATGGACCTGTTTTACCTCCCCTTAATATTTAAAAAAGAAATAAGTTTATATTACAGAAGTTTCTACACCTGCAAAAAGGAATAGGGAGTAGCACAATGAACCTGCTTTCAGAGCCCAGCTCTTTGCAAAGACTACCAACATTTTGCCAACTTGGTTTTAATCTATTTCCCCTCTATTTTCCTCTGGAGTAATTTAAAGCAAATGTCAGCCCACCTATCTTCTCCATAAATTAAGCCCTAATGTCCTACGTATGACATCCATTTATGTAACGAGTTAACTTACCTCCCTGGCACCAAGGATGGTATTAGCTCAGTGCCATCCTTGGGAGAAGTGGGACCACAGGCCCTCAAATAATTTTCCATGGAGCTTAATTCTCTATAATATCACACACACACACACACACACACACACTGGGTTCTGCCAGAGAATATGTGAGGATATATATAAAACCCCGATGCCATGATCACTTAATATCCAATCCACTTTCAAATGTTTACCAGTTCTCTCAAAAGTGTCTTTTACACTAAATTCCTAAAATGAGGATCCAAGTGAGGTGGGCACATTTTGGATATAGCACTCTCAACTCTCTTTTAAGGTGTACGTAGTTCCCCGCTCCCTATTTTTCTTTTTCAGGACATATATTTGTGGAAGAAATGAAGTCATTTGTCCCAGGAATGCGCCTAGAACTGAATCCTGCGGAGGGCCTCCTCAGGGTATTGTTTAACTTACTCCCCTTTGTTCTGTGTTTCCTTCCTGTGAACTGAGTGTTAGATTTCAAGGCCTGTTGAGATGTGGTGGTTTCAAGTTTAATGGTTCTTCCAAGTGTTTTATACATCATAGGAGGGCCTGTGTCCTGGCTGCCTGGGGGAGTGCAGGGTGAGGGACACGCGGAGAGGCCTGAGCTCCTCCACTGTGCAGAAGTTCCAGATCTAGTGAGAACAACATGCAAAAGTGCTCACGGTCTGCTGTGATCCAACCAGCAATACGGCAGTGCAGACACCAGCCAGAAACCCCACGTCCCCCAGAACGTGCCTTCCAGTGATGGGACAAGTGACAAGTAAAACAAAATAAATACATATGTATGTAATATTTGGAAATGGATAATCGCTGTGCAGAAAGTTAAAGCAGGGGAGATGGATAGGGACAACAGGGGGTATGGGGGGAGGACAGAGATCAGCGTTCAACTGGATAGTCTGAGAAAGTCTCCCTGAGAAGAAGGCATTGGTGCAGAGAGACTAGAGGGAGGGGAAAGGAGAGGGTGGCACAGGTTTGCTGAAGGAAGGGGATTTCAGATGGATGGGACAGCAAAATCCCTGGGTTGGGGCAGGCCTGACCTGTTTCAAGAACAGCATGTTGGCCAGAAACAGAGCAGGGCAAGAAGGGGAGCAGAAGATGAGGTCGGGAGGCGTAGGAGCCACATTACCTAGGGCCTTAGACGGGGCAGTCCTGACCTGTTTCAAGAACAGCACGGAGGGGGCGCTTGGGTGGCTCAGTCGGTTAAGCGGCCGACTTCGGCTCAGGTCATGATCTCACGGTTCGTGGGTTCAAGCCCCGCATCAGGCTCTGTGCTGACAGTTCAGAGCCTGGAGCCTGCTTGGGATTCCATGTCTCCCTCTCTCTCTGACTCTCCCCCTCTCATGCTCTGTTTCTCTCTGTCTAAATAATAAATAAAACATTAAAAATTTTCAAAAATTAAAAAAAAAAAAAAGAACAGCACGGAGGCCAGAAACAGAGCAGGGCAAGAGGGGGAGCAGAAGATGAGGTCGGGAGGCGTAGGAGCCACATCACCTACGGAGGTAGGATTCTAGCTTACACTCTGGACTTGCCTGACTTATGTTTGAAAGGGATTGTTCTGGCTGCTGCACTGAGAAGCAAATGTGGTAGGCAGCAGACTGAAGGAGAGTAAAAAAAAAAAAAAAAAAAAAAGGAAGACTTTCAAGAGGCTCTTGCAATAACCCAGGTGCAAAAGGCCCATGAGCCACTTACTAAGCTCTTTACTGGGTGCTAGCAATTTAGAGACGTTACCAAATTCGATCCTTACCAGCACCCCATGGGCTGGGCTCTTAACAATCCTCTTTCAGGAACAAAAAGGAAGCTCTAAGAGAGTTGAAGCCATTTGCTCAAGACGTCATTGTCAACGGTCAAACTAGATTATTCTAACCCCCCAAGCTGCTCTGCTGTCCATCAGATGGCCCTCAGGGCCCTTAAAGGGCTCCTAAGAGCCTGGCTGCTTTACCAGGTCAACTACTGGTGCTGGTCACCGTCCTGGACCTTCTGGTGACACCTTTTTACTCTGTCCTGATCTCCATCTCCTTAACTCCTCAGCATGCAAACCTCACCCTCATCTATACCTTAGAACCTGAACTTTCTGTCCCTAGAGACCTTGACTCCCTACTATCCCCAGAGGGTACCTCAGCCAACCACAGTACCTCCAAGAAGCAGTCCATGTGTCCTGGCTTCCAGGTACCTTCACCACAATGGGCTCCCCCACACCACTTTTTTCTCTTTTTGAGAGAGAGAGAGAGAGAGAGAGAACGAGTTCTCTCTGGGGAGGGGCAGAGAGAGGGAGAAAGGGTATCCGAAGTGGGCTCCGTGCTGACAGCAGAGAGCCCGATGCGGGGCTTGAACTCACAACCATGAGGTCATGAGCTGAGCCGAAGTTGGAAGCTCAACCAACTGAGCCACCCAGGTGCCCCGAGGACTCCCCTTTCTTACTTTGTGCCATCTGTGCTGCCACTTAATCCTGTAATGACTCCTCTCCCTGTTTCCCATGTCAGGGATGGCTGGCTGCCCCGCCAAAATTGTGATCCTGCCATACGGAGTTGTTGAACATGGCGGCCCACCCAGGGTTTACATTTTCCAGCCAATGTACATGCACACACATACACCTCCTCAGCTAGGTGGGACAGGTGGACGATGACATGTGAGTGAAAATAACAGGTGCCACTTGTCGGCCAAGAGGACTAGGAAGTGCAGTAGCATTACCTTCTTGGTAGAGACCTCCTGCATTTTTATTCCTACTCCTCTGGGAACATCAGCAGTGTTGTCTGCAATACATTCTTTCATCATCCACAGAGCTCTCCCTCATCCCCAGACTTCCCCAGCACAGAGGATTAACAAAAGCTCTCCTTTAAAGTATTAAAAACCAGAGGTGCCTGAGTTCCTCCCTCCCCGCCAAGCACCTTTCCTATTTGTTTCCCCCGCTGTGATCCCTGATGTGAAGAACAAAGGCAAAAGAAATGTGGACATAATTAAATTTCCTTATAACCTGCAGCCCACTGACAACTACTTGAGGCAGGCAGAAGACCCTTCTCTCCAGGAACTCCCAACTGTTTTAATGGTAATGCTTTCCTAGAGGCAAAAGGCAACCTTAGCTCCACAATTGCTAGGCCTCCAGGATCCTGTAAGTCTTCTTTAACATATGAAAATCCTTTTGGAAACTTCTTTGGTCTCTAAGCATCCCCCTCCCCCACTTAAAAGTATATAACCAGTCTCTTCTCACTGTCCAGGGGTAGCTCTTTCTGCCCAAGGGTCCTGTCCCCATGCTTTAATTAAACCACCTTTTTGCACCAAAAACGTCTCAAGAATTCCTTCTCAACCATCGCTCCCAGACCGAACATCAAATCACATCAACCCCTAGGTTTTAAAAGATGCTATCAGCCAGCCACATTTAATTAAGAATGTAGGTTCTTACTTGTTATCAACTGAACAAAGATACTGCTGCCAATAAGAGGTTCTGTTCAGCACGGGATTGCCACTGTTATCACATCAGTTGGTAAAATTCCAGCAAGATACAAAGAAATTTCATCATTTCTTTGCCCTGGACAGGTTTTTTGTTTTTTTGGAATAAATGTGCTTCTGGCTTTTTGAAATCCTCCAAGAGTCTGGTGGGTCTCTGGAGACCCTGGGCAAGGAATGCTGGTTTGTGTGGCCTAAAACTTACCCCAATAAAATCATAACTTTCTGATCCCAGCTGGCCTCCTGAAATACAGGTTTTACTGGTTGGCTAGATATGTAGGGTACTTAAAAAAAAAAACAACCTACCCACAACTGCCCCCAACTAGGCAGAATGAAGGCATTCTATGCTTATCTGTTAGAATCTGGCCCTCAAGTGCTTAAAAGTCAGCAGCCCAGCAATGTCAAATAAGATTTTTATTTATGGCCAGATCGAACAGATAGAGGTCCCCCTCCCATCATCTCAGTGCTCAGCAGCTGAAGGCGGGCAGCCATTACATCAGAAAGACGCTCCACTCTGGGACCAAACAGAACTGTCACAGCTGAGCAGTGTAACTAGGCGGCCCAGAATTCTCACTGAAGAGCAAAGGAGGACCAAAAGAGGGAAAGAGTTCTACTGAAAGACCAAAGAGGAAGAATTTTCTCGTAAATCCTGATACCAAGGGTCTGATGACCTACATCTCTCTCTTCAAGTCCCAGTTTAACCATCATTAGTTAACAATGATGTCTGCTAATGTTGTCTTAAACATGATGATCTCCAGGAATTCCTCGGCTGGAGATGGTGCCAGGGGCTGTTTGTTCTTCCCTTCCATTTTGGTTTTACCCAACAGGATAGGAGAATGGCAGGGCCAGAGTTGTTGACATTTCCCAAAGGCCAGAGGCACTGAAGAGAGCCGCTGTTCCTCAAGGCAGCCACCAAGGTGATGAAATGTTTACCTCTCTCACCTTAGCAAATTGATCTCTTTCCTAGGACCAGCCCAAGGCCAACTGGGCACACCATGCAAAGAGAAAGGGAAGAGAATGTAGAGGAACAAGGGTTTGATCAAGTCTGTCCTCAGGGTACACCCTACCCCTAGTCCCATAGCCATAAAGGTCAGCATAGGTGAAAGGAACCACTCAGGCACTACTTCTCCGTATTTCCTGGCATTAACATCACCTAGGATGCATCTAAAAATGCAGATGCCGAGGCGCCTGGGTGGCTCAGTTGGTTGAGCTTCCGACTTCAGCTCAAGTCATGATCTCACAGCTTGTGAGTTCGACCCCGCGTCGGGCTCTGTGCTGGCAGCTCAGAGCCTGGTGCCTGCTTAGGATTCTGTGTCTCCCTCTCTCTGTCCCTCTCCTGCTCACACTTGTCTCTCTCTCTCTCTCTCTCAAAAATAAATAAACATTAACAAAAAATTCTCAAAGGTCTCAACTTTGAGACCCAACACTCTCATGAATGTTGAGCCTCCTGAGGAAGGTGAGGCTAGGGGAAGTCCTATAACCTGCCTGGGAAAGTCTGGCCCTGAAGCCAGTGAGCTTTCCTCCCTAAACTAAAAAGATTGTCAAATCCTGCATGCTGACCCAACCAAGGAACGTGACTTAGGAGGATGGAGAAGAAAGGAGGACCGTGGAAGGAAGAGAGCTGCCCTGGGACTCCCCACAGTCCCTCCCACCCCCAACCAGTGCCAGCTGAGAAGGGATGTGAACTTACCTTGTGACCACATCTATTCGGATCAATCAATTCAACCAAGATGCAGGTAACTCTGGGCTCAGTCCTAATAACTGTAGGCCCAGAGGTAACCACCACTCTGCTGCTCTCAAGATGCTAACAGTCTTAAATACGGTAAGAAATCAGACAAGTGCCCAAATACCTAATGTACTATTTACTCTGTTTCCACACCCCTCCCCAGCCCAGACAGTGAGTGCCTGAACCAGCGAGTTACCTCGATGCTCCCAAGGACAAGGTCAGGGCCTGTGGCTGGGCTTCATGTGCCAAAGAAGCAAACGTTTTCTTCTTGCAAAGAAGGTGCTCGAGAATCTTAGCCCAGGAGTAGGAGCCCACATCCAGCCCAGGATCAAAGCCTTCATGGACAGGGAAGACCTGGAGAACAGGAGAGAAACAGCATGGAGATGGGCAAAGGGCACCAGGACACAGAGAGAGGTTCAAGTCAGCCCAAGCGGGGGCACAAAGCTGAGCAGCGGGCGGTGACACTGAAAGGGAGACTTGGGTCTCACCCCGTGGCACCAGGAGTAGCCTGAGTCTGGCGATTGTCAGGCACGTAGCAGAGAGCAGGTAAAAAGCCTCAGAGCAGCAGAGGAGAGTAAAGAGCCAGTGGGAACTGTGCAAGGTCAGCGGGGGAGGGGGAGGGGGCTATGGCTCACAACACCCTCCCCTTCCCTGAAAGTAAGCAGCCACGAAACTAGTATTAGCAGCTGCTTCTCAGCCACCTACTTCGTGCCAGCTATGCGCCCAAGCAGCTGCCGGATCTTCAACATAACCCCACCATCAGGCAAGTAATTGGTGAGCCCATAAACTGAGGCTCAGAGAGGCTACAGGAATTGCCCACAGTCATCCTATTGTTAAGAGGCAGAAAGTCAGGATCTCAGCTCAGATTTGACTCAAGGCCCAGAGGCCAGGAAAGCCCTGGGTGCAGCCTCCTGTGCGGGCAGGATGAGGAGGAAGCCTGAGTTGAGGAAGACGCTCAGACTAGGCCCAGTCTGGAAGGGTGGTGCAAAATTTCACAGGAACCCAGCTTTGCAGCCAGACAAATCTAGACTTGGATCCCTGCTTCATCACTCATCACTGCCATCCTAGACAAATGCGATATGAGCTCTCAGGGTCTCAGTTTTCTCCTTTGCAAAATGTGTGCAGAACCACCTACGTGACAGGACTGCTGTAAGGGTTAGAAGGATGGACCATGTAGGTCCTGGCATGTGGCAGGTGCTTAATACATGGTGACTGGTAAACTCGGACCTGGCAGGAGAAGGCGGTGGGGGGCGGGAGGCTGGGGCCTGGCTTAGCTGCTGTGGGTGGGGGAAGTCCTCATTTCTGAGAGGAGATGAATTTTCTGGGAGTGTCATGAGTCAATATTTCTTTGGCTAAACACAGGACCTTGATGTTCATCTCAACAAACCCAATGTCTGCTGCTTTAGGTGGTAACTCTTTCCAACACTGCTCCATTGCCACGAGAATCAGAATTTGGGACCCTCAGTGAAGTGAGGGCCCAGGGGGTGGCCCAGGGAAGGCTGGACTTCTGGAAAAGTCTGAAACCAGGTCCCAGTCAGGAGGTCCCTAGCTGTCCACCCAAATCACTGTGTGTCCTTGCAAGTCACTTATCCTCTGGAGCCTCTGTTTCCTCGCAAGAAAAGGGGCTTCCAAGCTACGCACATGAAACCATCGTCATTTTAAATTTCTCCCAAGACAGTGGTGTAACGAAGCCATGGAAATAGAGCTCATGGGTAAAGTACCTTCCCATTTCAGAGAGAAAAAAGAAACACCGTTGAAGCAACACCTACTTCAGACACTACAGATCTCTTCCATTAAAGCGTCATTCTTATGATTTGAGGTGACTTGTGTTAGAAGAATCAGGTCACTGTGATTAGCACCATGAAAGCATAAAGCTGTTCAGTTCCCTCAGAGCTTGTGCCCTCAGAGCCCCTACAGACGCAGGGGCAGGGGAGGGCTCTGTTCTCATCTCCAAGGAGCAGAGGGAGGGCTCACGGCCTGGAGCAGGAAAAGCCAGTGCACCCAAATTCTCACAAGAAAGCCTACTGTCTTTTTTCTGGATTTTCCCTCAATTTAGAAAATAGTCCAAACTCACTCCCCTCCCCAGCCTCACCCTTAGGTCTCTTGCAACTACAACATGACCTGAGAAGAAAACAGGAAGTCAGTGATGTGGTCCCAGAGCAAAAATGTGGTAGGCAGAGGTCTGGGCACCCAATCTTGATTTCTCTGCCCAGTCAACAGCACCTGCACTTTGAGCTGAATGTTGTAGGGTTTTCTCGCCTTCTAACTTGGTGTTGAAATAACCTCCAGGGTACTCGCCACCCCTACCTCCCACCAATCAAAAGCAGTAAAAAGAGAAAAAAATATTTTGGGTTCTCTCCTGGGCTATGAACAAACAGGTTATTTAGAGCCACAGCCCTCTTTTTAAAAAGATTCTTATTTTGAGAGAGAAAGAAAGTGCACATGCGTGGCCACAGCAGGGAAGGGGCAGAGAGAGAGAGGAATGAGAATCCCAAGTAAGCTCCACACTCAGCACAGACCCCAATGCAGGGCTCAGTCCCATGAACCATGAGACCATGACCTGAGCCAAAATCAAGAGTAGGACACTCAACCAACTGAGATACCCAGGCACTCCCTGTTTCTTTTTATATGGAGTAAATTTGGACTGTATCCTGGACTTGTTAAATTTTTTTAATGTTATTTTTGAGAGAGAGAGAGAGAAAGAGAGAGAGAGACAGAGTGTGAGCTGGGGAAGGGGCAGAGAGAGAGGGAAACACAGAATCCAAAGCAGGCTCTAGGCTCTGAGCTGTCAGCACAGAGCCCAATGAGGGGCTCGAACTCACAAGCCATGAGATCATGACCTGAGCCAAAGTTGGACGCTCAACCAACTGAGCCACCCAGGAGCCCCTGTATCCTGGACTTTTGCATAATATATTATGGTACTCTGGATCCTGCTAAAATTCTCTGGGGAAAAAATGTTGATATTTTCGCTTATTTATTTAACAGACAGCGAACTCACTTAGGTTCAGACTAAAAGTTCTGTCTCCTCTTTTGTGACTGACAGCCTCAATGCCAGTCCGGTTCTCAAAGCCTTCACTGGCTAACTGGGTCTGCCTGTCACAGAGGCAACTCTGGGTTTATCTGGGACCTGGGTGGTGGTAATGTTATAGTTAAGTTCTGAAAACCTTTGCTGTGCCTCTTTGGGTCTATTCCATGCACACACACCTTGGAGCATGCTCGTGACTTCAGTCCATGCAGAGTGGGTGGGGCCCTTTTAACAGCTCTCTCTTCTCAGGGATTTCCTCACATTCTCTGGTGGCTCCATTGCTGGGCTCCCCTGGCTGGAAAGATGGGGCTCTCTCAGGGTGGTAGCTTCCTACACCATTGTGCAATTCCGTGTGACAAAACGCCATGACCGGTCATCATCCAAGTTTCGGGTCCCAGTATCCCGCATCTGCCTCTCAGGACTCTTGGGATTCTCATGTCATCGTTTTTGCATTCTGTCCAGTTTTTTAGTTGTAAACAGAGGGAGGTTATAGTTGGATTCCTTCATCTTGGCTGCTCTCTCTTCTCAGCAATTTTTACTTCTCAAAATTCCACTCATTTCTCAAAGCTCCATTAAAATACCACTTCCTGGGACCCCTAGGTGGCTCAGTTGGTTAAGTGACTACTGATTTCAGGTCAGTTCATGATCTCACAGTCATGAGATTGAGTCCTGTGTCAGGCTCCACACTGAGCATGAAGCCTGCTTAGGATTCTCTCTCCTTCTGTCCTTCCCATGTGCACACGCATTCTCTCGCTTGTGCGCGCTCTGTCTCTTAAACAAACGAACAAAAAAAGGCACTTCCTTACAAGAAGCCATCCTTCTTCTCCCAGCTAGAAAAACTTTCTTCTTCCTCTGTATCAGGGAAGATTCAGATCTGGCAATATTGAGACTCAAAGCCAAATCTTTCCATGATTATCTTTGTCCAAAGGTCTAGGTTCAAGGACATGGCTGGAATGAAATCAAACCTAACCAAGAAGCATGACGGTGGTTAGAACAGATTTTGCCTAAAACCCAGCTTTGCTAATTGCTAGATGTGTGACTTTAGATGTGTCACCTACTTCCATGTACCTCAGTTTCCTCATCTATAAAATGGAAATAATAATACCACAGATCATTGTGGTGGAGATTAAATGAGTTAATCGTTATAAAGCACCTAGAATAATGCCATGTTGTAGGTGTAAGAGATTTGATCGCTCACAGGTGACCACAACTTTGCTCTTCAGATGAGGAAACCCTACAGAGGGAAGAAGAACAGATGGAATGAGCTCTATCTCCACCTTTTTTTTTAATCTATTTTTTACATTTATTTAATTTTTGAGAGACAGAGAGAGACAGAGCATGAACAGGGGAGGGGCAGAGAGAGAAAGAGACACAGAATCTGAAGCAGGCTCCCGGCTCTGAGCTAGTAGTCAGCACAGAGCCTGATGCGGGGCTCGAACCCACAAACCATGAGATCATGACCTGAGCCAAAGTCGGATGCTCAACCGACTGAGCCACCCAGGCGCCCCTATATCCACCTTTTACTATGCCCTGAAAGGGACTATCATTTTTATTTTGACAAATACTTAAAGGAGCATAATTTGTGGGTCTGTGTGGACCTCTGAGAAGCCACATGGCAGAATGGAAGCATCACTGTATAAGGTGGGTTAGGAGATCTGGCTTCCACAACTGGGTTCCTCTGGCTCTGGCTTTCCTGTTCTAAATCATGACTCCATAGGGTAAACTGGTTCCTGCACACTACTGACAGAGTGAAGCTCTGCGAATGGCAAATGGAATGGGTCATTTCTCAGTTTACCTTCCAATGCCTTCCTGATACACACATGACAAAATCCAAAAATGTTTAGGCTATTGCATTAGAGTTTTTGTGATTTTTGCTGCTGTCGTTGCTGTCTGTAACCTCATCTTCTGCCACTCCCTCACGGCCCTCACATTCCAGCTGGACTGAGCTAACTACAGTTCACCCACCCCACCTCATCATTTCCCAGCGACACCACGGCCCTCGTCCTGGAGCTCAAATACCTCTCTCTGCCCTCCCATCAAATGTGTAAATGCCTCCCCTTCTAGGCAAACTCTTTAAGGACTTCTGGGAGGCCCTCCCAGACTCCCCAGGACCCATTTGGTTTGGCCCTCATTCCCTTGCCCCCTTGTTCCCAGAGTTCTCTGTATACACCCTCATAGCACTTCCTGGTAGATGGTAATCACTTATTTCATAGGTTCCTCACTCCCTCACTCCACCAGTGTTTTTCGAAATATGTATCTTACATCAGTTGGTCTCAAAATCAATGCAGAGCATGACCACCAGCTCTTTAAAAACAGAATAGACTCTGTGTGAGGGAGGGCAGAGGAAGGGAGAGAGGGAAAGAAAAAGTAAGTTCTGTTTCTCTGGAGAACTCTAACACATGGATGTGCAGCTCCGATGCATTCTTAGCCCAAATCCCCACTGTTCCTCTGTAGCCATGTACCAGCTAACTCTAAAATTTATAAGGAAATACCAAGGACCTAGAAGAGCAAAAGAAACCTTAAAAGAACAAAGCTAAAGGTCTTGCATTAGCAAATGTGCTCTAAAACCACAGAAATCGAGACAACTGTGCTGTTTGTGTTAGGACAGACTGCTAGGTCAAGGGGAAAAAAACCAAAATTCCTAGAGAGCCCACACATGTACAGTAACAATTCTTTACAGTGGTACCAATGAAATTCAATGGAGACAGGAAAGTCTTCTTAATAAATTATTTTGAAAGAGCTAGATATCCATGTGGGGGGGGGGATGACTTTTGACCTCTCCTCCACTTTATCCATACAATGAATTTCAGATGGATCATAGAGCTGGATGTGAGAGTTCAAACAATAACACTTCTAAAAGGAATTATAGAAGAGTTTGTTCAGGAACTTGGAGCAGACGAAGATGTCTTAGGACACAAAAGATACTAATCACAAACGGAAAAAGAACGGTGTTAAGCAGAAGTTCATCACATTTTAAGTCCAATTTATTTGAAAGTGACCCTGATAATCTCAGTTCTGAATGTCAGAAAGACTGAAGATCAAGGCTCAGAAACAACTGTCTCAGGATAACATGTACCCAAGATGTTTCAGGGCCCCACACAAGGGCAACTGCCTCATATTTCACCAATGGGTAGGCCCAGAGTTAAGAAGCGTTTAAGAGAACAAGATAAGGTCTTTGTCACTGGGTGATCAGAGAATGGCTGGGAGATAAGATTCACTCAGCACATACAGTGCTACTAAACTATGTAATTCTGACCTGCAGTCCAAAATAACTCAGGCAAAGAAGAGAGCAGGTTGGGTTAGGGTGAACACATTGAGGATATGAAACAGAAGGGAAGTGAGAAAGCAGCTGATTGCACACACCCCCCCCCCCCATCCCATTTTTATAGATGAGAAAACAGGCCACCGGCACAGAGAAGGCCACGTCACTGGTTTGCAACAGAGCCAGACTGGAACTCTGATTTTTTGGCTCCCTCTCAAATTTTCCTCCTATCACTGTGTCATGCTGCTGACTTCACAGAAAATGTCGGGGATTCACATTTGTCCTTCAATGTATTTGAGACAATATTTGTGAAGTTCCCAGTACACTGTCCAGCATACAGTAGGTGTTCAGCAGAGAACAGGACTGTTAAGCTAGATTGGATTTCCCAAATGAGCAGCAACAAAGCAAAAGGCCCCCAAGCCAGCATTTCTATAGCAAAGCTCATTTCACACCAAGATTATCCCTATACCAGTCCAACGCCCCATTCCACCAGTTACTACCATTCAGGAAAAGCCAGAGAACCTCACTCTGGCTCTTCTCTAATTCCCAAGGCATGAGGATTGAAGAAGGAAACACTCATCCTTTCCATGATATGCCCAGAGTGCAGATTTTGGCCAACAAACAGGATGGCTCGCAAAGTGGACACGAACACACCACAGAACTATCCTCACCCAAAATCCTTGGCAAAGGTAGGTGGCACAGATGAGAAATGGCGAGATGCTGAAAGAAAGAAGCTGCTGAGGGATGATAAACAGCTGGGATGAAGGACCACCAGTGCCTGACAAGGTACAAGGCCTTATAAGCAAAGGGAAATCCTATGTGTTTCCAAACAAATGACTGCATTCATTCATTTGTTCCCTGCCCAAGCAGAAAATGGCACTTACCTTCCACTTGCCTCACTTTGCAAATCCACGCATCGCTATCATACATACACCTTCTAGCATCACAGGCAGATTTTAGCAAGCTCATCCATTGAGCCAACAAATACGTATGGAGTGCTATGCTGTCCAGGCCCAGTGCTAGGTAACAAGGATACAAGGGTGACAAAGGCAAGTCTCTGCCTCGGGAGGAAGACAGGTAAGAGAGAATCACAGCTGCCCAGTTTGCTACCACGAGGAGAGTCTAGTCAACCAGTCTGGATGGTTCAGGGAGGCTACCTGGGGGAGACATCTCAAACAGGAAGATAGGACGAATAGGAGCAGGGGATGGGTGGGCTACGCTCAACTGCCTCTTCAATCATTTCTTCGCATGTCCTAAAAAATGCACCTTATACCTATTCATTCAGACAAATTTCATCTGTATCACTAAGCAGAATGAAACACTCGATACTTTCCATTCCTTTTGACACCAACTTTAGGGGGAAGCCACTAAATTAATGAGCATATGAAGTATCACCCTCTCTCTGCGAAATTATGCACTTGCAAACCTTAAAACCAAGATTTCATTAAAACCCGTTAAAAGCTTCGGGGACATGAAAACGTTGCTTTGCTCCCCCTTTGTTTCAGGATGGCCCCAAACCTACAACGTAGACATAAAAATGCACCGTAACAACAAATATGGTCAGCGTCTAAGAGCTCATTACAACAGAACTTAGACCAATGAAAGAGGGCAAAGCTCTTCCTTCTGCAGAGTGCAAAATAAGAATTAAAACACAGTGCTTGTCTTTTGGCTCCATTTATGCAGGGTCTTTGATGTGCAAGGCTCTGTGCTATATATCATCTCACTAAAACCCCCTAACACTTCTGTGAGGCAGGTGCTATAATCCCATCTTACAGATGAGGAGGCTCAAGAACAGAAAGGTTAAGTGATTTGCCCAAAGTAGGCATCTAGATTCAAACCTACATTTACAAGCTTTATTGAGGCCTAATTACATGCCAGGCACTGTTCTTAGTACTTTTCAAGAATTAATACATTTCACCCTCCTGGCAACCTTATGAGGATAATGCCATTGTCCCCATTTTAGATGAAAAACGAGTCAACAAGAGATTAAACAACAGGCCCAACACCACACATCTCTCTGACTCCAAAGCCTGTGACAGATCCAGGTGCACTAGTAGGTGTGGAAGGAAAGAGGAAGGTCATCCCTTTTCCTCAAGCTACATCCAGTTTGGGAGGGAGCTCCATTCTGCTTTTGTGCTGCTGTGGGGATGGGGAGTGCTGTGTCCAGACTTGAAGGCTGTGGGCATTTGGGCTTGGCCCTCACCATCAGTCTGCAAAGGAAACTGTTTAACCAGCCTGCCTTAAGAAAAACGTCCCAACACGGTTGGTGGCCTCACCTGTCCCTCAGTGACATCAGTGCTGTTCCAAGAGTGAAGTACATACAAGCGCGTGGCAAATTTTTCCTTTGTTAAACTTAGGAGAACTCTGAGTATCACACCCAGTGCTGGTGATTTAGGGGCAAGAATGGTGAACTTACATATCACTTGTTACTGGGAAATTAGAATCGTATGCTGTCCAGCTTAAACTTATACCCTGTTGTATGTCAATTCTATCTCAGGAAAACTGGCAGAGAAAGAAAATCCAGAAGCAATACCTTGAGAAAACGGAAGCAATAATCCCAGAACAACTGACATATTTTTAAATGTCTGTAGCTTTCTGGCTTAGAATTCAAAGGCTGGGGTATTTATTATAAACAAATAGTTTTAAATTTATAATTATAATTATACATTATTTATAAATCCAATTATACTTCATTATATTACATTTAAATGTAATTAAATTACACTTCAACGTAATTACTTATAAATATATTTATAAATCTCAGTGGTCTAATTTTATAATCTAATTATAAAAGATAGAAAAGAGACGTAAGCATGAAGTTGCAGGCTGGAGCATTACGTATGTCAATTTTGAAACACTCTAGATACCCAGCCATAGAAACAAGCAAATTATATATAGAATTCAGTGTTACCCTCTGAGGCCATTAACATATCACATATACTATAAAGATAGAAAAATGTTTATGGTACAGGGAGAAACAAACTCAATCCACAGTAAAATTATAATTATAGTAAAAACTTCTTTTTCCCCTGCAAATGGATAATGACTGTGAGAGAACACTGTGCAATGAACATCAACGTGTCGGAACGCCGGGAATTAAAAAGTATATCTTTACTACTCTTGTAATGTTTGTGAATAAAACAAACTTAAAACCTGCTCAGTTGCCCACAGGCAGGTACATGGCCCTCCTAATCCCATTTCTCCTCCATCAAGATACCTTCTGCTTCCAGAAAAGGGATAAAACTCAGATAAAACACAGGATCTCCCGCCTTAGCACAGGGTGGGCAAACACACTGAACTTGGCGCTTCACAACCTGGCCTTGGCTGAGCGCTCTCTGCGTGTTAGAACCTGAATCTTCACATAACTTCTAAAAAGAAAGTATTGTCCTTGTCCGTTTGGGACAGGCTCACTACCTAGTGAAAGGTCCCTTAACTTCCACTCTTGCATTTGAAGACAACGGTTCCCTTTACTCGCTTGTGACCTCTCGGCTACCTCCTTATTATTAGAAGCAAGTCTGACAACGGTTTGGAAGCTACCTACACCTGCTCTGCCCCTGTCCCCGCCCTTGCCCACTGTACACAATACCCTCAACACCAGCAGCAAATCAAACCCTCAGAGGTAATGTCACAACATCAGGGCCACTGCTCCTTTCCACCTATTCAATTCCACCATCCTTCCAGGCTCAGATCAAGCACGGGGAAGAGGAGGGATGGACCTGGGGCACAACCCAGCTCTCACTTTCCAGCTTCGCGACCCCCTGGCAAGTTATATAACCCCTCTGGGCTCCCATTTCCTCACATATTAGGTGGCACTGCAATAAATGCTTCATGTGACGGTTGAAATACACGAAATACATAAAACACAGCTGCGCCCAGTACAGTGAGCCACTAGCCACATGTGGCTATGGAGCCTTAGCAGGTGTGGCTAATCCACACAGAGACGTGTTGTAAATGTAAACTATACACCAGGGTTTGAAGATTTCATATGGAAGAAAAGAATGTAAGAATGTTGGATGAATAACTTTTATGCTGATTACATAATAAAGTAAATACTATTTATATTTTGTTGGGTTAAGTTAAATATATTACAGTTAGTTTCATCTTTTATTTTTACTTTTTTAATGTGACGATTATAAAATTTAAAAGTCCATAAGTGGCCCACATTTGCGGCTTGCTTTCTATTTCGACTGAACATGGTAACTGTTTGATGTTAGTCCTTTCTCTATGTTTTCCTCCCCATTCACTGGCCACTCAGAAGTTCATGCTTGGCATGGTCTAAAGTCTTTAATCGCATCTGTGATGACAGGTGCATCCTTTCTCTGTCCCAGGCCCCAGATTACCAACCTGAGCCAGGTGACAAAAAGTAGACAGGAAACTAGCTGTTTAGAATCAGAAAACTTAGCTGCAGTCCTGGCTCTACTATTATTAATTAAGTAGCGCTTAGCCTGCCATTTCACTCTGCTGAGCCACAGTTCTGTCATGTACAAAACAGGGTTAATGATATCATGTCCATGGCCTGAGAGAATGCAGGTGAAGGTGCCTGATAAACTGTCAAGAGCTGTGGAGGTCAAGATTAAGTAGTATAATTTGCACAGCGAAAAGGTGGGATGGTCCTGCCTGCCTCCTCTGATATTCTCTGCCTTCCATTTTGTACTGTTAACTATTTTCCATGTCTCCTGTCTCTAAAACTAAGTCTCCCCTGAGAACATGCCTCCTCCTTCTCACAAGCCCCCAACAAAAGCAGAGTGGAACCCCCTCAAACCACATACAAATGGCATGTGTCCTGTGTACCAGGCATTAGGCTTGGTGGTGGGGATGGCTTTGCAGGAAACCTGACAATACAACACGGAACACGCTTGTCATGGAGGAATCAAGTGAGTATAATAAGTGCGCCAGGAACCAAGAGTAGGGTGCTCCTTACCTGGGAGAAGCAGAGAGTCGTGGTGGCAGGAGATATAGGAAATGGCCAACAGGAAGGACTCGTTTTGACGTGTGTAGAACAGAAGGGTATAAAAGCATGAATGAGCATGGAATGCCATACCATTTCACCTAAAGTAAACATCAGCATATGATGCCCAATGGGCCACCTACCAATAAATATGTATCTTATCATGAGAGGCCCCTGGTTAAGAGGTCCTTCCTGCGGACGGAGCACTGCCGCCTTTCTGACTTTGCTACTTCAGCCTCTCCCACCCTCACCCCAAGGATGTGTGCAATACGCTGTTAGGAGCTGAAGTACCACCTGTGGGGATGGCATAAACTTCAGCTTTGTGCACAGAGGCTAATGAATGCAAAAGCCCCTGTCTCAAAACGTCCTGTTCCTATTTTTAGCCAGGAAATAACTCCTTACCATCTACACTTTATCTATCACCTCCCAAGGCTAACAAGCGTGAAAGGCACAAACCTACACCACCATGTGGGTGGCAGGGTGGGCTTCTCCACGTCATAATGTTTCTTCCTAGTTCCTGAATAAGAGCCAGATTATTTTTAGTACAGCTAAGCTGCAAATTCTATCAAAACCACAATGTTCTACTTGCATGGCCCAGTTAAAGCAAACACATAAAGCTTCCGGGTTGAAGATCCCAGGCTGAAATTTCCAAAGCTGAACTTGTCCTTCAGATGGGTATTCAAATACGTAAAGAAGTAAAGAATCTCAAAAGATCATATTTTCGTTTAAGAACGAAAAGACAAAAGATCAGGAAGTGGGTGATTCTAAGAGGGGCGGTTGGGCAATGAAAGTAGATAAGTGCCATGCGGAGGTGGCCTTGGTGGCATCGTGTCCATCTCTGTGGATAGTGGAACCATGAGCCACACCTTACCAATGGCTAGATACAAAATCAGTGCCTGAGCCCCAAATCCCCTCCTTTGGGAAACTACTGATTATAAGCATTTTAAGAATGTTAAAAGTCATATCAACCTATTGCAATGTAAGGACTATAATTAGATCCTGATTTGAATTAAAAAACTGCTTTTTTTTTTTTTTTAAGTAAGCTTTACTCCCAATGTGGGGCTCAAACCCATGACCCTGAGATCAAGAGCTGCATGTTCCACTAACTGCGCCAGCCAGGAGCCCCAAACAAACTGCTTTTAAAATTACACACACACACATATCCACATGCACATATAACAATTGGTGATATTTGACGATTAACTCCCTATCTGATGTATGAAGGAACTGTTCATTATTTAAACATAGTAGTATCTTGTGGTTTTTATTCTTAAACAGTCCCTATCTTTTATTTTTTTAAGAGTTTAGTTTTTTAAGTAATCTCTCTATCCAACATGGGGTTTGAACTCACAACCCAAGAGTAAGAGTCACATGCTCTACCGACTAAGCCAGCCAGGCACCCCTAAACGGTCCCTATCTTTCGAACATACACTGGAATATTTGTTTATACAAAATGGAAAAACAAACAGCTGAATTAGAAGTCAGTTAAAATAAGATCTTATTTTGTATGGATAATCACGTGCAGTAAATGAAAGTTAAACGAAAAATCCTCCTCCTGTAAATCACCCATAAAATAGAACACACAATCTGTTTATACAACCGTGAATGCTCACACATAAGTTCATCCAGTGAACCTAACACAGCTGGGTTAGCATCCTGCCCTAGAGCAGATTACAATTTTTTCTCCTGGTAACAGAAGAAGTAACTAATTATCTTTAGTTTCATGTAGCATGAAAAAGACAAACTCTGGGATCACACCCTGCAGGAAAATGTTCATCTTACCATGACTGAGGGAAACTCGGATTCATTGCTCCCAACCTGTTCTTGTGCAGGCCTTTGATTCATCTGCCTGAGTGGCTATCAGAAGAGTGGACACTATTTCAATTATTCTTTCTTTTTGAATCTCTCCCTTTTTAAAAATGTGCTGACTGGATACAGTTACATTGACATGCCAGCCTGCATGCTCATATGTTACTTCTAGTGTTAGGGTTACTATTTAAGAAAAAAAGATAATCACATCTGAACATCTAGAAATATATGGACAATAAGGAGCATGCAGTGTTCCGGTGATAAAGACAATCCTTGGTGAGGACACATCGCTGTGTTTTCCTATATGCAGCAACACAGCAAGCATAGAGCCGAGTGTCCGATTATTGTTATTCTCATGTCAATATCATCATTGTAAGTATCACTGAAGCCCTATTCTGTGCTAGGTGCTTTCTATTTTATCTTAAATCTTCTGAATAACTCTGTGGGTTGATTATTTTACAGGTGAGGAAGCTGAAAATCAGAGGAAGTGAGTGATTTCCTAATGGCCACACAGTTAGAGGCAAACATAACCAAGATTCAAGTCCTGCTCCCAAGCCTAGGCCTTCTAGCACAGTGCTACCCGGCACGCAGATGAGGCCTGAGCACAGTTATTTAACTAGACCCCTTTATTTTCTAAAACATTTTAAAAAGAACAAAAACAGAAACAGAATCCTATTGAGTTGTCAACTGAAAAGCAGAGAAAACCCCACTCTGTGATCTATGGGATGACTTCTACATGTTTACGGCCCTGTTTAGTCTCCCTTCTGGTTTCTTTGGGTGACATTATGTCTGCCCTTGGATCCATCCAACACACTGAAGAGAACAAGAAGTGACTCTTTTGTTTGGAATGATAGAAATTCAGATGATCCCAGGATACCAACGCCCCCCCGCAAAAAAAGATGTCCCTTATCACAATTTTTTTCTTTAAACTTCACATCCATTGGGTTGTCATGGCAACTTAATAATTGAGTCAGAGTGGCCATTTATGAAAGTGAACTGACAAAGGACATGCTCTGTCCTTCAAAGGCCAGCCAAGCAGTGACTCAGGCACCCCACAGGAAGTTTGACCCTGAAATAGATCCCTTTATGAACTTGCTACTGCAATTCCTCATGCAGGGGATTATCAAGTGCCTGCAAAGGGAGGTGCCCATGCCAGGCTCAGGGTAGTGGGGCACAGAAACAGTGAAGTCAGAGTTTCAGCCCATAGGTAGCTCCAGGCATCGTGGGAGTGGGTGTGGGGTAAAACAGCCATCTGCTATCACAGGAAACTCTCCTTTGCGTCCCGAGGTGATTAGAAGGGATGGGCAGTTTTGGAGGGAGTAGTAAAGCATTGGTCTCATGAGTGCTAACTAGCAGTAGAAACATGTGACGGAGAAAAATGGTGGACTGCAGGTTTGGGTGCCTTAAGGGCAAGGACCATATCTAATTTGCCTTTGAACTTAGACTGTTCTCAGGGGCCACAACAGAAATCTGAAGGGCTCAGCTTGAGCAATGAGGTTCCTGCCCTCAGAATCGATTTGGCCGTATCAGGGGTTGACTGGAGATGAGGGAGATGATAGAATGATACCCACAAGGCCTCTGAAAGGGTGGGAACCACTGATATCCTAAAAGATCATGGGCAGGCTACCCTCTGTTCTCAGGAGGGGAGGTGGCTGGGAATGGAATCCCCCTCTGGCTTCTGTTGTGAGCAGTGGCCAAGGTCTGTGACTCAGTAGAATTCATTTATGCCCATAAGCTCAATGCCCCCCAACCCTGGGAGCAGTGGAATCATGGGAGCAAAGGCAGCAAGATGAATATGGATCATTACAGAAGGCACCAGGGCAGCTCGTATACCTTCCCAGTATGGGATGAGGCCATCAGGCAAGTAACCCATGCTCCCAAAGGACCCAGGTCACAAGAACACACATCTTCAGAGGTGAGACCTGGGGAGGCCAGAGGAGATAATCCTAGGTCTCTAGCAGGCCACCCAGGGAGGAGTCGCAGGTATTCTTTGACTTAATGCATGGGAAGAACCAGTGGGTCTGATGTAAAGAACATGTTGAATATGAGGCAATTTAGTACAGGAATCAAAGTGTCTCTGACCCCAAGTTTGAGTTAAGAGCCCTCCCCTTCTGTCCTGCAGCACCCCTCTTATGGTTTCTGTGTCCATCTCTTCTGCTAGGGTGTGACTTTTCAGAACACAGAAACCATTTGAGACCTTTCTGAGGCCCAAGCACCTACCACACCACTAGGTCCAGATCGGATCCTAAGCAATGACCACTGTATTCTCTGAATGCATGAACTGTCAAGAGAAAAATAAAGACCTGGCCCATTGAAAAGCCAAATCAAAGCAAGTCAAGAAGAGGGCAACTGACTAGATCCTACCTGCCTCTCCCATATTATAAACTATAAGTCTCGATGGAAAGGTCTAAATCACATGAGGAAAAAAAAGAGAATTAGTCAGTTACCACCAGGCGCACAGGGTAGAAGCCTGTGGAGATTCATGCCAACACTGTGAAACCCTGAGCAGCTCTTTGCAGATGACCTAAAAGCAGGGGTGGAAAAGGTGGGGAGTCAGGCAACCATGACAGGCAGTGATGGAGAACACACTGGGTCGAGGACATGTGCCAGCTGGTTCCAGATAAAGCCAGGACCTGGTTTGTATTATTAATTGGAATCTTTAGAGGAAATCAAGAAAGACTGAGCCGTGGGAAAGGACAGCAATGGTTTAAGAGAGAGGGACTTGGTTCTTCATTCCAGGTAGCCACTCACGGGGTAAATTCAGGGGTCAATCCTGATGCTTATCAATACATCACCTTAAATATCAACACCCCTGACTGAACATGAACTATGTGTCAGGTGCTGTGCTAGGCAGTTTCTCTCTCTCCAATTATCATAATGACCTTGCAAGGTAAATGCGCGTCACCTGCATTTTATAGATGAGCATCTTTATAGGAAGAGTTGAGGCCCTTGCCCAAGGTCACACATGCAGGTAAACAAGGCTAGAATTCAAACCCAACCCCAAACCCAGAGGAAAGACCGCCCCTACAAATAAGGGCAGGGAAGGGAAGGCTTCTTGTGAAGAAATAAGGCCGGACCTGGAAGGATTTGTAGGATGTGGACAGCTGGAACAGTGCTAGAAAGATATTCAGGAGGTCCTGATGGTCCCTGAGATCTTGTGACAGAGGACACTCAAATTCAAGTGCCTTGTAGTTATGCTGTTTTTCAAATAGCAAATGCTCCCTGATGGGTACTTGAGGATTCTGATTTTTTGTTCATCTCCTCCCCACACCTCTTACCTTCCACCTGCTGGTTCTAATTCTACTCTCTAGAGGAAAATACACATCTGTTCTTTTGCCCAGAGGGCAATCCTTCAGGACAATTACACTCCCCTAAACCTTCTCTTCTTCAGGCCAAAGATTCTTCTTCTTTGAATCATTCCTTCAATAACATGGTCTCTGAACCCCTATGAGTTCTACTCACTCGACTCTGGGCCTGCTCTCATTTGTCCACATCACCCTGAATAGAACTAAACAGTTTCCAGATGTGGCCCAACTAGTATGGAACAGGAAACTGACTATACCTCTACGATGCAAATATAAAGAGTTTCTGGTTAGTTTTTAGCAGTCTCATGTGAATGACTCTCTCAGTTGAGTGACCACTGAAATCAAGTTCATTAGCCTTTTTCCCAAGCCCTCTTCTCTAGCCACATCCCCACCAGGCTGCCTTACTTGTGCCACTGGTATTCAGAGTTGACGTTTTATCTACCAATTAGCCTGGTGCATTCTTTCTATCTACACTTAGCCCCTCTCCTAGCCTGAAGCTTATACAGAACTTTGACCCTGGCACATACCACATTTGCTAGCACAAATGATGGTTATACATTATCCATAAATCAGCAAGTCCTCCCGATGTATTCCTCTAAATCACGGGAAGACTGGCACTAGCCTCCCAACACAAAAGCACTGTCTTCAGTGACAGCCACAGAAACGGTACATTTGAGCCAACAGAAACACCATCCAGGCCACATTTTCCATCGTGTTCCTGAGAAAAGAAACCCCCAGTTATTGAAGATACAAAGATGTTCACTGTCTTATAGAACAGTTCCAAGTTAACTATCATCATAACCGACACATATTTTGATATGATATCACATGTCTGCCCCCAAGGGAATACTTGGGATCATCTTTAAAATGTAGGTTATGGGACCATACACAAGTCTCACAGTGCAGACACCACAAAGAGCAACTAACCTAGGATACAAGGGGCTGGGCTGGACTGCCAACTGGGAGAGATATTATCTTTTGTAAAAAAGGTATTACAGATAGAAAGAAGCTATGGTGCTTTCCAATATGAGCCCCAAATTGAAAAGTCTCAAGTCATGGAACACTATGCCTTCACGTCTCAGGGTGAGAAGCAGTGGAATAGATTTATATAATATATATAAATATATATTATTTTCCCTTAAGTATCATGTTTTCATGTACTGAGTATTGCCACATGCTATGCATTTAACATAGGACATTTCAGTTATTGCCTCATACTCATGGTTTGTAACTATGCCTTTTAAAAATTTAAATTCTATTTCTCCTTCCCTTGGTTTTTCCCATTTTCTAGAAGACAATGTAGACCTCCAATAGCACTTCAGCAAAAATATTTACCAGTTTTCTCAGGAGTCTGGCAATTCATTCAGCCAACTAACCACCTCTTTGTTAAGTATTTCTCAAGATTTTCCTGAAAATAAGACACTGGGATGGGCACTAGGGAGATTTTTTTAATGTTTATTTATTTTCGAGAGAGAGACAGAGCGTGAGCAGGGGAGGAACATAGAGAGAGGGAGACACAGAATCTAAAGCAGGCTCCAGGCTCTGAGCTGTCAGCACAGAGCCTGACATGGGGCTCGAACTCACAAGCCGTGAGATCATGACCTGAGCCCAAGTTGGATGCTTAACCAACTGAGCCACCCAGGCGTCCCCAAGCAGCTACAAATCTTACATTGGTCTCACTTTAGCCAAAATTTTTCATTTTCTTTCCCCAGGGCTTATTCTATGCTCTCTCCCCTTTGTTGGCTGTGAGACCTCAGGTAGGTTATGGAAAATACTGATATAATGCCCATCACCTAATGAGGATGGATGTAACATGCACATGGGGCTAGCTTATTTCCAAGTACATAGGATACTTAATAAATATTAGGGATTTTTCTTTCTTTTATTCTTTCCTATGCAGCCAGCCAATCTGTCTCTTTTCAGAGAAGATGGGAGTAAAAGAGGAGTCAAATGATTCCATTCTCTCCCAGGACATCTCTGAACTTTATGTCATTTGCCACCACCAGGGAATTAAGCCTGCATGCTTTGCATATCACATTTTTAAAAGGAAAAAAAAAAGACTTTGGTTCTGGATATATTTCAAGGCATGGTTCCTTTTATATTTTCCCTTTCCCGACACTATTCTTTTTATAAAATCCAAAGGAAGCAAACTTAGATCATTGAAATCCAACTCCCAGAGAGTTGGTGTGAAATAAAGCTGGTTCAATGCCAGGCTCTGACCAACACTTCAGAGCTCTTTCTGCCACCCTTGGCCAACTCTTTTCTTCTGGTTTCTCAGGACTTATCATCAGCCTGGGTCTGAAAGTTTGTGTTTACCTCCCCCCGACACTCAAATTCACATGTTGAAATCCTAACCCCCAGAGATGAAGGTATTAGGACATGATTAGGTCGTGAGGGTGGAACCTTCAGGAATGGGATTAGTGCTCTTAGAAAAGAGGCCCCACCACCCCTTCCCATGAGGATGCAGTGAGAAGGCGCCAGCTACGGACCAGGAAACGAGCTCTCAATGGAATGTCACCATGCTGGTGCCTTGACCTCAGAGTTCCAGCCTCCAGAACTGTGAAAAATAATTCCTAGCATTTAAGCCACCCAATCTGGTCTTTTGTTATAGAAGCCTGAATGAGCGAAAACACCATCACGTCCTTTACATCCATGTGGAACTGTTTACTAACCTGTCACTCGAATGAGTGCTCTGGAGATATACCTCTTAAAAACATAACCACTGTGCAGTAAAGGAAGCCAAAGTATAACCACATACAGCTGCTCAAAGTGCTAAGGAATGTATAGCTTAGGGGAGAGAAATGCCGCTGACCCACAGTCAGTGGGTCAAAAAGCAATCTCTCTACATGAGACATTCTTGTTGTCTTGTTGCTGACTGATCACTAAGGTCTACAGTATTTCATATTGTATTCAATAAATATTGACTGTGGACCCACTATGTGCCAGGTACGGTGCTAGGGGGCTGAGTTGGGCGAGGACAAGACATAATTTGCACTCTGTTCCGTCTGCCAATCTGGATGTTATGAGCTTACCGTGGGTCACTTCCCCACTCACTCACCCACCCACACCCAAAAGGCTGTTTTTTATAGCTAAAAACAAATCCTTCAAACAAATCACTTCCTCAAGCAACCACCTCATCTTCCTCCTAGCAAAGCTTCTAGAGTCACTTCCCCACTTACTTTTTCCTCAAATAATTGAACTCAGCCCACATCATTCCACTGAAATAGCATTTCGAATTGCAAAATCTGAAGAGTCCTCTTCAGGACTTCCTTTGTGAGTCCTCCCCAGGTCTCCTTCTTCAAACTCTCTCCTTCTAAAGTCTAACGGGCATACTCTCTGGTTTCCCTCCTCCCTCCCCATCTTAGCCTCCTCTGGGGACCAGCTTCCAGACCAGCCCTGAAATGTCCACAGCCCCAGGGGGGGTCCAGCCTCAGCAGGGGCTCCCTTAACACACAGACAAGGCCTGCCTCCACGTGGCCAGCCCCCTCTGGCGTCTCCCCCAGACTCTAGACCACATCTTTTAAAAAATGTTTTTAAACTAAACATCTATACAGAAACTTTGCACTCCACATTTACTCATTTTCTTGAATGCATGAGCCACCATGCGCTCGGCAAGAATCTTAGTGCTTAGGATATAATAGTGAAAAAAACAGACAAAGATCCCTGCCCTTAAAGGGCAGAGTGAAACACAAAAGCCCCATAAGTGTAATAAATTATTTAGTATCTTAGAGGATACTAAGTGCTATGGGAAACAAAACAGAGCAGAATGTGGAAAGGGGAAGGATCAGAAATGCTGGGTTGAGGCCAGTTTCCATTTTAAAAAGGTCAGAGCAGGCCTCATTGAGAAGGAACATTTGAGCAAAGAAGTACAGGTAGTGAAGAGGGAGCCACCGCAATATCTCAAGAGATCACGGGCAGGAGTGCACAGGTGAGCAGTGGCCGGGGTGGAAGGTGCAAGGGAAGGGGATGGAGGGAGGGGATCCCAGAGGAAGAGAGACAACCAGGTGGGAGGTGGAAGAGATCAGGTAGCACCTTACAGGTCATGGTAAGGACTCTGGCGGTCATTCTAAGTAAAAGTGAGAGCCGCTGCTGGGTTTGGCAAAAGAGCAACTTGATCTGAATCAGTGTTGCCAGGATTGCTCAGGCTGCGGTGTGTGGAGAGAGGGGTCAAGGGTAAAAGCAGGCAGACCACCGGAGAGCTCCCGGTGCGAGATGCCTATAGCTTAGAGTGGGAGGTTGCAGTGGAGGTGGAGAGAAGGAGTCTATTTCAGGTTGCCTCGAAACTCAAGTTTGATAAATTTGATGTGGGTGTGAGAGAAAGGTCAAGGGTGATTCCAAGGCTTGGGGCCCAAACAGCCAGAAGGATGGTGCTGCTCTGAGTAGAAAAGGGCAGATGAGGGAAAGGACGATGTTCAGTTTGGGGTATCCTGAGTTTGAGGTCAGACCATCAAGTGGAGTGTAAATAGGCAGGCCGACAGGAGATTAGAGGTGAGGAGAAAGGTCCAGGCTGGAGGTACAAATGGAAGGTTCTGGATCAGTTAGTTGAGTTGTTCTAGTGCAGCTGCATGGGTGTTTGCTCCCAAGCAAGAGTTCCTGGGTTTAAGCCTGACTCTAGCACTGTTCAGCTATGTGATCTCAAACAAGCTACTCAACTGCTCTAAGCGTGTCTCCTCGCCTGTAAAGTGGAGAAAACGAAAGTACCTACCTCTTCGGGGGTTCATGGCGGTGGGCAGTGGGGAGATGAAGCAATTCGTGTTAACTACCCTGCACACAGAAATCAGCCTTCAATATATGTTAGCAATTATAACCCTCTCCCTCACTCTCTCGGTTTCTTAACATCTTGCTAAGCCTGGTATCTTTGACGTTTCCTTCTTTCTTACCCCATATTCAACTCATTCCTCTCCCCCAAGTGCTCCTGGACCACTTGTTTGTCCTGGTACCTCACTGCCCCTAAGATGAGCCCTTAGCAAACCAAACTAAATAGGAAAGAAAGTTCTGTTTCTACTCTCAAAACATTTCTTGAATCTGCCTCCATCTCTCCTTTCTCATTATTTCTCATCTGAGCTCCCAATGAATTTTACTAAACCTCAACCTCAATTACTGCTAGAATCAAATTAAGATACAATTTTCATTTGCTTGCATGTCTCTCTTCCCTTAAAACTGTAAGCATTTCAACCCCCAAGTCACAATTAGCTCCATAACCCTAGAGCCTTGGGTCCAGTCCCCAGACCATGGTAGGTATCCAATAAACATGGTTGATCAAAAGAAAAAAAACAATTTTATTGGCTATTACCTGCTAGACACTGAAATTAAAATACCATCATCACTACCTCCATATAAACTACAGTCCCTGCCTTTAAGGAGTTTTGAGAAACAAACTTAGTACACCTGAGGCAGAAAATAAACCAGCTGAGTAAATGTAATGAGACCATTCTAATGAAAGGGCAAGCTGTAAAATATTGACTTGATTTACATAAGGAACTCTAAGAAAAAGATACCATCTTGGCTAGATTAGAAATGAAGACAGCTGATGCTGAGTTTTGTCATCAACGCTGAGGTTGAAAATAGGACAGGGGTCAAGCTTTCCTCCAGGCTCTGATGAAACAATATTCCCTAGGGTCTATAAGGCCCACCAGATGGACCTTAAGAACTTAAAAATGAAGGCAAGCCCCAGACATATGGAGAGGAGACAGACATCTGCCCACCACCGATCCCCAAGGAAAATGGACTCATGGCAGGACTGAGAGTCCGGAGACTCAGCTACAGAGCAAAGTGCATAGAAGTTTCCCAGGGCACAAAGCAGGGAGTGATGGCCCAGAGGTACCTACTCACTTTGGCTTCTGCCACCCCTTCCTTCCTGCTTTCCCTCCCAGAGCTGGGGTCCTTCCTGACTTTTGCACAGCTGCTCCACTCCACCTCCACTGGTATATTAATACGCCACAGCCATGAACAACTCCTGGTGCATGTGTGGCTGGGACAGACACTGAGTGGGTACCAGGTCTCGGAGGTACTGACCAGCACACCCGACACACGGTGTCACCGACTGCTCGATCACAAACAGCAGGAACCTCTGAAGGCATTTCATTCCATTTGCAGATAGTTCTCCGAGTTTAGAGTTTTAGAATGTAGGCTCACTGCTCCAGAATCTACTTCCCTTAACTTCTAGCTTCAAGATCTAGCTGTAGGAGTAATGCGCTTTTAAAAGATGAAAACCTTTTCACAGTAAGATATCCTTCCAATCAGTTCACATCATAATACTCAGAACCACTATTTATTGGGGACCAACTGTGAGCCACACCTAACAGGCAGGAAAGCGCAATACTGTGTTTCCTAAACTTGCCAGATCCTAATACCATCCTCTGCGCCCCGGGCCCCACCTCCAAGCGAGCTGAATCAATAGATGATACAGAGCCTGGGAACCACTCCTTCGACAAAAGCCCCAGGGGATTCTTAGGCTCACGCAGATTGGAGACGGGTGACGTAGGGGACCCAGCTGTGCCACTACTGTCGTTGACTCACTACAGGAGCTTGGGCAGCTTGTAGAAGTTCTCTGAACCCCGGTTAAGGATCTGTGATTTCAGAATGATAACAGCATGAACCTGTAGGGTATTCCGAGGAATAACTAGATGTCTCAGCCCACAGCCTCTCAGCAGTGACGCCATTCCTGGTCCTCATGACCCTATAAAACTGTAACCCGGAAGGAGCTAGAGCGTATTATGCTAAGTGAAAGAAGTTGGTCAGAGAAAGACAAATACCATATGAGTTCACCCATACGCGCAAGAAACAAAAAGAATGAACAAAGAAACAAGAGACAAACCAAGAAACAGGCTCTTAACTATAGAGAACTGAGGGTTACCAGAGAGAGGTGGGGGAGGGAATGGGTGAAACACGTGAAGGGGATTAAGGGTACACTTGTCATGATGAGTATGGAATTGCTGAGTCATGATATTGTACACCTGAAACTAACAACACAGTGCTAACCATACTTGAAAATAACTTTTAAAAAGTAAAAATAAAAAAATAAATAAATACATGAAAATAGCACCCCTAGTGGTTTCACTCAGTGCTACAATATTCACAGTTCAAGTGTCTGAGAAGATCTTACCATCTTTAATGCCAAAGGCCTACACCCAGCAGTAGGGGGAGGAGGAATGTAACAGGCAGGGGCACAGAAGGACATGTATATCAAGCTCTGGCGCCAAATTCTTGCCTGGCCGCAGTTCATATCGCCATCAGGCAGGAGGCATCAGGCACGATGCCCCCAGTATCACAGGAAGGAAACAAAAGCTTGCCTTGTGCTTCCTGCTGCCCCGGCTTCTACTCCTCTCCTGAGCACCACCCCTGTCCCCTTCCTTTTGGGACCATCCAGAATCCTCACTCTTTCTCCAGGTCTGCACTCAGCCCTAAGGTGCTCCCCTCTTGGCAGGCAGGCTGGGTGTAGAGTTTGAAAGGCTGACCTGGGGACCAGGGCAGGCTGTGCCCACTCTACAACTTCAAAGCTTTTGCAATGTTATTTCACCCCTGTGACACCCCCTCTCTGCTGTAGGGCTCACCTGCAATAATGCCTTTCGCACCGTACCTGGCTCAATTAATCAATAGCACCGCGTCATTGGCCTATCACCTCTCATGGAAGTCCTTGGACCTTGTACTTAATTAAAGTGGAGCCCACCTATGACTCACACATTAGCACATAATTCATTAATGAGCCCCCATTCATTTTGTTCAAGTACAGGTGATAACAGAAATAAACACAGTCCAGCCCCTGCCCCTGAGGCCTTGGAGGAAGAGAAAGACCCATAAAATGATGGGTGTAAATGCATGTAAGGCATTCAGAACTAAACACTGGGGTGCTACCAACTCTGCTAGAAGAAGTCAGGAATGGTAATGTTCCTCCTGGGTTCTGAAGGATGAATAAGAGTTTAACAGGCAGAAAAGGGCATACCCAACAGACAGAACGGTAGTCCAAAGGCTTAGCTATGAAAGAAGGCCCATTGTAGTCAAGGAATGGTGAGAAGCTCTGAGGGGTGAGGCTATGAGGGCTGTAGTGATGGGAAATGGGGCTCAACAGAATTATCTGCTTCAGACGGAAGTGTTTCTAGTCCCAATTTATCCCCCAAGAAACAGGGACTGGCAGAGATTTTCTAAGCAAACAAGTGACATTATTATTTTCTCTCAACTCAGTATTGAGCTCCTGACACTAAAAAGGGGCTCTGATGGGGCATGAGAGGTGAAGAGGAGCAATTTCAGTTGATAGACCGTGCCAGGGACTACCTTTCCTCACCCGTGGTCTGACCTGCAGTCCCACCAACCACTAACCTGGCAGATCCTAAACTTGAGTCCAGTCTCTACCAGAATAGCAAGCTCCAGAAATGGGATTTCCGTGTTTACAGAGTGATGGGAAGAGGGGAAGGGGAGAGACAAAGCTGGCACTGGCTGCGGAGGTAACCCACAGGTGAGCCCAGGGAGGTGTCATTTTGTGTCTGGTGGCACACAGCTCCTGAAAAGAACAGGTACTTCACTAATCTCTCAGAGGCTAGTTTCTCATCCCTTCAATGGAGACAAGCCCCAAGGGGCTAGCAGCCTCACTTTAATCTTGCGGAGGAAGGAGATGTCAGACTAAAAGACTTCCAGTATAACGGGTCCCTGGGGCACATGGGTGCTCAGTTGGTTGAGTGTCCGACTCTTGATTCTGGCTCAGGTCACAATCCCAGCATTGTGGGATCAAGCCCCGAGCCAGGCTCCACACAGAGCATGGAGCCTGCTTAAGATTCTCTCTCTCTCCACCTCTGCTCCCCTTCCCCACTCGAGTGAGCTTGCTCTCTCTCTCTCTCAAATAAAGAAAATAAAACTGTCAACTATAATGGGCTCCACTGATGCACAGGATGGAATCAGCGCCCCCAAGACATGTGCTGGGCTGTGGTCAATTCCTAGGAGAGGCCCTGATCCGTCCCTTCCAAGTTGCTTGCTGCCCTCCTGGGCTGTTTGCCGTTTCTGTCAGATCAGATCACATTTCCCACCTGAGCTGGGGGGCCCAGGAGCGCTGGGGGCCTTGCAGCCGGGAGTCTCAGAGGGCTCACATGACAAGCTGGCAGGGCGTGGCTGTTCCTGGCGAGGCCATTAATAATACAGGCCTTTCTCCGCAAACTCTGGCAGTCTAAAGTGACAAGTGAAAACAGTAGGTCCAAATGCTCACTGGGGCTGAGGGCAGCACAGGCCAAAATACCTCGCCTTTATCAGGGCTAAATCACAAAATGAATCAGAGCTCTGCTGGGCTGAGGGTGGTGGCCAGAGGAAGCTGCTGGTGAGAAATGCCAAGAAACATAGGGGAAACTGGGGAGGAGGGAGGAGCGGTCAAGCTCCTTGCAGAGAACAAACTGCCTATATTGTGTGAGCGCGTGTCAGTGGAATGTTTCAGCAACCCAGGGGCACAAGGAAAGGAGCCCCTGTGACTTGCTGGCTGGGGAGCGAAATGGGCCATGGATTTCATCTCAGCAAGAGCCAAAATCCACTGTGACCACCACAGGCAGCCCAGAGACACCTGCAACAAGAGGCCTTACAGAGAGCAGGCCAATCGCCCTTCATGAGCAGAGGGACGAGTGGGGTTCAGCAGGATTTTGTCTCCTTTGTCTGTACTGTATCAGCACCAAAAACAGGGCCTGGCGTCAGCACACTCAGTATGAAGAAAGATGTGTGTGGAGAAGGAACTCAAGCTTTGGACACAGGAGGACCCGTCAGTAACTGAGAATTTAATCAATCCACTTGTTCTCGCTGAGCCTCAGTCTCCTCATCAGGTAAATGGGATAATGCACTTAGAAAGGTTCTTAGAAGAATTAAAATAATGAATGTAAAAGCCGCTAAAATAATGCTTGGCAGGTAGCAGGCACTCAATAAATGGACTTCTCAAAATTAGACCGCAGTCTTCATCTATCTTGAGACCTTCGGTATCAGCTGTTTCCAATTCTTGGGGGGCGGGGATGGGGAAGATTGGAAGAAATAATAAAAAGAGAATATAAATCAACAGAAAATGATGAATCAAAGGAAAGTACAGGGAGACCTCTAAGGTCGCACTGCCCGTGTGGCCTTGGTAAGTCACGTTCTTCATGGATCTCAGAACTCCCTACGGTTAGGTGGGGGGTTAGAGTTGACCAATGCTCTTCAAACTGTGCTCCAGGAACCAGAGTCTGTGGAGACCTTGAGGGGCTGTCTTGTGGGTGGGGAGGAGGGAGAGAGTGGGCCCCAACGCAGCTTCAGGAAGCTTCCCACGGAAGGCTTCTTTCAAAGAAACAGTTCCGCACTCCATCCTGAGTCCTTTAAAAGTCAGTGCGTTGGGGGCGCCTACATGGCTTAGGGGGTTAAGCATCCAGCTCTTGGTTTTGGCTCAGGTCATGATCTCATGGTTTGCGGGATTGCTCTCTCTCTCTCTCAAAATAAATAAGTGAACTTAAACAATTAAAAGTCTGTGCTTTGTCCAAGGTCACCAGTGTCTTCCCAAAGACCAGTTCTCTCCAGGAACCTAGTCCAGGACAAGTGTAAGGCAAGGGAGGCACCTGGAGTGCAAAATCTCAGGGTCATGTGAGGACAGGGTTGGCATCTGAGCATGAGTGCCTCCTTAAACCTTGCACCTGAAACACCTGGCTTGCCTACTACCAGCCCCAAGTCCCCAGCCCTTCTTCAGCTCCCCTCTTCGGCATTTGGCATGTCCCGCTCTGGAAATCTCTCGCCACTGGCAATTCCGGCACTGCCTTCTGTGGTAGTGTTTTGCTTTCTGGCTCCCCGCCTTCCCCCTGAGCAAGAAGAGTGGAATAGAGAACTGGAGGGGAGGAGAGCATGGCAGGCAAGGGCAGGGCACAGTGTGGGGAGGGGCTGTTGAATCTGGTATTGAACAAGCCGAGTGTGAGGGATGGGCTGAAGTTCAAGAGGAAGGTGGGCAAGGCAGGTCTGGACCCCAGGTGAATAAGCTGGAACAGGAAGACTTTTCTCCCTGCACCTGACAGAATCTTCTCTCCCATCCACTTCTTCCTTCCTCACCCCACTGGTGCAGCCAAAGTCAGGTCCACATCACCTAATATTAGGGCCCTAACAGCAGCCTCCTGAATCATGCCTGCCTCCCATATCTCTCCACATACACGACTGTGCTCCAAGTCCAGCTCTGGACAATCACGTCCCTCCTTGGAGACAAAATGGCATCTCCCATGTTTGCTCCACTAGGTCCAAATTCCTCACCCCCACCTCACCCCCAAGCCTTCAAGCAACACCCCACCACATGCAAATGCTCCCCTAAGCTGTAGATGACCTAATGCACCACTACTCCCTGAATTCGCCCGACCCCCCTGCTCTGACTGCCCATGCTCCTTTCTTCCCCCAGCACACCCTCATGGCTCACCCCAACCCCACCTATGGAATCTTTGTACCATAAACAGCACACACCCACTCTCCTCTCTTCCCAGATCCTGCATCCTGGCTTGTCAAAGTCTAGAGCTGTTTGCAAATGGTAGAGAGTACATTTCCCTCTTTATGCTCGGCCAGTATTTTCAATACAACGTCAATATTGCACAAGCAAGGCCCTTGCTTTGTCCTCAGCAAAGAGCTGCTGGGTGAAAAGCAAGCACCTTGGCCTGTAACAGCCAGGAGACCCACACCTGCAGACAGGTGACACTGAACAGTGAGTCTTCAGTAGGAAGGTTGTGAGCCACAGGGAAACTGCCCTCTCCAGTTTCTCTCTTCATTCCCCTTTGCACCTAGCCCAGCTGTGGGCTCCACCGGGCACTCCATAAACGCTAATTGAACTCATTAATTAGATCCTCCTGCTGGGAGAACAGGACTAACGCCAGAAAAAAAAAAAAATGATTATGGAATATTTCCATAAAAAATAATGTTCCTGGGGCGCCTGGGCAGCTCAGTCAGTTAAGCAGCCGACTTCAGCTCAGGTCATGATCTCATGGCTCCCGAGTTCGAGCCCCACATGGGGCTCTGTGCTGGCAGTTCAGAGCCCGGAGCCTGCTTCAGATTCTGTGTCTCCCTCGCTCTCTGCCCCTTCCCCACTTGCTCTCTGTCTCTCAAAAATAAACAAACATTAAAAATAATAATTTTCTTGCCTTTTCTTTTCTTTTTTGTATTTATTTTTGAGAGACAGAGAGTGAACAGGGGAGGGGCAGAGAGAGAAAGAGATACAGAATCTGAAGCAGGCTCCAGGCTCTGAGCTAGCGGTCAGCACTGAGCTCAACAGGGACTCGAACCCACAAACTGTGAGATCATGACCTGAGCCGAAGTCGGACACTCAACCGACTGAGCCACCCAGGTGCCCCTCTTGTCTTTTCCATGTAAAGATGAACGACCCCTCCAACGATGAACAGGTTCTAAAACTGGATTGTGGTGAAGGTTGCACAACTCGGTAAATTTACTAGAAGTCATCGAATTTACACTTAAAGGAAGTCAATTTTATGGAACATAAATTATACCTCAGTAAAACTGTTTTTAAAAAATCTGTGTGATGATCAAAACCATGATGGTGACATACTGTGTTCAGATGAGTAATAAGCTGAGTCATGAGCACAGTTTAAAACAATCAACAACAACAAAAACATAACCAGGCCCTGAAAGGTGTGGCTCTGAGCTCAGCCCGGGCCCCCATGGGTCAGCAGCAGCTGTCAGTGGTTGGGTCTGGGGAACTTCCCAGAACAGTGTGGCTTGTTAGGGTGGGGAGAACACCAGGGTGGCCAGGCATAGGGTCAGCCTACAGTCAGGACAAGTGAACTGATCCTACAGAACATTCCACATGGGCCTCTCCAGTGGATCAAGGCTAAAGAATCAGACCCAGGTCAGAATCAGTGCCCTGAGAAAGTATCCTCCAGCCTCACTTCCACCCCAGCAATTTCACAATCCGTGATGTCACACTCAGTTGTGTTATTATTTAATTAAGATTTGTCTCTCTCTGTAGACCCTATGCTACATGAGGTCAAGGACATGGCTCTTACGCTCACAGGGTCTATTACAGAAGCAGGCACATGGTAGAGGGTCATTAAAAAGTTGACGGCACCAAGTAAGTGAACACTCTTTACTGATGGAATTAGGGCAAGGCCCGCACAAACACACACACACACGCGCACACACACACACACACACACACACACACTTTCTTTCAGTGCAGCACTGCCATTCAGCCGGATAGTTGGAAAGGGCCCCAAGAGGAGACAACCAACGTTTTCTAGGGCAATTCACCACACCTGCCCCCACTTAGCCTCACGACAATCTAGACACTAGATATTGTCATTACCCTGTTTATGGTGGAAACTGGGGGTTTGCAATCAAAACCCAGATCTGTCAGGCCAGAAAGCCCCAGCTCTTTCCCAGTCATGTCTGAGGGGGGAGTGGGGGCAGGGAAGCTCAAGGTTATTACTGCAGAGGCAGGTGGTTGAGAGTCTAAGGACCAGTGAGGACGGTGCTTTCCCCAGGGTGAGGGCCTCCACGCCACCTCCCGCCAGCCTCTGCCCACAGTGTGTGTGAGCCAGTCCCGCGTGCAGAGCGGGCTCAGGGAACAGAATCATGTCTCCACAAGACTATGGCTCAGAGCCTGAACCTCACTCATGCCTGGACAGCTGCCCATGCCCAGTGTGGGCCTCCAAGGAACTCCCCTTTCCCCTAGGAGAGCACTTCCCCACCTATTTGTTGCAAAGTGCTGACGTCCCAGAGAACGAAGACCCACGGCAAGCCCTCTGCCTCCCAAATGCTCCTCAACAGAGGGCCTGAGGCCCACAGTTCCATACGGCAAGGTGTGCACCACGCAAGCTGCCACCCGCCTGTGGGCAGAGATAGCAGGGCACGAGGACTAGAAGGACGGACTTGTGCATGGCATGTTAACTAACTATAATTTAAGTAAACATTCAAAAACAAGAAGACTTGGGGGTCAGGCCATCTGGGTTTAAGTCCCAACTTACCACTCACTAGCTTTGAGACCATGCCTTCGTTTCCTCCTGTGTCAAATGCAGTATTAATACTACTTAACTCTTAGGGTTGTTGGGATTAAATGAGTTCATGCGTATAAAGCATTTAGTACCTGGTACATAACAAATGCTGTAGGCTTGTTAGCTACTGTTATTTTTCCCAGCACAGTAATGCTGCCTCTCCGTCTATAAGTGAAAGAACAGCATCAGAAGACGCTGAGCATAGGGAAGGCCTGAGGCCATGGAAGTTTCCCTTGGCATTTCAGACCTCCAAACACTGAAAAAATAGCCATCCTGGCCTAACTCCAGATGCTTCTTTATCTCAGCTGCCAGGAAGTACAGATGTTGGCATACCAGCACCGGGGAGGAACAGGGTGGAGAGAGAGAACTTAACCCACAGAACAGTAAAAAAATCAACACTACAGGTTGTTTGCTCATCTGCAGAAGGGAAAAAAAAAAATTTCCCTGGAAAAATATGCAGCTCTAGAAAATATCACTTTCCTGGAGCCGCCCAGAACAATGAAGAAGGATCTCCTATAACTAGCTGACAAGGTCAAAGGACAAAAAAGTCAGACTTCGGGGCAACTCCAGAAATAGGGGAGGGGGCTCGTCAGCACTAGGTCCTCTGGCTTCTCACATTTAAAGTTTATTTATTTATTTTGAGGAGGGTGGCAGAGAGAGAGAGAGAGAGAGAGAATTCCAAGCAGGCACTGTGCTGTCAGCACAGAGCCCAGTGTGGGGCTCGATCTCATGAACCATGAGATCATGACCTAGGTGGAAATCAAGAGTCGGATGCTTGACTGACTGAGCCATGCAGGTGACCCTCCTTCTTACATTTAAAAAGTATAGGCTAGGGTCTAGATTCATAGAGCCAGACCTAAGGAGCAGAAAAGGTAAAAGAAACACAACTAGCCATCAGAGAAATGCAAATTAAGATCATCATGAGACACCACTGCCTAACTCTCAGAACAGCTAAAATATAAATATGACCCTACCAAACGCCAGCAAGGAGGTGGAGAAGGTGGATCTCTCCCACACTGTTGGTGGGTATGTTAAATGGTACAGCCACTCTAAAACACAGTTTGGCAGTTAAAAAATTTTTTTAAATATACTTACCATACAACTTAGCAATTGCACTGCTGGGCACGTATCCCAGAAAAACAAAAATTTATGTCTACACAAAAACCTATGCAAAATTCTTTGTAGCAGCTTTATTTGTAATAGTCAAAAACTGGGAACAACCAAAATGTCCTGCCAAAGGTCAAGAGTGAAACTGGTACCATCCATACCATAGAATACCACTCAGCAAAAAAAAAAACAGGAGCAAATTACTGATACATTCAACTACCTGGATGGACCTAAAGTGTATTATGATGACTGAAAACAAGCCAGTCTCAGAAGTTTGCATACTGTTTGTCTCTCTTTACAGAACATTCTCAAAATGACAAAATTATAGAGAGGAAATACAGAGTGGGGGGGGGCACAGCAGTGTGACAGCAAAAGAGTGGCATGAGGGAGATCTTTCTGGTGATGGAGGAGCCTATGTCTTGATTGAAGTAGTGGCTCTGCTAATCCACTCATGTGAGAAAATGACACACATTGCACCAATCTCACATTCCTGGTTTTGATATTGTGCTATAATTATGTAAGACGAAGCCGCTAGAATAAACTAAATGAAGGAAGCACTGGACCTCTCTGTACTATTTTGCAACTCCCAGTGAATCTACAATTGTTTCAAAATAAAACATTAAAAAAAAAAAAAAAAAAAACACCCAGAAGTGCGCAGGCCATAAGCCGGGCAACTGGGAGTCCAGCCCACATCCTTCTCCAAAATCCCAGTCTTCTGATCAAATGACTTACAATTTGCATGCAGCATGACATTCAATATGGCCAAGATTTTGCATATACAAACTTCTACCCAGACTGCCCTCCCTCCGCCTAGCTAACTTTTAATTTCCTTTACAACCCAATTCACATGTATTCACCTTCTAGAAGCTTCCCTGATTTCCTGTTCTAAGATTGCTGATCTTCCTTTGCACTTCCCTGTACACACTCAACTGAAGTGTAATGATTAGCTTAAGTGTCACGGTCCCTCACCACAGGCAAGCTTGGGAATTGGAAAATACATTTTCAAACCTCTCCAACAAAGGATTTGTTTGTAGAATGGATAAAGAACCCAACTCAAGCATAAGAAGACAAAGAAACAAATTTTATTTTTTTTAAATTAGCAAAAGATTCTGAACAGACATTTCACCAAAGGAAACAGGCAGAGGGCAAGTGAGCACATGAAAAGCTGATCAGCGTCACTAATCTTTAAGGACATGCCAATAAAATGACAAGATATCACCACATACTTAGTAGAATACTAAAATTAAAAAGACTGACCATACCATGTGTTGGCAAGGAAGTGGAGCACCTGGAACTCTCATGTAGTGCTAGCAATGGTGGAGGGGGAGGGAGGAGGCAATGTAAAATGGCACAACCACTCTAGAAAACAACTTGGTAGCTTCTTAAAAAGCTCAACATACACCCACCATATGGCCCAGCCATCGCATTCTTAGGTATTGGTGCAAGAAAAAGGATCCATAGGGCCCCATAACATTTTCTCACAGATGTTTATAGTGGTTTTATTTTAATAGCCAAAAATTGGGAACAACCCAAATGTCTGTTAGTAGATGCAAGAATACAAAGATAGTGGCATTTCTGTACAGTAGGACGCTATTCAGCAATGAAAGGAATGAACCATTTCTGCACACAACATGGATAAATATCAAAATAATTAAGGGGGGCACTTAGTGTGATGAGCACCGGGTGTTGTCTGGAAGTGATGAATCACTATATTGCACACCTGAAGCTGATTTCACACTGTATGTTAACTATCTGGGGTTTAAATAAAAACTTAAAAAAAATTAAACCTTAAAAGCAATAGTGCTGAGTGTAAGAAGAACACTTAAAAAATGCAAATGAATCTGCAGTGATAGAAAGCAGATTTGGGGCTGCCTGGGGATGGGAAGCAGGACATAAAGAGGGGGAGCAGGGAAGGATAAGGTGAAGGAGGGAACTTTGAGTGCTAATGATTATGTCCATTAACTTGACTGTGGGGAGAATTTCATGAGTGTACACATGTGTCAAAACCTATCGAGTTGGGCAGTTTAAATAAGTGCAGGCTGTTGTCTGTCAATTAGGCCTCCATAGAGCTCCATGGAGAAAATAATGGGTACCATTTATTAGGCATCTACTTTGTGGGAAGAGCAAGCAGTATATAATTATTAATCTTCACTCATTTTACATATGAGGAACCTGAGTCAGAAAGGTCAGGAAGTCGTGCAGCTATGGTCAAGCCAGGTTCACACCTAATTCAAATGCCTCCAAGCTGGGGCACTTTTCTCCATATTGTGAGGTCTTCTGACAATGGGGAACTTCCAGCAAGAAGCCAGAAATGATACCCCCTCATTTCTTTAGAGGCCTCAACAAGACCTTTAGGAAAGTTGACAACAGAGAAGAATGAAGAGCTGGCATCACTGAGATGCCAAGGGATCTTGACACCATTGAGAGGACATCCTCTGCCTTCTGGGTGGCCCTTGCCACAAATTCCTCCAATAGCTAAGCCCAGCCCAACAGAGGTCTGGGGCCAGACAAGTCAAGGCAGGAAATGGCCTACCTGCCTCTGGGAACATTCTTCCCCATGCAGCCAGAGTGGTTTGGTGTGAAAGACCCTGGCCAGACATTCAGAACAGACTCCACCTCCACTTGCATCATTGACAAGGCTCTTCCCCTTTCTTGGCCTCCGTTTCCTCAAATGGAAGAAGATGAGGAGGCCCACCCACCAACCGGCCTTCCGAGGGCCTCTTTCAGCCCTGCTTCATGTTCTGAGTGCCCTGCTGAAGTGAGTTTTTCCTGCTTCGGAAGCGGATCAGGTGCCACAGAGGAAAAGGGTTCTTGCTTATCTACAGAACTGTACACGCCCTCCCCGCTGAACCCCAGCCCCACAGTCAGACACCTGCCCCACTCAGCAGTGCCTTCCCGATCTCCCCCTCCGCCACCCTGCCTCCTCCCCGCAGCCCAACCCCTCTGCAGAAATTTTCCAAAGGCTCTGAACCCCCATTTGCTGCTTTGCTCCCCAGTTAGCAGGGAGAGCTCTGAAAACTCTATTTTGGGGGGTCTGGGAGCCCTGGGACACGCAGACCATTGAGACAATTTCTCCCTTTAGAATTCTTGGAGATGGTGTATGGTTATGGGCTCATGGATGTCGTGCAGAGCTCCTCCCCCTGGTCCCGTGTCATACCTGTATGCTCAAGGCCCAGCCAGAATCTCTTGACCGAACAGGCCAGGAGATGTGGCCGGGCACACAATCAGCTTTTGGTAACTATGCACAAAACTGAGGTAAATCCCTCTTGTCAGAGGAGTAATCACTTACCCAAACATGGAGGACAACCAAACAGAGCCGCATGGAGTAGAGGCTGAGAAGGCCTCTGCTTCCAAATGACTCAGAGACCTGGTGCCACCACCTGAGGGGACTATGCTAAAGAACTCTATGGATGCTCCCAGCTCTGATGCTATCTTACTGGAAAATGAAGAGTCCTTGGTATCAGAAAGGAATAGTGTGGCCTTTTGTTAAGCCCCAAGCAGGCAGCTGCAACTGTTTACATAGCCTCAGAGATGGAATGATGTACCCCGAGGGAAGGGAGCCTACCGGTTGGAACTGCATTCGAGACCTCCCGTCCCTGGAGGCCAGCACTTGCTGTGAATAGCACCCACTAGCTCTGAGAAGCTGTGGAGCCACGGCCTGGGCTGAGTTCACATCTCTGCTGCCTGTAGGCTGTGAAATCTTGGCCAAGTCTCTTTACCTCTGTGCGGGAGAGACTCAATTTCCACATCTGTCTCGGGGGGATAGAAAAACCTATTACCCTGTTAGGCCGTCACAGAAGTAAATGAGACTTGGCAGACAGAGCACAAAGCCCAGTGCCTAGAGCCATCACCAAGTCTTCCCTGCCCTCCCTCGCACACACACGTAACAGTCCTCAGACTAGCATCTGCCCAGCTGGCTTCAGTGGAAAACCAAACCCCTGATGAGGAGGCGCATTTAATTCCAAAACACACCAGGAAAGCCCCACGTGCATGAGGGCTATGGCAGCAGATACAAAGGAAGGGGTCAGAGAAGGGTGGAGGCAGGGCTGGCCCCTGAGGCCATCCACCACGTCCCCTTAGCCGGCACACGAGGGCTTAGTGATCAGGAGGCCTCGTGAGCGGCGCCCCATCCTACCAGCCTGGTCCCACGACTCCCCAGGAGTACCTTCCCCTGGGCAGTCACCAGCTGTGTGACTTGACTTCTTAAAATGAGGGCCAAATGGCCTCTCCAGTCCTTTCTACCTCTCTACTTCTCTGAACTACAATCCTATACAGAGTGAACTGGTGCTTGATGGATGCTCTACCTTCTCCCTATCCCCTCCTCCAGGATACATGGGGTGGGGGTAGGGGCACAGGGAGCCCAAAGGTTCCGAGAAAGTAGAGGGAGAAGCAGAGAGGCTGGGGCTCCATTATGCTAATTTAATTAGCTCTAATCTGCCCACAGCAGGGCCTTGAAGAAAGAGGCTTTTGTTTAAATTTTACATTTGGCAGGAAGTGCCCCTCCACCCCCATACCCCACTGTAGAATTTAAGAGTCAAAAGCTCTCATTTCTGTCCTGGCTCTCACATCTAGCAGCACTGGGCCTTCCTTTTCACACTTCTTTGACCGACTCCTTGATTTTTCCAGGAAGGAAATATGCCCCAGATGTCCGTGAGTAAATGGAGAGTTTTTATCTGCCCTTATAAAAGGGTGTCAGTAATTCACAGATTTCCCAAGAAGCGAGAGCCAAGGCGTGGGGAAAGGCCTGCAGACTTCTCTCCACTGAGAAACCAAAGGTTTACCAATCACCTCAGCCCCTTCCCATGGGCAGGGAGCCTCACAACCGGCTCAGGGGATGATGAGAACAGAAATCTCACTCGTTCATCCATGCCACTAATGCTTATTAAACACTACTCTCCGCAGGAGCAGGAACGGAAGGACAAGGATGCACAGGAAAGTGACTTGCTTCATGCCTCCCAGCCTGTCGGTGGTAGAACAAGCTAGTAATCTGACTCTCCAAAACCAAAAAGTCCTGGTTTATAAAACCGGCTAATTTCAGTGGGGTAAACTTCCCCACCATGGCCAATTTCTAGCTGTCAACAATTTTTAACAAGCAGTTTGCAAAACTCCTGAATATTTAAAAATCAGCTCTCTGAGAGCCCCCAGACTAGCAGCAAATTCTCCTGGCTCCTAATTAAGTGTTCTTTTGGCCTCACCTCTCTGCCTCCACGCAGGAGGCGGCAACATGCTGTGGGGGCTGAAGGAGTAACCTCAATGAAAATTATCTGAAGGACTGTTAACAGGGGTAGGATTTCAGGCATGTTTTCTTTTCTTCCATGTCAGTGTTTCTCCAAACGTCCTATGAGCCCATATTACCTTTACAATCAGAACATATCTAGGCAATTAGTCATTTTTTAGTGAGCTTAGTGGAATGCTTTATAATAACCTCCTCACGCCATTTTTGTCATTCTGTCTCCCTTGGGGGGGAGGCAGAAGGGGAGAGGAGGAGAGGCGGAGGGACAGAGAAAATCCTAAGAGCTCAACCTCCCTCGCAGAACAGAGCAGGTGCACCTAAGTTAAGCCATTCACCTGAATCTGGTGCAGTCTTACTCAGAGGATGAATTCTTCCCCTCTGGAGTTCAAATTTCACCAGCAACTGAGAAAAACACAACCCCCTGTTAAGATCCCAAAAGCCCTGCTCTGCAAAACCAAAGCCTCTGTGGCCACCCAATGACCTTGCCCCCCAGTGGGCTGAGGTAGAAGCAGATGGTTTGTACTAAAAACAACTGTTCCTTCTCCCTTGAGCCTTAGAGGAAGAGGTTTCCACCACCTCCGCAGAGGAGGTATTCTGCCCTCTCTGCCCCCAAGCTGGGATTCAAGGGGTCTTACCTCAGGGCTGGGACAGAGGCCGGGCACCTGGGCTTGGGCACACTTAAGGAGGCCAATTCATTTCAGCTGGGCTCTGGGACGTTCCTGCTGCTCTCCGGGCCGCTGGCTGCAGAGCTATGCACAATTGGTTCTACCTCACCTACAGAGGGAAACACACGCACAAAGAAAAGTTGCCGCAAAGCACCAGAAGCACGTATGTTAATACATGCGGGACGGGTAGCCCCTTCCTCCTCCCACTCCCGGCCCTGGTCACTCCTGACACCTCAGAGCCCCTTCCAGAACTACAGCCACACCTGCAACAGCCAGGCTCCTTCCCGGGACCCAAACTGCCCTTCTGTTCACCCAAACCTATCCCTTCTGGGGCTGTGCAGTTTCAGTGTGCTCTAGATTAAGCAAAGCCGACTCTACCACCGTCACTTAATCCAGTGCTACTTGCTATTATTGGCAAGAAAAGCAAGAAAAAGAAAAGTATAGTTCTGGCCCCAAGCCTCGTGTTTGGAGAAGGCTTATGGATACCTGATTTCAATCAACAAACACATCCAACTTGCTCACCGTCTCCCTTTGACCTACAGTATGTTTTTTGGAATGTTACGAACGTGAATTCAATTCCTAATTTATTTTGAGGGCATTTTTAACGGGAACTAAATTTTCAGACCACGTATTATTATAGCTGTCTGGGTGGACAGCATGTGTTTTTAAAGTAATAATTTTTCCCTGTATCAAAGAAATGTTTGTTTAATCTAGACACTTTAGAGAATATAATTAAGTCAGCAGAACGGGAAAAAAATTACCTATTCCTCTCCACCCAAGATAACTACAGATAACACATTCTTCCTGGTTTTATTTGGTGATCCAGATTTTTTTACAAAGCGGCAATGAAACTAGGCATGGCTTAGTTCTGTGTCATCAGCGTTCCTCCGAAGCCCCATTGTGGCAATACCAGAAATGTTACCCCACCCCCAAAGGCTGGCCACCTCCAATGCTTTTATGCTAATTACAAAGAGTACTTAAAACTAAATCTTTGGGGAAATCCAAGGTTACTTCCGTAATGCCGGGTCAAAGAGTTTCCAAATGTCTCATCTTGGAATATTGCCTCCAGGACTTGTGTGCATATATGCTGCTCTCAGCATGGAGAAGGTGCCCATTCCTCTGCAGCCCCTTTCCCACTGCCACCCCTTGCCCACTGCCGCCTGGCCCCTCCCTCACCTACATCCTGGCTCGACACGTGTAACTCTGACAGTGGACATGAGGGTGGAGTGCCAGCCGTCTGGATTCTCATATTTCACATTCACATTCAGCTCAGCTCAAGTAGAAGATAAGACCCACTGATTAAGTGAGCTCCCCTAATCAAGTTCTTACATGAGTAAGAACAGGAAGGAAGGAAAGGTGGGAAACCCCCTTAGGGACACAGACGAGTGGTAACACATAAACATGGTGTCCAGGGGATAGAGACCCTGAGATGCCATGAGCAACAACAGTCATCCCATGAGACTTCGGACACTGATAGGAAGTTTCATCATCACATGAAAGTGAAGATGAAATGAGCCATTTCATGAGGGGGTGGAAATGTCAAGGTCCCACCAAGATTCAGGGCAGAGCAGAGCAAAGGACAAAGGCATCCAGTGACATGGGAAAATAAAGTCATTTGCGGCCCGTCTGTAATTAATGCTGACACAACAGCAGGAAACAAAGTCACAGTGGGGAGACTGGGTTAGGCTGGCAAGAGACCTCTACCTGCAAATAAATGCAGCTGAGCTGGTGGCCAGCTGGGAGCCTGCTGGTAACGAGCCTTCCCCAGGGAACAGGAGCAAGGTGCTCCCAGGGCTGGTGGACTATGGGGCTGCTGACTCACCTGCCCTCTTACCAGGAGGGAGGCACCCCTCCCCATCTCTCTCTACCCCGCCTTTTGCTCCAGGCCAAACCTTCACTGAGACAAGGATAGTTCACCCAATAATCTGTCTACACAGACTTACTGGATTCCTGTGGCCCTGTGACCTAGGCAAAGACCCTGAGAAGCCTTGTCTTGGGCCCTTCCCCAGCTTATCAGCCCCCACCCAGCCGCTCCACCCCACACACCCTGCACCCCAGCCCCGGCGATCTGCAGACTGATGAAGGAATGTGGGGCTCCGTTAGTGCTGTTTCAATCCTTGGTCATATGGCTCGCAGACCATTCAAACAGGCAAGTCATTCTCCCTGTCTTCCTGCCACCCAACCCACACTCACACCTGGGCCTCCCCTGATGGCCAAAGGGTAGAACGCTCACTTAAAAGCAACTCACCCATAAGGTACTTTCAAAATTGCAACTGGGACCAAAGACTACCATCAGCTAGTGGTGAATGTCAAACTAGAAGAAGTGAATGCCATGCACAAGGCCAAGTGATGGGGCGGTGGGGGCCCCGCAGAAGAAGAGGAAGTTGGCCCACAAAGAGAGCAGGGCAGAGGTCCAGGGCGAGGCAGACAGGAAACTAACTGTGCAGGCCCAGAGAGTGCTGATGCTTGGTGACATTCTAGAGACTGCAAAGCTCGTCTATACTTCCTACTTTGTCTTCCTATAACCATCCTCTGAATCCCCTCCATCAACCCCTGAAGAGCTAGGTTTACACTGGCTCTGGAGTCCTGGCTGGCTCCAGCTCACTTAAGTCCTCCAGGGTCATGGCTGAGAGCAGAGGAGCTCTTCCATCATCCTCCAGTGCATGGCTTTGTAGTTGGGCTTTGGCCATCCACTGTGGCTGCTCAAAAGCCTTTTATTTTTTTAACTTCCTTCCCAAATTTACAAATAGGTTTCTGATAGAGGAGGCAACTAGATGGGCCAGTCTCAGTCTGTACGTACATCTTGTTCTTAGCAGACACATGAGAAATAAACAATAACAGAACAGTAATAACAGGAGATTTTTCTTTTCTAGGGCTTTTCTATTGAGTGGCTTATACTAACTCCTATCACCCTACCAGTGTGATCCATTCAGCTGGCCACAGAGTCCCCATGTCCCTGAGGCACCTGTGTACTCCTGTGCTTCCTCACAGTGTTAGTACATTGAATTCATGCCCCTCTATAATCTGCGTGTCTTCTTCTCCCTGCCCTCCCTCCAATCCCACATGGGTCACTGGCTTAATATCTAGATTTGGTTTCACTACCCACCCCCCCCACCCCCAGTCCTCACTCCTGCCTGTGCTGTTCCTGACCTTATAGCCCCCGGCAGGATCTCAGCTCCCTCAGGTAAGCCTCAAGAGGAGGAGTCTAAGGAAGAGAGCAGAGAAATGAGAAGCTGCCTTGGCCTCACTAACTCCCCTCATGCCTCGTGCAGGTGGTTCCTTTCAGATGTACAACGTGTGGGCGCTGACCACAGACCGACCATAAACCAGGATTTAGAGAGCCCACCAAGAACCAAAGAAGTTCATAAAATGAGCCAAGAACGTACACCATAAGAATTTCATGGCCCAGCATCCTTCAAGCAAGGACCATTACTAATGGGACTTGGTTTTGAGTCGGAGTATGGGTCAGCCTATCCCAGGGGTAGGGCTCTGGCCCCAGCTCCCCGGCTTCAATGCGCAATCATCATTGGGCACACGGGAGCCTTGGAGTAAAAGATAACCCTGTTAACCCTGCATCCATTATTCCACATTATCTGCAAAGCAAGCGACCGAGCGACCGTTCTGATTGTTTGGATATGGAAGCTAAATTAGCTAAGAGCTTTTATTGATCATACACATAAAACTTTCCAGGATCTGGGTCTCGACAAATTTGCTGAGCTCTGCGGTCAGATCAGAAGACACAGCACCCAAAACACAAGAATTTCTGCTAAAATCAGAAGACTTCCTGGATTCTGCCTTCTCCTTCCCTCCCCGGCTCTCATTTCTTCCAGATGGTTCATATGTGGGGCTCAGACCTGACATTAACAGGCTCCTGTACTAGACCAAGGGTTAACCACAATATTCCTCTATTTTTTTATTTAAATGTTTTTAGCAACTACTACATGCCAAGCACTTAATATACTAAGTTATCCATTTATTCCTCACACAACCTTATGAGGCAAGGAGTATTTTCTCCATTTTCTTTTTTTTTTTTTAATGTTTTTATCTATTTTTGAGAGAGAGAGGCAGAGGGGAGCAGGGGAGGGGCAGAGAGAGAGGGAGACACAGAATCTGAAGCAGGCTCCAGGCTCTGAGCTGTCAGCACAGAGCCCGACGCGGGGCTTGAACTCACGAACAGTGAGATCCTGACCTGAGCTGAAATCGGCCACTTAACCAACTGAGCCACCCAGGCCCCCCTGTTTTCTCCATTTTCAGAGGAAGAAAAGGGCTGAAGTAACGAGCTGGGGCCCAAAGCTGATCCATGATCAAGCCAGAATTCCACAGGCCGCCTGCTTCCCCAACCTCTCTCATCAAAAGCTGAAATTGAACATGAGTTGAACACTGATTACACAGGTTCTGACAAGAAAAGAAACTGTGTGAAGAATTTATTTGCAAAGAATCAGAAAATGGAGGTCCTCAGCGACTGCCATGTGCAAAAGACCAAAGAAGGATGCCCCTGCTCATTCTTCCGACCGTTGTCAACACGTCATCGACTGCAAACAATCCCTGGGTTCTGACTGTGCCTATTTGAGCTGCCAGTCTGGATACACATGGAGACACTTGAGCCCTTCTTATAGTCCGACTGATACACATACATGATTTCAGGCCCTCCCCCAGCCAGCCCCCCGATCTTTGCTGCCCAAATGCTATGACTTTCAGCTCTTTTATCTAATTCTAGAGTGAGCTCAGTGTATCTAAATAGCATGCTTATATGGCATTTTCTTTCAATGCTAGATGTTATTCCTTACTTCCTACTATAAACAATGAGAATTTAGCTTGCTTTTACCACCATCCCATGTACCTCATCTACTTCTCCTAATACAGTTACATCATTTTTTTTTTTATTAAGTCAACACTAGAAGGTACATTATTATGACTGGATAAATGACTGTTCACAGCCAAGCTGTGTGGCGTGTTTTGGTTCCTTTCTTTCGTGTACATTCCTTAGTTGTCATTTCTGGATGCCATTATCATCTCTTGTTTATTTGCTTAATCTTCTATGTACTTATCACTAATTCAGTCCTCAACTTTCCAACTTTTTTTCTCCTCAAAGCTGTCCCTTCTGGAATCTTCTGTCCTCCTACTCCAACTTGAACTGATTGCTCTCTTGGCTTAAAGGAAGACTCCATTTCTCCTCCCCTGAATATCCCCTAATCTTGAAGGGACACATCTAGAGTAGCTTCCTCAGAAAGGATGTATGGGAGGGAAAATAACTGAGTTTTCTCATATCTGACAACGCCACTATTCTTCCCTCACATTTAATTAATAATTTGTCTGAATATAAATGCTCAGTAGGATATAAATCCCTCTCAGAACCTTAAAGGGACAGCTCCAGTCATTGCCTTCCAGCTTCTAGTGTTGCCGTAGAATCAGATTTCTATTCTTATATGGAATTAGTTTGGGATTTTCTTCTTCTTGTGTCTTCAAGCTTTGCTTCTGGTTTATGTGGGTTTTTTTTTTTCCACAATGATGTGCTTTAATGCATGTCTTTTTTCATTCATAGCACTAGGCACTCAAGCGAGTTTTTTCATCTAGAAGGCTTTGTTTCTCAGTTCTCAGAATTTTCCTTGTATTATTTCTCTGATAACTCTTCCTCTCTATTGTCTCTATTCTTGTTTTGTATGTCCTCCTATTCAGATGTTGAAATTCTTCAAATAATCCTTTCTTACTTTTCATTCCATAGCCCTTTTTAATTTTTTGGGGGGGAGGGGGGGTTCTAGCCTTTCTCCAAGCTCTCTTCAACTTTACATTCCAAATAGTCCACTGATTCATTGATTTCTATCATACTTTTAACTTCCAAGAGTTCTTTCTTAGTCTCTGAATATTCCTTTTGTTGCACACTGTCTTTATTACTGTGCTATCTTCTCTTGTATCCTGGACACCAGTAATTAACCATCTTGGTAAAGTTTGCTCCTCTCCCTCTACTGTCTCTATGTCTTGCGAGTTTCTTTTAACAGCGTTGTTGTCTGTCTCTTTTGGTTTCTGTGTTTTATGTTTTGAGCTTTTCCCAAATATCTGGTGATCCTTAGTGGTCTTTTTAAATTTAAAAGTGAGGCACTAAAGGCTTCGGAAGTCCCAGCCAGAACTCTTACCACCAGAGGGCTGAGAGTAAGAACCCTATATATCAGTATCTATAGACCTTTTCTCTTGGGCTGTTAAGTTTATGCAGAGAGACCCCTGTAATCTCATGACCAGGGAAAAGGAAATCTACTCCTAGCTTGCCAGCACTGTAGGAACCAGCAACCACAAAAACGTTGGGGAGGGGTGGTCTCACAGTTCAGTAGGTAGACTTTTATTCATTCCCTCTGTTTCAGGAAAGCATCTCATACATGCCCTACTCAGCTTGGCCTGCTGTGCCTGATCTTAATCAGGTCTTAAAACTGTGTTCTTGGAAAGATCCTTAAAAGAAATTTTAGTTACCAGGAAAAGAAAAAAAACAAACTTGTTTTCCACACAGTGTTCAAGGTCAGACATTTAGGAAGGTATTAACAAAGGTTCACAATCACTTATCAGGAATCTTTGAGGCCTGATATGTGTTGGAATTTGGAACGCTTCATGTTTTGGAAAAGTGCTACATTCCCTAAACTACATACTGCATAACACCCGCAGCAAGGGCAGGGCAGCTCCTCATAATAATGTAGATTCATGGTCCTGCAGCAAAACAAATGAGTGTTTATACTAAGTAGGTTAAATAAAGATTTATATAAATAGCCTCACATTAGTCTAGACAGGTTCTGCCACCAAATGAGTTAAAAATAAAACTTGGTTTTCGCAGATGTGTGGATTTAGAAATCGCAGATAAGAGACTTATGTGCATTTCCTATGCGCCTCCCACACCCCCAGTCACACATGGGGCATTTTCACAGGGATTTTGTCACTCTGTGGGGCTGCCCTCTTGCAATGAGATGTGGAAAAAAACGAGGCAAGTTGGAAGGGGGGGGGGGCGGGGAAAGGCCAGGTTCAACACGGAGGGCATCTAAGGGCAGAGCCACTTAGAAAGTGTGTGTTCTGGTTCTGTGCTAGCAAGCTCTGTTACTCTAAAAAAGTTACTTAACTTCTCTGAGCCTCAGTTTCCTCATCTATAAATTGTAGGTTATTTCAACTAATTTTGAAGTGTTGCTATGAAGATGAAGTCAAATTAACCTAACACCTATGTATTGTGCCCATTATTCCTCAGGCATTGCTCTGGGTCCTAGAAAAATAATTATGAACAAAAGGGACAAAGTCCCTGCCCTTGTAGAAACAACTTTCTAGTGAGAAAAGACACAGTAAATAAGTCAGATGGTGGTTCTGAAGAACAATAAGGCAGGATGAAGGGGAGGGAGCCAGGGGAGAGGAAGAAGGCTGGCACAAGAAGATTAACTTATATATGGTGGTCAGACCGACCTTTCAAATAAGGTGACATCTGATTAGAAACCTGAAGGAAAAGTAGGGGAACACAATGAGAGTTTTTGAAGGAAGGGTGTTCCAATAAAGTGGAAGAACAGTGCAAAGGCTCTGAGGAAAAATGTGCTTCATGTTTAAGGGACATGAAGTAGGACAGAATGAAGGGGCAGAAAATTGTAGGAGCCGAAGTCTGTGAGGACCTGAGGACCAGATCATGCAGAACGCTGTCGACCCTTCTAGGAACTTTGGCTCTGAGTGAAATGGGAAGCCCTGGTTGGTTTCTGAGCAGAAAATGACATCATAACTTTTAATATCGTCACTCTAGTTGATATTCTCAGGAGACCACAGGAGCAAAAATGTAAATAGGAGGCCCAGGTGGGAAGCTCTTTGAAAAATTAGAGATTGATCAGTCTTGGACCAGGGTGAATTTAGTGGATCAAACAAGTAGTCGGTTTCTTGATTTACTTTACAAGGACAGCTGACATGGTTTGCTGACATCCTGGATGCAGCATGAGAAAATCTGAATCCAGAGGGACTCCACAGTTTGAAACCCTAGCAACTGGAAGATGAAGTCATCGCCTCCAGAATGGGGATGGCTGTTTTAGAGGGAAAAGTTCAGTCTTGGACTTGTCATCATTGAGATGTCTATCAGACACCCCAGGAAATGTGGTGAGTAGGTGACTGAAGATAGGAGTACAGTGTTTGGGGGTCAAGGTCTGAGATGGAGCTACATGAGGGTTGTTGGCGTATGGATGGTAGGAGATGACCGGGGAGTAAGGAGACAGAGAGGAAGCCAAGTCCAAGGACTGCTCCTTGACACGCTCCAAAGTGAACAAGTGAAGATGGGCCAACAAAAGAAACTGAGGAGAAGCCCAGTGACAGAGGAGGAGAACCAAAGGGTGTGATGTTCCAGAAGCCAAAAGAAAGTACTTTTTAAAGGAAAATGGAATAATCAACTATACCAAATGCTGCTGATAAGTCAAGGTAAGGACTGAGACTTGACCACTGGAATGGACGATATGGAGGTCACTGGTGAACCTGAGAGGTGTGGTTTTTGTGGAGGGATGGGGGCAAAATATAGATTTGACTAGGCTTAAATGTAGCAGAGGAATTACAAGGATCCAGCACAGATGATCCTTTCAAGGAACAAAGAAATGAGGCAGCAGCTGGAGGGGTAGATGAGGTCAAGGGAAGAAGCACATGTGCAATATGCACGGAGGAACAAGAGCCATAGATAGACAAATGGGGTGGACAGATGGGAATGGTCCAGCAGAAAGAGAGAAACATTGGAAAGAGAGGGGAATATTGCTGGAGTCATGTCCTTATTTAAGGGAACAGAATGCAGCACACAAGTGGAGGGGAGCAGAAACAAGATCACAGGCAGAAAAAATTTATGGGCATACATTTGGTGGTGGAAAGGTGTGAAAGTTCTCTGATTGCCATTATTTTCTCAGGTAAGTGGGAAACAAGGTTTGACTAAGAGTAAGGATGGGAGAAGAGGTGAGAGATGGGAGAGAAAAAGCTGTGAACAGTCACCTAGAGAATGGCAATAGTTCTGAGCCAAGGCTGCCCATTGGAATCAACAACAGACCTTTTAAAAAGGATACTGATGCCCAGGTCATCTCCACAAAGACTTTGATTTCATTCTTTCTGTGTGGAATTACCCAGGAAAATAAAAGCAATACGTTTTATGATCTCCCCGAGGTAATGTTAATGGAAGCCAGAGTTGAGAATCACTGGACGAAGGGAACGGAGAAGATGACCTGACAACACCAAAGTCTGCTTAAAGATCATGGTCACGAATTAGAGAGGGACCAGTCAGGACAGCGGTTTGCTTTTCCACTGTCACATTCAGCTGTGGGGAGCAGGCATGGTGGGGAGAATGAGCTGGAGTTAACGAGGGTTCCATGAGATACCTGTTTAGTATCACATACCTGTAAAAGTACACGTGGTAAGAGTCCAGGAAACAAAAGCTGCCATGTTTATTTTTATCACCAGCTATGTGGCATATACTATCCTTGTAGCAAATATAATTTTCTTTTTATCTCATCCTAATGATTCACCCAATTTGTATGTATCACAGGGTTTCAAGTCATTTGCAAATAACAAAAATCACAAATGCATATCCTTAAATATTAAGGAGGTGTCCTGTGGTTCTTTTTTGGTCACATTCAGCACTACACATGGGATCACTGGAATTCACAGGTCACCTCTCCCACCCAACCTCCCCAGGTCCTGATTTGATAACGACAGTTCTGTGCCAAAGTTTGGTGAGCCTCCTCCAGTCCACACCACTCAGAGCCTACATGTTAGGGGTTCCATATTTATAACTCCTGTCTGGTGATCTGTCCTTCTCCCTCTGGGAAGGTCTACCCTTGATCCTAGCCCTGAGTCTGGAGAGATCTCTGTAGTGATAAGTGCCATCTCAACACCCTCTTCCTGAGCCAATCCTGGCTAGGTCCCTGTCTGTGTCCACCAACTGCTGGAAAAAGACTGCAGACTTTATCCTGAGCCTCAACTGTGTGAACTTGAATGCCAGCAGAAGGCAGAGCCCTGTGAGCTCCCCCGCTCATCCCCCAGTGTCCCCTACTATCAGCTCCTGACCTCCCTTATTAACGGACATCATGCCAAATCTCTGTTGTGAACTTCCTTCTAGCCTACCCAAAGCGCCCAGGCAAACTGCTCCACGGGGGTCTCACCTCTTCTTCTCTGACCCCGCCCCACCCTCTCTTGCTCCCATTCATCTGGGCCCTGAATCCACATGCCCGCCTCTCCTCCTGGACAGGAGCTCCTCCAGGGAGAGGCTGGAATGCACGTAGCCTCATATCCACACTGCCTAGCAGAGTGTCAGGCCCGTCGGGTGGCCAATAACTGAAAATCACTATGACATCAAAAATAGCTACCAATTTTTTATCACTAATCACGTGCCAGCACTAAGTTAAGCACTACACAGGGCTCACACCCATGCTATGAGATAGCACTGATTAATACCCACTGTAAATGAGAAACTGAGGGTCATAGGGGCGCCTGTGTGGCTCAGGCTGTTAAGCGTCTGACTTCGGCTCAGGTCATGATCTCACGGTTCGTGGGATCGAGCCCCACAGTAGGGCTCTGTGCTGACAGCTCAGAGCCTGGAGTCTGCTTCAGATTCTGTGTTTCCCTCACTCTCTGCCCCGCCCCTGCTCACATTCTCTCTCTCTCTCTCTCTCTCTCTCTCTCTCTCTCTCTCTCTCTCCTAAAAATAAATAAACATCAAAAAATTAAAGAAAGAAAGAAACAGAGGGTCAGAGAAGTTGAGTTCTCAAGTTCACTCAATAAAGGAGTGGCACATCTGGAATTAAACCGGCGTCCATCTGCCTGCAAAACCTGCGGGGGGTTTTTTCTCCCCCCAGTACGATAAGGGCTTTCAGAGAAAGGTGACTCTGCAGAACGTAATGGGGAAGCCAATGAGTTGCCTCCCAGGGCTCCCACACCCCCAACCCCCGCCCTAGGGCATTACCTGGACCTTCTGGGAGACAAGGATAGGACTCTCCCAAGTGCAGAAGCACATCCCTGGGAGGTGCCTTTCATCTACCTCCTGCCCGCCAGATCTTTCCTCTCCTCTCAGTTTAGAAGCCAGAATAAAATGTTCATTGTGTAGAGCAAAAAAGGAACCGCCACAAGCCCTCTGGCAGGAAGCATCTTCTCAGGATTTATTCCCAAGGCTGTCATTAACCACCCCCAGCTCAGGCCCAGGGCCAGCATCCTCCCCACCCGGTCATCGACAAAGGCTGCCGGCTGCCCGGACACTCTGCTTGGATAAATGGAGGTCCAGCCCAGCTACTTCTGTCAGAGCCCCCTCCTTGCCCTGCTCTCCCTCTCACCTGGGACAAACTCCTGCCACCCTGCTTCTCCACCCGATAACCCTAACTCCTCCTCCCCACCGCCAGGCCTCAGCTCCCACAGATCAGCCCAGAGAACATTCCCTATCTTACCTTGCCGCTTGGGTCTCATTTCTGAGGCCAGAGGGAGGGGGACAGGACCGTCCAGTGGAGCAGAAGGGCCCACAAGAGCCCTGAGTGCTCCCCACCCTGGGCTCCTGCACCTCGCACTGTGCTCCCACGCCGTGACCTCACTTAGCGAGCACCCCCGCATGCTCACTGGTGGCCTAGTGCACCTACAAGTGTGGGAAGGGGCTGGCTGGGTACTGTGCTGGGCCAGGGCTGTGCAGAGAAGCCAGTCAGCACGCTGCCATCCAGGGGCCCACTGCCTAACCCAGCTTAAGTCCCAGGGCACAGGGGGACCGTGTATGAGATGGCATACTGTTTTCTGAGGGGCCCACCCTGAGCTAATGCTGAGCTAAAAGGCCTGTCTCAGCATAGCAGAGACACCAGCAGGATAGGAAGGAACTGGTTTCTTCAGCAGTAAGCTGCTCCTCAAACCACCCGTCACCCGGACACACAACACACGAGACAGGGCTTTCGGACGCCCAATGAGGGGCAAGCCAGGTCCCACCCCAGACCCCAGAACAATCCCAACACTTCCTGAAGCAAGTATAAGCTGCCTCAGGCCACACTAGCTCTGTTCTGAGGTCTGGCTGCCAGCCCCGCCCTGATGTGTTGCATGAGAGACCAATTTCTCGGAGGCCAGGGCCCTGCCTCATCCTGCTCAGCACTCCTGAAAAGTAGGGCCTGCTCCAGAGGTCCCTGATGTCTCGGTCCCTCCTGCCCATTTTCCAGACCACAAGCCTCTACCAGACTGACATGGCAGGGGCCTGCTCGCTGGCTGCTCCAACATTCCTTCCTGTAGCCTGGCACCTCTGGAACAGCCTCCTGGGCCCCGTATAACTCGCCAAGCTGTTCGCAGCTGTCCCAACTCAAGTGGGGCCCAGACCTTGCCAGCGACCAGGGAGGCAGGCAGGATCCTTCCCTCAGCCAGCGGTGGGACAGACCCAGACAGACGACCGGCCTGCCTCCCTCTCCACCACCTCCCACCAGAGCCCCCGGCTGGCTGTCTGAGTCAGGAGAGCACAGCTTCTCGCCTGCTGACCAAGTTGTTGCAAGCCTTCAGGGAGCACGGCCATGACTGTGGGAGTTTTTATGGGCACCTGTGGGTGCTCTAACAGATGTCTTAAAAGTTCTCAGAAGGGCAAGGGGTGTGCCGGCAATAACAAACCGTTCTGTGTGGCTCTTTCACACTTTGTCATCTTTTCACATCTATGATCTAATTTGAACATAAAAACTAATCTGAGGAGAGGCAGCACCACAATTATTATCTCCTTTTATGGATTAAGTAGCCTGAGGCTACAGAGCTGCCAGATGGTAGAGTCTGGATCATAGTTTAGGCTTTTATATTTACCTAAAATTTACCTGTAAAATAGATGTATGTTTCATAAGTCTATATGTATGTAAATACATAAAGTCTAATTACCTAGAAAGTCTTTACCTATCAAAATATTTTTTATATTTGCTTGTGTTTTTATAATGTATGTCTCACAAAGGTGGCCACTTCCAATCTTCTGTGCACTACAAATCACAGCACAGTGGGAAATTCATGGACTTTGGGGTAGAGGCAGCACAGGGGGTTCAAGCCACGGTCTCACACTGCAACTTTCGACAAATGAATCTCTCTCTTAACCTCAGGTTCCTCGTCTGTATGGTAGGGGTAATTATATCCATTCTACGGGGGTGTTGGGAACCCTAGAGACATGGCATGTCACACCTGGCACACTGTGCACACTTTCAGAACACTGGCTACTCTTCCGACCATCCTTTGTTCCCCAACCACAGCAAATTCCTCACAGCTACCTAGACGTGGCATACCTTCACTCCTCCAAGCCTGTGCTCCTGCCCCTGTGACACATGCCCTTCGCCCATCCTTGACCTGTCAGAACTCTTGTCATTCTTCACCGTCCAGTTCAAACTCCACCTCCTTCATGAAACTTTCCCTTTCGTCCTCTGGGCCCCACCACCCAACTGGTCATCTGGTTTACAGTGTCTCATTCTGCCCAGAGTTCAGCATTCACATAACTGACTCACCAACTTCCCCATGAAAAGACAAAGTCTTATTCATCTATTGTGTCTCTGACCTGCTCTCCACACCGAGCATCAGTATTTAACAATATCTTTCTTAGGGGCACCTGGGTGGCTTAGTTGGTTAGACATCTGGCTCTTTGATTTCGGTTCAGGTCATGATCTCATGGTTCATGAGATGGAGCCGTGCATTGGGCTCTGCACTGACAAAAATATATAAATAAACTTAAGAGGTGCTTGGGTGGCTCAATTGGTTAAGCATCCAACTTCAGCTCAGGTCATGATCTTCCGGTTCACCAGTTCGAGCCCCGCGTCAGGCTCTGTGCTAACAGCTCAGAGCCTGAAGCCCGCTTCGGATTCTGGGTCTCCCTCTCTCTCTGCCCCTCCCCCACTCTCCCCCTGTGTCTCTCATTCTCAAAAATAAGTAAACATTAAAATTTTTAATTTAATAAACAAACTTAAAAACTACCTTTCAATAGCCTATCACAAAATTATAAAGAGCTAAAAGTCACTCAAGATCCCTCCATCCAGAAAAAAAAAAAATAGATTAATACCATTCTTCACCTGTCTCTACATTTACATGTAAAGAAGTGTCGAGGATGAAAAAAAGCATGAAACAAGGAGGGATGAAACTCCTTAATAAAATAGCTATTTTTTATTTTTAAATTTTCTTTTATTTCCATTCCACAGAAAAGTAAAATTTTTTAAATGCCGGACTTTTAATAAAGGTTTTTCCACCAAAATAGGTATTATTTCGCTAAAGAGTCCTCCAAGTTTGGGGCACCTGGGTGGTTCAGTTGGTTGAATGTCTGCCTCTTGATTTCAGCCCAGGTCATGACCTAAGGGTCATGAGATCAAGCGCTTGTTCAGCTCTGTGCTGACAGCAATAAACCTGCTTGGGATTCTCCATCTCCCTCACAGAGGGGGCTACCCTGCTCACTCTCCCTTCTCTCTCTCTAAATAAATAAACAACATAAATAAACAAAAGTAAAAAAAGATCCCTCCAAGTTTAAGAAAAGAATGAGTTGAATGGTTGAAGCCATGACTTTTTGTTTTATTTTAGAGACACATATATGTGCAAGTGGGGAGAGGCAGAAAGGAAGAGGGAGAGAGAGAGCGAGAGAAAGAGAGGGAGAATTGCAACCTGCTCAGCCTAAAGCCCAACACGGGGCTCGATCCCACAACCCTGGGATCATGACCTGAGCCGAAATCAACTAAGTGAGCCACCCCGGCACCCCAGCTATGACTTTTTCTCTTTAGACAGCATGACAACAGGAAAGCTAGCACATATACTTTGCACTTCCCTTACATTCTTGTTACTTCTCACATCCTTTGCTTAGCTTCTATATGAGTAGATTAAGAGCTCACCAAATGACCCTTAACCATGCCTTCCTAAGCACACTTTTGATTCATCCTTCTCATCGTCAGGTAGGTCTTCCCGAGAAGAGCTCCCATGGGCTATATTCCCTTTATGCGTGAAAATGGTTCCCTGCCTTATCCTTGCGGACTGATTTACGTCAGTGCAAAAAGCCTTCAGTCATGCTGCCTTTCCCTCAGAACCCTGTAAATATTTCTTCTCCATGTTCTCAAGTTTTTCTTCTGCTGCTGATTGAGACTTTTGCTCTGTGGCAGAGACCAACTGCTCCCAATATCCATTTTCCTCCTCTTCCTGTTACAGAAGGCCTTCCCCAAACCTCAGTTGTTGGGTTTTGTTGTTGTTGTTTTTAAGTAGGCTCCACGTCCAACATGGGGCTTGAACTCACAACCCTGTGATCAAGAGTCACATGCTCTACTGACTGAGCCAGCCAGGTGCCCCCCCCCCCCCGGAACCTGAGTTTTAAGAGGGTGCCCAGTCCCCGAGTTGGAGACGCTCTTCCAGCCTCCTTTGCAGCCAGGCACGTCCATCTTTTGGTCAATGGAACGTGAGCAGAAGTGACGGGTGTCTCTCAAATGCCTCAATTATCATTCTGAGGGATCACCTCTGTGCGACCGTTAGGGCTCTGACTTTTGTCTGATTAATTTCCTTATCATTTTTCTCAGCACGTACTGTGATCTTCCTTAAGCCTTCCCTCTCTAACAATTTAGTTTTCGGTGTATACTACTTTGTTCCTTTATTAACTTTTCCATAATGATGTCTGTATCCTCATGTTTCCTTAGCTCTGTAACTGCCCCCTTTTAATTCATTCTTGCCTATGAGCTCTCCATAGATTATTTTTCAATAAACTTTATTTGAATGCTTGAATGGTTACTGTCTTCAACCCAAGAGCCAAGTCCCAACCAGAAGTTAATTAGCTTGGGAGATGGGAAGAACAGGACAAAGGTATCCCTTTTTTCATTGGGAGAGACAGAATAATCTTACTCACAGGTCACCTATGAGTCACCCACCTTCCTGATCATATTCATTCTTAAAGGAACAGCTCAAGACCCACCTGTTCCAGACTCCTCCAGCCCAGATTGATTTCGCTCCCTCTCCAGGACCCAAGGGTTTCTCTAAACTAAACATTCACAGGTAATGCTTGGGCTGCTAAGTGATCCTGGAACTTCTGAGAAAGGGCCCGAGTGTTCTTCATCTCCCTCGTCACACAGTGAGGCACATAAAGGTTTTCTTTGAAGATTTCTGGACTACTGATTCTCTGAATGAAAAGGAGGGCAAAAACTAGAACAACACTTAGAAGAGGCCTTCAACACAGACCCACATGATGCGGGAGAAGAAAGAAGATTCAGCAGGGTATTACCCTTAAAAGATCAATGGCGAAGAAACAAGCACCTTAGCCAGCAAGCCAGACCTTCCCAACCTGCCCCTGCAGGCATTGCTGTGGGAGCTGATTAGGCAGACATTCAAGTACAAAAGCACCTTAATTCTCTTGCTGGCTGACTGTGAGCATGTCACCGAACCCCCTTCAGCCTCTGTTTCCTCACCTACTAAACAGAGATGATAACAGTATATGCCACAGAGGGAAGTTCTGAAAATTATAGATAATGCATGTAACAGTTCCAGCCTCCTCCCCACCACTTCCTGCCTTACTGTGCTCCTCTCCAGGGACGCCAACCTGCTAGAGGCTCTCCTGCACATGTGAACAGGCCATTCTTCACCCCACACCTTTCCTCCTGCAGCCCCTTTCCTTTCAAAGGGCCTTTCCCTGGAGGCTAATAGCAACTGCCCTCCAAAACCCAGCTTAGGCATCCCCTGCTCCAGAAAGCTTTCCCAAACTCACTATACCTTCTTCCCAACTTCATAAGATTTATCACACAAGATGGTAATTAACATCTGCATGTCCACCTCCAACTAAGCTCTGGAAGAACAAAACTGTGGGAATATCTGGGTCTCTGTTCTAAAATGCACATGGGGCATGGGCTATAATGGGCATTCAATGTTTGTTGAATGAATGAACAAATCAAGGACTCTGAGAAGAAGAAGGTGACACAGGAAGTCTGTCTGCCACTAACTTCCAAGGCCTTGCTAGTTACACTGAATATGTGTGTACATAGTACCTACAACAAGTGCTTTTTATGTACATATTCCCAATGCCTAGCACAATGACTAGCACATAATAGGTACTCAATATATATTTGATGAATAAGTTCACGTTAAATAAACTTTACAAGAGAAGAAACTGTTTAAGAGCCTAAAACTACAGGTGCAAAATAGGCTCTTAACAATGCCTATACTGAGTTGCATTTACAAGCTAAGGCATTTAAGGCAGCCTAAGGCAGCCATGCAGCAGTACCCACCAATCTGTGGCCATACTCACCATCACTATGTGTATTCCCAGTCATAACCAGCTAATGAATCAGGTGGATATCCTAGCTTTAAAGGGCAAGCGCAAAAAAAAAAAAAAAAAAAAAGCAAACCAGGCTTGACGCAAACAACTCTTAACCAAAATGAATGAGAACAAGTGCTATCTTCACATGAATCCCCCATGAATTCTTCCTTTCATATTTTCTCAGGGGAATGACAGAATATTTCCATCAGTCCCTGTAGGGAGAATTGAGCCAAGCCCCCTGTGAAACTAAGGATGAAGCACTTTTCAGACTCAAAGGACTTGGAATTATTAGCAGTGGATAAACCGTAACATAGAGAAAGAGCTTTGCCCCAGGCCAGCTTCAGTACTTAGCAGCAGTGAATCTTCAGTTGAGCCTCTACCCCCTCTCTGAAGCTCAGTTTTCTCATATGCAAAATGACACTAATGACCCCAAGACACAGTGTCGCTATGATGACTGGATGAGAGAACATAGTGTTTCATCAGGGCTGGGGGGCACAGCAAAAGCCCAGAACCTGGTAAACTTGCCATGTGGCCCTCACCAGGACTCAACTAACCTTCAAGTCCAAGAGGCTCTTTCTCATCCACAGGAAAGAAAGGGACAAGCATTAAATATGGTGGGTGCTATCAGAGGACATTCAACAGGTTGCAAACGGTACAGTGTTGCTAAAATTAAAGTTGAGTGACATCTCAGCACTGGGCTAGGGAAACCGAGAGTTGGATACAAATTTAGAAAGAGTGTAATGAAAAAAAATTTACAATCATCCTCCTGGGACATGTAGTTCTTTTCTGGTTGCCAGATTTCCTGGTCATCTAAAGTCTATGTGATATATTTATTACTATGGAAATTATTTATGAATATAAAGTCAAGTCGAGCTGAAGCCAAGGACAGAACAGGAGGAGGGTTGCCAAGATCCAGGGGAAAAAATGTTTGAGCCTCCTCTGAAGGTTTCCATTTTATTCCACCTTTACATAGCCCCAGTTACGCCCTCCATAACCTGTCCGGACCCTGCAGTCCTAGTGTGCCTCTTCCTGCTTCTTGTCCCACAGGCATAGACTCCCAAGGTTCGAAGGGGCCGTAGCAGGCACTTCGGTCACCCGCTCTGCAAAGTAGGAATCTTCTGATGGCGAACAAGTTCACGTGCAACATCTGCTTGAATACTCCCACGGGGAGTTCGCTGCCCCATGACACAGCTTGTTCCACAGTCAGTAAGTTCTGCCGAATAAGTTCTTCCTTATCTACCACCCTTCTGTGCTTTTCCTCCCACTTATGCTGGTTGTCCCTCCACAGCAGCCACTCAGTGCTCCTCCGATCCTTCTTCCACATGAAGCAGGTGCCACTTAGGATCCCCTGCAGGCTGCAAAGTCCAGTTTCCACACTTATCCCACCTCCAAAACGGTGTCCTAAACTTCTGTCTTCCAAGGAGCCCATCTCTGGATTTGCTTCATTTTACCATGATCTGTATCAGACGCAGGAAAGCAAAGCACTCCAGATGAGTCTGATCAACCAGACAGAGCAGAGGGCCACTAGCGCACTCCCTCCTCCAAGCCTGAGATCAAATACTCCTCTTCTTCCCTCTCTCTCCTCCATCCCTGTTCCAGGACTCCCACTGGGTCCCCTCAGACCCTGGGAACATAAACAAACTTGGCAGTGCCAGGGAACGTGCGAGAGGAGAAGGTGATGACGCAGCGGTGTCTTGCACTTGCAGCCAAGGGCACCCAAGCAAGCAGGCTGTCTCCAAAAATAACCCTGTCCAAACAGTCAGCCTCTTAGCAATTTCCCGGGAGCCCTTCGTTCCAGCTTTCCAGGGTGTGGTCCTCAGCGTCCCTGTGCCCAGCCCCCGCCACCCTTTCCAGAGCTTAATGGATTGGCTCCATTTAACTACTGACATTCACAACCATTGTTCCATATGTCCAAGGCCTAAATATACTTAGAAATATATTTTTATCAAAAAACGTTTACAGTTAAGCAAACACCATAATATCGAGTGTAGTGCATCTACAAAAAAAGCATCTGTATACACTGAAAGGGAAAGATCTCCAACATATATAGTCAGGTGGAACAGGTAGGTTTGTGAAGTTATTATGGAATCCCTTTACTGAGTTTTTAAAATGTATCTGTGAAGGGGCGCCTGGGGGACTCAGTAGTTAAGCATCTGACTTCAGCTCAAGTCATGATCTCACGGCCTGTGGGTTTGAGCCCCGTGTCGGGCTCTGTGCCGACAGCTGGGAGCCTGGAGCCTGCTTTGGATTCTGTGTCTCCCTCTCTCTCTGCCCCTCCCTCACTCATGCTCTGTCTCTCAAAAATGAATAAATGTTAAAAAAAAGTTTTTTTAATATTATCTGTGTAGAACCATGAACATACAGACAAATGTATACAAAAGGGGCTGAAAGACCAACAACCGTGCAAACCGTAGTCACTTTGGAGGGAAGTGGGATTGGGGAAAATGGCAAAAGGTGAGAGGGGTAGTTTTTTACTCTGTTTGAATATCATAAAGGGAAACAGATTTCATTTACTAACTGTATGAAGAAGCCACCTGGCCTTAGGTAGACCTTTCCCCCTTTGTCATTGATCATCTCAGAGCTGGAAGGGGCCTGGGGAGCTAAGAGACGGGTCCTTGAGGTGGGGTGCCCACGGGGGCATGCCTAAGGTCACAGAGCCAGCTGGCAAAAGCCAGAGACCGCAAGTCATAGTGCAGGTCCTGACATCGTGGGACCCACGGAGGATTAAAAGGAAGGCTTCCACTTAATTACTAAATCAAATCCATTTTATTCTTTCAGCTAAGAAATACCTGCTTTGGTGAACAGCCAGATAGAAGAGACCAAGCTCACCAAAGCTGGAGGGAAAGGTCTCACGCAGGACCTATCACTCAAGCACACCTGGCAGGCCCTACCTTCTCTGGGCTTCCTTGCCCTCATCCATAAATCAGAGGGGCAGGCTAAGTGCAAGTGGACAAGGGACAAGGAGACATTCGCAGGTATGGAGTGCTGTGGGTGCCAGGTGCTCATCTGAGCGACCTCCACATCCTCAGAACGAGACTGGTAGCACCACTCCCTGAATGCACCCTGGGCAGCGGGGCCGCCAGTCTGTGACCTTAATTCCATACGGGAACCCGGCCTCTCAGGAGGGGAAGGCTGGGTTCAAGTCTGACTCAGGCACCCCCCTCAACCCCCCAAGCTCCGCGCTGCTTGGGCTGCTGCACGGATTACCTCATTCGATAGTCGCCAAATTTATAAATTCGTTCAAAGAAATTCAGAAGTCATTTGTCAAAAGCATACAACTGGGAAAGGGTGGGGACCTTCTGTGAAATTAGGTCTCTGGACTCTAAATTCAGTGCTCCTTCTATCCTGCCACTTTGGGATGCAGCAGGGCCTCCTCATTTGAAGTTCTCAGTTTGGCTCTCTCCCTCGCCTCTCCTCTCCTCTCCTCTCTCTCTCTCTCTCTCTCTCTATCTCTCTCTCTCTCTCTCACATACACACACACACCGTCCCATAACAGTGACAGCAGAGACAGGCTCCAGGAGCAGCTCCACTGGATGCCTCAGATACGCATCGCGCTGATAAGATGTCTGGGAAGTGCTTCAAAGTCATCTGGGGTGGACTGTGGCAATATAGGTCAGCTAGGAGTTTTTATAATTGTCGAAGATAAGTGATTGTTTACAGGGGTGCATTACACCATTCTTTCTACTTCTATACGTTTGAAACTGTCCACACGACTTTTTTATACTGCATCATGCAAGTGATTGTCCCCCTCTCAATTTGTCACCTGATGGGTAGTTTCATTATCATCAACTTGCTGCTTCCCGCGGCACATAAAGCCACACAACGGCCTGCCATCAAGTTAAGAAAAAATATTAGGGCCAAAGTTTCCGCAGGGTGTGAAAATCCCAATTATAGCAATAATATTACTGAATGCTTCCTGTATACCTGTCACTGCACTGGACTGTTTAGCTATGATTTCACTTAATCCTCACAATGGCCCGGTGAAGTTAGGGCTGTTAAGCCCATTTTATAGAGAAGGAAATTGAAGTTCCTTCAAGTGAGCTTAACTAGCTTGTCCACGTCTACACCTGTGATGAAAGATGAGCCAGAATTCAAATCCTTCATCACAAGGGAAAAAACTCTGTAACTACATGTGGTGACAGATTTTAACTTGACCTATTGTGATGATCATTACTTTGGTACTTTAAGACTTTCTATGTAATTGGGACTAAATCCATGCAATTTTTCAAATGATCATATTCTTTAGAGTATAACCCAGTCATTTTAACCTTAGGATTCTATACTATGGAAACTACCTTGGAATATAGACAGAGATTAATTCACAAACACGTTAATCACAGCGTCAATTACCATAGGGCAAATTAGAAGGGCCTGGACTATCCCACAGTGGCCCTCATCCCAGAAGCCTTCCTGATGCTCCAGTCTTGGGTCCCCACCCCTCCTCTGTGGTCCCACAGCACCCTGTACCAGTCTCTTGTTCCCTGGTTCCCTCCAGCAGACCGGGAGCTTCTTTAAAGCTAAGCTCTTCTCACACATCTTTGGTTAGAGGGGCACTGGAATACGTGAGGACTGAATTAGTAAATGACCATGGAGTTGCTGATTTAACATCTACAGAAACGGTTTAAGCTGCTGGAGGTCACAAGGATAGGACTAGAACCCAAGGTCACATGCAGTGCCCTTCCCCCTCCACCTTAAACTTTAAAACTTTTTCTTAAATAAAAAATGACAAAAATGATGGAGTTTGAATGCCTGAGGCAGGGTGGGAGAGGGGGAGGAAGCCGGAGGCGCTTTCCTCTACAGGCACCACCACTGCAGTGACCAGATCCCATAGGCCATGTGACCTTGGAGGTGCTGAGCAGCTGATATGGGTGATGAATGAAAGACGCAGCTTTAATGTGGATGTAAACTATGACAAGTATATCTGAGAAGGTTAAGCAAGAAAGGCAAGAGATAACTGCACCTACAGCATATTCTCAACCATTTAAAGAAAATACATCCATTTAAAAAAAAAAAAAAAAGACCAGAGGGAAAATTGCCAAATGTTAATAGTGGCTACCTTTGAATAATGTAACCTTTCTCTGTTTCTCTATACTTTTTTGTACTTTCCAAATTGTCCCCAATGAGCATACTTGATTTTTATAATCAGAACAATAAATAAAATTTAAATCACCAAATTGATTCTGAAGGCTAGTAATGATTTTGAAAACCTCTCCAGTATTTAATGAGGTGAAACTGCATTGCTTACTATGTTAGTGTTACACAGAAGACTATAAAAAGTACATCTATTGGAATCAGAATGCCATCATGTAGTTTCAGTATACACACACACAAGCAAGAAAATGTATTTTTCCCCAATCCAGTTTTTAGTGAACAAATCACTGATACCAGGTCTGAGCAAATGCTCAGTATTTTAATGTTCCAGGTTACTGTGAATTTCATTAATGAATTATTCCTGTCATTTTTTTTAATGTTTATTTATTTTTGAGAGACATAGAGCAGAAGCAGGGCCCGGGCAGAGAGAGAGAGAGAGAGAGAGAGAGAGAGAGAGAGAATCCGAAGCAGGCTCCAGGCTCTGAGCTGTCAGCACGGAGCCCAATGCGGGGCTCAAACCCACAGATCGTGAGATCATGACCTGAGCCAAAGTTGGACACTTAACCGACTGAGCCACCCTGGCGCCCCTCCTGTCATGTTTTTAATGCAACCACATCCTCACAAGTGTAGACAGCTACATTCTCTTTGAAGCCTTCCTCTTCCGCTCACTCATTTACCACCATTGGTTTGAATCCTGAAGAAAAAGGGAACATCCCTCTCCACACCCCCTCCCCAGTGCAGAGGTCAACATTGAGATAAATTAGATTTATCTTCTGTGGATCCCTGAGGACAACTTCTTATTGCAGTGATTTTTTTTAAGTGTATTTATTTATATTTGAAACAGAGCAAGCGAGAGTGTGTGCCTGTGAGCATGACCAGGAGAGGGGGAGAGAGATATGGAGAGCGAGAGAATCCCAAGCAGGCTCAGCACTGTTGGCACACAGAGCCCAACCCAGGGCTCGATCCTAGGAACCCTGAGATCATGACCTGAGCCTTAATCAAGAGTTGGACGCTTAACTGACTGAGCCACCCAGGCGCCCCTCTGAAGACAGTTTCTGAGGGGAGATCCAAATGTGTTCTGAGCAAGGGTGGGAGGCAAAGAATAGGTCTGCTTCTTTGTAACTCCAGGTCAACACAGGACTCCACCCCTAGCCTGCCTGTTTGTCAGTAAATATAGAATGAATAAATGGAATCACTTTCCAAAAGCCCCCCCTTTACAATTTGGCAGGCATTAACACCTCTTTGTTAACCATAGGGTCTCCCAATTTGAGTAGAGGGCCTACTCTCTGGGGTTATTCTCCCACCAGCATTCTCTACCATGTAAAAAGCTGGTGAGTACCTGAGCCTGCCAAGAGGTCTGAGCAGGCACGTGTCACGTGCCCGGATCCCCACAGAAACTCCAGGAGATACATACTCATCCTTCCCCTCACATTATCCAGCCATACTCTCAAGGAACACAGGACAGAAGGGCTGATCCAAACGCGCCCCTCTGATTCTGAGGCCTAAGCATCTTCCACTCCACTGGAAGAGACTGTGTGGAGACGGGGCAGCAAGGACTTTCACTGTACAAAGAAGGAAACTGGAGCCTAGGAAGGTAAATAGCACAGAAAGCTAAGTGGGGTCTCTTACTGCCTTTTGCTTCTGGTTTCTTGCTGCCTTTTGATTTATGATTATATTCAAAGCATCTCCGTACTGGGGAAGCAAACACTACCAGGGGAACATCTAGGAGGCCAGGGCAAGGGTGGAGTAAGCCATTTAGTAAACACTACAAAAGAGTGATCCCCAATGATAACTGTAATACTCCTCAACCATATCTACCATTGGGATCCATGGCTCCCAACACCTATTTAAATCCTTAAGGAATTCACTCCCTGACTTAAAGGGTGTTGTTATATCAACCATCATAACTTTGACTTTACTCTGGGGTACCAACAACAACTCATTTAATGCAACGGTTTTCCTTTTACGCAAAAAGAGGAATTAAAAGCAGACACCTTGCTGCGTGTCCTTAGGCAAGTGATTTCTCCTCTCTGGGCCTCAGTATTCCCATCTGGAAAATAAAAGGGTCTGGCCTGATGATCCCTGAGGTTCCTCATTAGAAAAGCATCCTGATTAGAAAACTAGACTCAAGTGCCCAGTGGAATTACCACGAAAATGAAACACTCTAGAAACCCTAAGAAAAGAAACAAGTGTAGCTAGGAGATAACAGGGATAGGGCAAAACAGCACATTAGCTATGGGGAAACTTGGACTCCACGGGTTTTGTTGTTATGGGGAGGGCTTCTTTTTTTTTTTTTTTTTTGGTTTTCCAACTTTTCCTTTGCCAAATATAAAAATAGGCAGCTACTTCCGTGCAACTCTCAAAAAGAATTTAATTAAATAAAATCAATGAAAACAATGCCTTGTTCTCCCACAAGTGGCTCAGGAGTAGCTTGCTAAGAGACACTTTCTTCCTTACAGGGCTGATGTCAACAAACCAATGCTTAAGGCCCAAACAAAGGCTTCCTGGCACAGAGCTGAGAGGCAAACATCTAAGTCTCCATATATGGCCCTATTCCAAATTGAGGGCAGAAAGGGGCAGTGAGGACAGAAAAATACCAAAGCTTATGAAAGGCTAGGAGAAGAGTAAAGAGTTACCAAATCTATCTTTCCCCAAATGAATAAAGAACTCTTGAAAGAAATAATGGAAGGACGCAGCTTCCAATCTGAATTACTTTCTTTGTTTAACTCTGTTCTAAGGCCACTGATTTTTAGACTAACCTGGTTGTGCCTTTGGGGGCTGTCAAGGCCATGGGCAGTGTGGGAGTTGGGAGACCCACAGGCAAATTCTCTTTCCCGTTTCACTGGTTTAAACTCCTTCCAGGCCAACATTTCCTGCTTGTAAAATAAAAGGGTTCCCTAGATCCCCTCTAGATCCTCAGTAACAATGGTTTAGGGCTGAAGGCCCTCCAGTTTTCCCCAGGGACAGGTTTAATCGCCACGGGGACTGGCAGCCGGTAGCTCAGCAAGAACACTAGGGCAGGGGTGCCTGCATTCCTGCACACACCAGCCCCCCACTCCCACCACCCCAGGGGCTTACTTCTCCACCAACACCATCACCTAACAGACCAGTGCACCCTCCACCCACTTCCCTGCTGCGAGAGCAGGTCTGATGAACCAAAATCCGCCAAGGTGAGCAGCGCATAGGTAAGCAAAGAAAACAAAACAAAACAAACAAGAGCCCTCTTACCTGGACCTCAGAATTTCTCTCAAACTGATCTAACTGAAGATAAGAGCGTCCCTACCCAGAACAAGGGGCCTGGCTGGCCTCGCTTGTAAAAACACAAAGCAAGTCTCCAGCCAAAAGGGGCCAATGACACTGGCGCTGCCCAGACGCAAGGACCTACAAGGCAAAGCTCAAGCATAGGGCCAAGAAGACCGAGACCGCGCTGGGCGCTGTTTAAATTGGACTATTGTTTCTGCAGGCTGGGGAGGCGCTCGCCATCTCCCAGCAGGGGCAGTCGCCAGAGCGCAGGGACAATGGTGCACTAGTACGGTCTTTTTTTGGAAGAGGACCCATGGACCCTTAATTCAACCCCGGTGCGGCGGAAGTGAGGGGCTGCCCTGGTCACATCAAGTAATGCACCACAGCCGGGGGCAGGCTCTCGGCCCGGGGTAAAGCTTTTTGTAGCGGCTTTCGTGTTTCGTTTCCCCATTTTGCAGACTGGCAGTTTGGCCTGAGGGCCATATGGTACCTTTTCAATGTGTCTGTCGTCCTCCTCGGGCAAGCGGCGCCCCCAGCGCCTCTCCCTCCCCGGCGCCTTGAGACAATGGCCCGGTTCCGCAGGGCTGCCGTTCCAGGGCCAGCCGGGCGCCGGGATCCCAGCGCAGAGCGCACGTGCGTTTGTTATGGTTCCTGAGCCCCCACCCCCGCCGCAGGCCTCAGTTTCCCGGTCCGTAAACCTAGCGGCCACAACGCGCAAGAACCCGGGGTGCGCTGGGAGTCCCGCACCTTACCCACGGCGCGGTGCGGGAAGCGGGGCTCCCGGGGACCGAGCGCACGTGGGTTTGTTGTGGGTCCTCAGACTCGCGGAAACCAGGGGGGAAGCCAGGGCGGTCCCGGGCGGGGAGGAATACACAGATGCCCCGACCTCTCGGCGGCCAGCCCGCCGGCGAGACTGCCGAGGCGGCGCCGGGCACCGGCTCCGCGCGCCCCGCCGCCCCGCGCCCCTCCCGCGCGCCTCCGCCCGGGCCCCGGGCCGCGCCGCCGCCCTGCGCGCCCCTACTCACTCGCTGCGCGCTCGGCCGCCGGGGCTGCGGCCGCTCCGCCCGCTCCGCGCCCTCGCCGGCCCGCAGCCGCTCCCTTTGTTAGCGCCGGGCAGTGCCCCAGCTGTCCTCCCCGGGCCGGCCCGGCCCCGCACTCCCCTCCCCCAGGTGCCGCCCGTCGCCGCGCGCTGCGGCCGCAGGGTAGCCCGGCAGCTGGAAGCCCGGCGCCAGGTCCCCGCAGGAGGGTCTGCTGGGGAGGAGTGGAGGGGTGGAGGGAACGGCGAAGGAAGGAAGAAGAGCGCGGCGGAGGGGCGGGGGAAGCGACGGTCTCCGTTATGCAAATAGTCGGGCCGACTGGGTGGGTCCCCGGGCACACGCGCCCCAGACACCCTGGCCTGGCCCTCCAGGGGTCGCTTGTGGGCGGGCCTCCGAACGTGGGGTGCCAGGTTTAGGGCACCTCGTTATGCTGGGTCCCTGCTTTCCCCCCGCCACCCCCGAGGAAGGCGGAAGGAGGAACAAGGGGAGGGGCGACGCGGCGGCCCAGGATCCCCAAATGCCGGCTCCCCTCACTACCCACCAGGTCCCCGAGGGTTGAATCCAACACCTCAGGCTTTTCATCCTTACAAACGGGAACTGTAAATCCTGGCTCTGCTACCGACTGGCTGTGTGACTCTGAGCAAGTCACTTAACCTCGCTGAACTCTTCGTATGTAGTATATAAAACCGCAAAATCTCTTTTACGGGGTTTGACAACATCGGGCGTAGCACGTCCTAGGTGTTCTCAAACATTGCGGGCAAAAGAGGAGTGTGGGCCCCAAGCTGTCTGCGGGCTGGCGGGGACTGGAGGCCTCAGGTACGATGTTGAAGGGAGCAAGGTTCCTTCCTTTCCCTGGGGCCGAACTGGGGCTGCCGGGGGGAAGCGCGCACCGCCTGTTGAGCAGGCTGTATACTGACCGTCCCCGGTGCCCCGGGGGGCGCTGAGACAGAAAACGGCCCACAGGAGGGCCAGAAGCAGCCTTGAGCCACCACTGCAGTCCCTGGAGAGAAGATGTGGCAATAATCATCGCCCAACTGTGTTTTGAGCACCCACCAGGCACGAGGCTGTGTACTTGGAGGGAAAAGGGGAGTGAAGTCATCTGGGCCCTCTGGGAACAGGCAGTGGGGGGAACACACCCAGTGCGTGAAGCCCTGACACAGAACTCTCTCCAAATTGAGGTGTTGACTCCCCACCACCAACTCAACTTGGGAAAGGCGAGGTCACATCCTCCTGTCATCCCTTAACATAGTTATCTTCTTCCAGATACTGCTTCCTCCCTTCCCTCTTGCCAGGGAGCGGGCTGGACGGCTGAGGAGGAAGCATTACTGCTGGGTACCCAGAGCTCCAGTTCCAGAAGCTGCCACACAGAGTGACTCCAGATCTCTATGACCAACTAGCCCAGTATTGGTTTGAGTTCCTCAGCCTCTCTGAGCCTCTTTTTTTTTTTTTTAATGTTTATTTTTGAGGAGCGGGGTAGGGACAGAGAGAGAGACGGGAACAGAGGGTTCAAAGCAGGCTCCCCACTGTAAGTGCAGAGCCCCATGCTCAGCCGGAAACCAGGGACAGTGAGATCACCACCTGAGCCAAAGTCCAATGCTTAACCGACTGAGCCACCCAGGCGCCCCGCTCTGAGCCTCTTTTGAACCTCTTTCCTCTTCTGTATTGAGCAGATATTAATGACACTGTTGTTTTCAGGATTGTGTGACATGACCTCTACAAAGCATTTAGCTTAGTATCTGGCATTGGGAAGGTGCTCATAACAGTAACAGTAACATGAGTGGGTGAATGGAAGTACAAACTCATGAGACTATTTCTGGGAGGATGCCGTATTGGAGATTTCAGACTTTATTCTGAGAAAATTGGAAGCTCTTATGCAGGGGCATGGCATGCATCCTTGTGTTTGACATTGATTTTTCTGCCAGCTTCCTGGAAAGTGGATGGCAGGAGCAGAGACTGGGAGCACGGAGCACAGAGCCCAGCTTGCAAGCTGCCATCAGTGGAGATATAATAGGAGCTGGGGCGGTGACAGCAGAAAGGAAAAAAGGACATGCAAGTAATATCTACTATTCAGGGAGCAAAAGCAATTTGCCTGTTGTATTGCCTCTCATTTTCATAACATATGTGGTGGCCTTACCCCATCATATGAATAAGAACGTTGAAGTCACCAAGGAAAATGGAAGAGCTAGAATTTGAACCCTCGTCCATATTAATGGAAAGCCTTAGTCATGTCCTTCCTCAGTATCACTTTTATGTCAACCCTGCTTAAGTACCAAGAACAAGGGGATGCCTGGCTGGCTCAGTCAGAAGAGCATGCGACTTCTGATCTAGAGGTGGTGAGTTCGAGCCCCATGAGTATAGAGTATAGAGATTACTAAAAAATAAATAAATAAATAAACTTTAAGAAAAGAACAAAGAACAAGAAAGAGGAGAGGCTTTTCTAGCAGGTTCTCCAGCCTCACTCCACAGAACCCTTTACAAGAACTCCAGCCAGATTATGGAGAAAACAAAGGAAGAGGCTTATTATGTATTCTTGGCTTACAGGATCAAGGTGACCACAGATGACACGAAAAGCCCAAGGAGTTTCTTTTATTTTTTTTTAACTTTATTTATTTATTTTGAGAGAAAAAGAGAGCACGAGCAGGGGAGGGGCAGAGAGAAAGGGAAAGAGAGAATCCCAAGCAGGCTCTGAGCTGTCATCACAGAGCTGGACACGGGGCTCCATCTCATGAACGGTGAGATCATGACCTGAGCTGAAATCAAGAGTCGAACGCTTGACTGAGCCACCCAGGCTCCCCCAAGAAGTTTCTGGGGTGATGAGGTAGATGAGTGGACAGGTAGGGAAGATGCCCCTGGAAGATGTCTAGGGTGGGTCCCTTTGGGGGGGCCACTCCCTCAAGGTTGCAGTTGGGGCCTTCTGACCTATAGATGAGAGGCAGGAGCGTGATGGACCTATCCTCCCCAGCCTGTCTATGAGGCTTCCCCATGCATTGTCTCTAGGGCCTCTGACTTGACAGGTTATTTTTCTTAGAAGTATAAATACCTATTTTCCCTCTGGACAGTACCTCAGCTCCCCACTCCCATGACCTCAGTCTTTGCCCGTGAATAATATTTTAGGTAATGCCTTTCTTGGTCATCATTTTAGGCAGTTTACTGACTAGTACAAACAATGCCCTGCTTTATAACGTTCATTACAGTAAGCCACTCACAGACAAGATTTTTCTAGCACTCTTAAATTGGAGATGGTGGTGTTGCACAGTCTTGTAAGGAATAAGGAAAGCACAGGCAGCTGAAAATAACTTCCCAAACTCTTCTGCCTCATCTCTTTCTAGATGCTCCTCTAGAACCTTCAATGACATCCACAGTTCTCTGCACCCTTTCAGCACCCATGGCCCAATATAAGGGTAGTCTGAAGGCTAAAGCAATTGCTTTGTGGTCTGCCTGCGCCCCCTACCTTGGACTTCAGTGCTCTCAGCTTCAAGGATAAAGATACCTATGCTCAGCGAAGTCTATGGAACCCAAGTCGGAGAACAGAAATAGAGTAACAGCATGTCTGGGAGAACAACACCAGGGGCAGAGGACGGACACTAGAGACGGGCCCCTTGGGAGGACCACGGCCACAAGACAGGGGAATGGCTGGCCCGATTGTGCCTCATATAGCAGGCACGCCCTCGCGGCCTCAAGACTTAAGCGTTCAATATGGGCACTGTGGGAGCAGGTGTGGGCAGGGAAATGGACATGTCATGTGGGCACAGGTTTCATCGGACTCCACTTCACCCAATCAACTTCAGCCTCCAGCCTTGTCCCAGGAGCTACGGGGAGAAACCAAGTCCCAATTCTCAAATCACTTATGTTTTAGCAAAATATCTTTTGATCTGTAATAATAATACTAATTGCCATGTACTGAACATCTACTGGGTGCAAGGCAGCCTGTGTGCATGTTTTCAATCCTCACTTGAGGGGAGGGAGGGATCATTCTATAACCCGAGTGTACCTAAGTCATCTTAGGCTACTCCTCCTGTTGTTGCCTGAGGCCAATCTTAGCATGAAATTAACGTATAGGAGGCAAGGGGATGGCTATAAATCTCACTCTAAGAACAATAAAAATTGAGAGACGTATTTCCTGCAGGTTTCTTAAGGAGACAAAGTGGTGTCATAACAAACATCAAGATGCAAGACTTCCTAGATATCTGCTTACAACATCCCTTTTTCAGAAGTTCCACTCATGACGTAACCTTCACACATTTCTACAGAGGCCTCCTCAGCATCCCTCTCCCTCCCATGATGCTCCTCCAGCTCCCCCCGCCCCCACCCCACCTCCCAGGTTCTTTCTTCTAGAGGTCTCCCTTACTTTTAACTAGCCTCTCTCAGTGACCCCAAAAGATGTGAGAAAAAGAGTAGGAAGCTGCAAAAAAAAAAAAAAGACAATGCACATGAATATAGAGCCTTACATTTACAAATGGCTTGCATGTAGGTTATCCCACCTGAGCCCTTTTCAGACTCAGAATAACCTGTGAGGTAGGTAAGGCTCTTTATCCCCTCCCCCATTTACAGATGAGAAAACTGAGGCTCACAGGTAGGGTGAGTTGCTTAAAGTCCGCTAGCAAGTGTTGAGCCATGCCTTGAAACCTAGGCCTCTTCCCTTCATGCTGCATCTGGCCCAGGGCTACAAACGCCTGGACAAGTCCATCAAACTCTCAGTAACACTTCCTCAGCTGCAGCTGCCAAAACTGTTGTCCTGGTGCCCCGGGGCAAGACCCAAGCCATGCCCAGGAGACCAGGAGTGACCAGCAATGGAAGAAGTGCAGGGGCGAGGCAACTCAGAAATCAAAGATGCTTGTAATAAATTCCCTCAAAAAGATAGGAAATTGGCTTCTCTCAAGTGACTTCTATCAGACCCAAAGTGCAAGCTGCCTCCCTTGTATTTATTACTGAGGATGACCTTCAGAACAACCCGCAAGTAATGGTCAGGCTTTGTGCAAGAGCGTGGGTGGGGGTCAAGGAAACTTCTCTGAAATTAACAAATGTTTTGAGGTGGGAAAAGAAACTATCCCATGCCTGTTGGTGATTTCTCCCAAACCTGTCTCTGTATGGTCTCATGGTTTTTAAAAAAAGCTATTTTCAACTTTTTTTTTTTTTTAACTTTACAGATCAAATTTGCTTTAGGAAATTCAGAAAGGTCAGACAAGTACAAAGAAGCAAGGGGGAGGTATTGTCAGCCCATCAGCCACAGGCAGAATTAACCTTTTGGCCTATTTTCTTCCAGCTTTTTCCCCATGAATTTTTCTACAACTTTTCATAGTTGAGATCATAATATATAAAAATTATATCCAGCTTTTCTCCCCCATTTAGAGCATAACAAGCATTTCTTATATGTACGTAATAATAAATGTATTCATTCCCTTTAGCCCGTATTAGATGCAAGGCAGACATTCTTAGGCAAGTTGTTAGTGGTTTATTGCACCCTGTGTTGGCTGTATGAGAAACAGGTTAGGGGCTAAGAGTACTCGCTGACTCTGGAGTCAGGCTGCCTGGGTTTGAATCGTGACTCTGCCACCTCCTGGTTCCGTAACCTTGGGCAAGTTATACAACCTCTCCGACTCCATTTCCTTACATATAAAATGAGGATAGTAGTATACCTCACAGAGTAGTTCTAAAGATTAAACAAGTTAATTACATGAAAAGTACTTAGAATAATAAGTGGCACAGTGAACACTAAGTAGTAACTATTAGCAATATATGGGATAAATGATAGCATCATAAATTATTCAACAATTCTGTTGCAGCTGGACATTAAGATTGTTTTCAAGGGGCGCCTGGGTGGCTCAGTCAGTTAAGTGTCCGACGTCAGCTCAGGTCATGATCTCATGGTTCATGGGTTGGAGCTCGGCATAGGGCTCTGTGCTGACAGCTCGGAGCCTAGAGTCTGCTTCAGATTGTGTCTCCTTCTCTGTCCTTCCCATGCTCATGCTCTGTCTCTCTCTGTCTCAAAAATTAGTAAAACCTTAAAAAAATTTTTAAAGATGGTTTTCAATTTTTCCACTATTATAAATCGTCCTATAAACCATTTACTGCATGCATTAGGGGAGGAAAGGCAGATTGAAACTCTGCTGTAGAAAAATTTGAATGCCAAGATAAGGTACTAAGACATTCAGGAGAAATGACCCAGGAGAAAGACTCTCCTTGGAAGGAGGTATACAGTCAACTTGAAGAGCTGACATTTAATTCTGTGGCGAACACTTGTTGAGCTCTGTGTGCCAGGAAAGGGTCTCAGCTAGGTCAGGGAACACGGAGATGAACTGGGGACACCAAGACGCACAAGAGACAGGCCTGAATCTCAAGGAGCTTCAATCAGTTACAAAAATGTCACATCTGGTATGTCCAGGAGTGAATTTTCACCATGGCATATTTCTACAGTTCACTTATGTGGACAGGGATTACAAAACACCTGATTTCAAAGCACCAGTGCAGTAGGGAATATAGACTCCACCAGTCTTCCCTCACGCCCTCATTGAGAAGACTTGAGAAAGAATGCCTGTTTCACAGAAGAGTTGTGACATTAGAGATGGCGCTCATAAACCTCTTAGTATAGTGTCTGGTACACTGCTCAAAAAAAATAATAGCTGATAGCCACTGAGGACTTGCCGCGTACCAGGTACTACATCTAGTACTTTTCAAACATTCTGTCCTGGATCCCTTGTGGCAGCCCTCTTAGGCAGATACTATCAATTTTATTGGTCGTATTCTACAGTTGAGGAAACAAAGAGGTAGGTGATTTAACCAGGGTCACACAAGGCGTAAGTGGTGAAGATGGATTCTTAACCAAGGCATTTGATTAATTACAGCAAGTGAATGGCCAGTGTTGAGTTTTGGTGATTTAGACATTCCAAGGACCATGCCATTGCTTATTCTGCTTCACCCACATGTATTTTACACAAGTCTCCTCAAAGAGAGCTGACATTTCTACCCAACACAGCGCGCACCAATCTATGGGTTAGCAGGCCTGAATTCTACCCCCAATGTTCACAGTCCCGAATACAGAAATCAGACAAGGCTCATCCCCTTTACTACTTTATGAAGTGAGGACATTTGGACTAAATAAGTTGTTACCTGGCCTGGCTGACCTTTCAAGTCACATGCAGAAATCATTTACAATATAAATTCTCTTCTCCCCCCCACAATATTCACTGGTTCAGGGGTCAGACCTTGGGTATCTGTAGTTGTTAACGTGGTCCCCAGGCAGTGTTGACAATTAGCAGGATTTGCGGACAAGTAGACGAGATTCCGTCTAAGGCTCTTTCTAACTTGTCCCGAAGAGGTTCCTCCAAGGGGATAAAAAGCCACCAACCATACCTAAGTATGGTGGTGCTCCATGGCCAGGGGAGCCCTCTCTCCCAATAGTGCCCTGAGTGAGGGACCCTTTGCCAAGGGACTGTGAGCTTCAGACAGGGCTGCAGCCTCAGCCACATTCTCGCTATCATCACCAATAATTAACGGGCTGCCAACACCTGGACAATAACCTTTGGAAAAGGCCACATTTCCCATCACTGAGATAGTTCCTAAATTCAAATGTCTCCTGGAAAGCTGCATCAACTTTCCAGCCCCCCTTTGTATGGGGTACAACGCAAAAGCTTTTATACCATGAGAAACCTGGGGATACGGTTGCAGCATTACCCTGCCAGGAGTGGGTGTTTGGACTGGTGATTTGAATTCATCCCTAACCAGCTCTGCTAAGGTCTAAGTGTGTGGGCTTTTGAGGAAGTCCTGAGGAGGTTCAAGTGCAGGAAGTAGCCCCTGAACAATGTCACATTATCCATTACTGTCTTTCTTCAATGATATCCTCAACTGTCAAGTTCAATTAGCAAGTAGGTGATCTATAATGATAGTAACAGCCTGTACCTCTTAACCTAAATGGCTCAGAGCACCACAAAGTCATGACTTGAAGGCCTCAGAATGACTCCATCCAGGAGGCCGGGACACCAGGGTAGGCCACTTAGCTGGAAGATTTGTGTGGGTTTGTAAGGGTTTAGAGGAGGGAGAGTACAGACACTTGTATTGAGTATGTACCATTGTATTTAAAGTATTGTATCAAATTGACTTGGGGTCCTATCAAATGAGCTGTAATTCCAGGGAGCACGAGATACCATCTATCACATCTCTTTGGCCAGTTCCTCTGTGAGGTCTTTGTCAAACTCACAGGAAGGATGGATAGTAGGAAACTCATTTCCTTGCCCAAAATAGACGCAAAGTTCCCAAGTTCACATTCAGAGTCAACTATACAGGAGATATTTTTATTTGTAGAATCTAAGACTCGTGGTTTGGTTAAGAGGAAAGAAGCACAGTGCACCTGCTTGATTTTAATCTACTCCCTTTAAAATGAGTTCCTCACATAGAGGACTCCCAAGACGCTTTCCTATACACCTTTCATTTGAGGTCTAATTTACAGATAAATCAACTGAGGCTTAGAGAGTCAAATGGCCTGCCAAAAATGAGCCAGCTAATAAGTGGCAAGGTTTGGACTAGAGACTACATCTTCTGACTCTGTTATAGACGCTAATAAGGAGCCACAGAAAATATAGAGAGAACCAAAGACATAAAAAGCAGAAACTGCTATGGTCCAGCCTCTCATAACGAGACCCCTGAGAGGAATCAGGCCTTGCTTGTTATTTTCCAACTTTTCACAGTGGTCAGGGATCATTAGGCTGGGTTTTCAGCCTGTCTCTTCAAACGGCTAAGAAAAACATATAAAGTGATAAATGGAGGTGGTAGAGAATGGCCAGAAGCCTGGTGGAATGTTATTGTTTCTGCTGGGAAGAAGGAAGTCACTCATCTGAGATAGCTTTGTGTGACCATAGACCCCCTGACGATACATTTCCCTCACCTCAGCGTTTTTGGCACAGAGAGTAAGTTGGCATTACTGCTTCTGAGATCTCGAGAGCTAAAAGAAATAATATTTCCCAGTTATTGATTTGTGAGGTGAAATAGAACATGTTAAGATTAGGATCTGGATATTTCCATGATCCGAGAGATAATAATGACTTCCTCAAATCACAGGAACTGAGCTCTACCACAGTGAATCCTCACAATGACCCTGTGTGTGCATGTCATTAGTAGCATTTGGAAACGAGATAACTGAGGCTTAAGGAGTTTTAGTAATTGGCCAAAGGCCATATATCTTGTAACTGGCAGAGCTGGGGACTGAACCAACATGTACGTGACTTCAAAGCCTCTCTTCAACCACTGTGCACATCAGTTTTTCCTTGCAAGTGGAGTGATGTGAGCTTGGCCTGACTCATCTCTCCATTATCTCTGACTTGTTTATATTTTTTCATTTCTCTGAAATGTCCTCTTCCTCTCGCTCTGCCTGCATGAACACGACCCCTCCTCTAAGGTCTAATTCAAGCCTGACTTTCTGAAGGAAGCCTTGAGTCCAAAACCATCTCTTTCTTCTCTACAGTCTTGGAGACACTTGTAGAATTTCCCAGGACTGTATTTTTTTTCTGTGGTTGTTCATTAAATATATAACTCTATGAGGTTTTTTAAAAGTTTATTTATTTATTTTGAGAAAGAGAGCGGGAGAGGGACAGAGGGAGAGGGAGTGAGAATTCTAAGCAGGCCCCGCAGTATTAGCGCAAAGTTCAACACATGACTAGAACCATGAGATCATGACCTGAGCTAAAACCAAGAGTCGGACTTAACCGACTGAGCCACCCAGGCACCCCGAGACTTGTGGGTTTTTTTTTTAATTAATTTATTTATTTTGAGAGAGACAGAGACAGTGTGAGTAAGGGAGGGGCAGAGAGAGAAGGAGAGAGAGAATCCCAAGCAGGCTCTGCACTGTGAGCGCAGAGCCCAATGCAGGGCTGGGACTCATGAAACCTTGAGATCATGACCTGAGCTGAAACCGAGAGTCGGACTTAACCGACTGAGCCACCCAGGCACCCCAAGATTTGTATTTTTTATATGCTTTCAAATAAATATGCATTTGATATTTCATAGAAACACTGTTTTATATAAATAAATCCACTAATCAGGACAAATTTTCCTTTAACAGATTCAGAGGTGTGAATCGATTCAGTTCAGGACCTTCTTTCTAAGCCATTCCCCAAATTTGGACCCAGAATCACAGGGGTATGGAAGTGGGGGTCCCTCCTGGCTTTATCTATGGCCAGGAAACAGACTTGCTCCTCTTAGTTGAGATTTTCCTCTCTGATCCCCTCCAAGGTCTTTAATAAAATTCCAGAAAGGCCACGTCTCTGCAGTGTGCCTCTTCAGCAGGCTAGTGCCACAGCTCATTTTTAAATAACTAATGAGTCAGGAGCTAAATGTATGGTAGTGGTACTTCAGCAGGCTTTGGGACCAAGCAGAATGGAGTATGATCCCTACATTGCTTTTTACTAGCCAGGTGGCTTCAAGAAAGCCCCTTAACCCCTCTGAGCCTATGAAGTAGGGGCACTATAGCATTTGAAAGATCACAGTACAGATCAGCAGTAATGCTATTATGTACATCAAATAGGTACTCACGTTATGGTAGCTATTACGACTATTAGACATGACCCCAATCAAAAGGAGGTAAACTAACTTCCCTAGGGTCAATTCAGAAAAAAAAAACAAACAGACATAAAACGCTTTTGGTCTTACCTAAAATGCCTCCTTCTTCTCTTCCTTCTTTGCTCTTCTTCTAATCCCATTAAAAATTAAACATTGTTAGTGAAATTATCTACTGTTTGTGTCCCTCCAAAATTCATATGTTGAAACCCTAATGCCCGAGGTGATGGTATGTGGAGGTGGGCCTTTGGGAGGTGATTGGGTTGTGAGGCCAAAGCTCTCATGAATGGGATTTGTGTCCTTACAAAAGCTCCCTGAGAAAGCTCCCGTGCCCCTTCTGCCTCACGAGGACACAGTTAAAAAGATGACCATCTGTCAGCCAGGAAGCTGGCCCTTGCTAGATACCGAATCTGCTGGTGCCTTAATTGTGGACTTCTCAGCCTTCAGAACAGTGGCAAATAAATTTCTGTTCTTTATAAGTCCACCCAGCCTATGGTATTTTAGTTATAGTGACCTGAACAGATTAAGACATCCACTTTATGAAATAAACTTGCGTCCATGAGAAAATTCGCATTGCTCTTTTGCTTCCGAAAGAGTCCTGCTCATACCTGGCATATCGAAGAAGAGCGACATGGAGACAACTTTCTCACATTTAACCCTTCAGCCTTGGACTGAATCAGAAGGCTAGAGGCAACAGTAAGGTCTTGTACTAGTGCTTGCTCATCACCATGTGAGAAAACCAACCCTAAGGTATTACCTTGAGATTTTACCACATTCACGGAGTGTCAAAGGTTATCTCATTTCCCTCATGAGGAAACACAGTGGTAGAGAAACCTCCCCTGTGGTGCAGAGTGACAGCACCCAAAGCAAAATCTGGTCTCTCAGTGCTCGGATTTCTTTCACCCTTCCAACCATCAGTGTAAAAGCATTACTAAGTACTCCTAGCACACTCAATCTTAGGGGTGCAAGGCAGGGAGGCTAGGGCCCCAGCCCTGCAGGAGTTCACAGGATGGAGAAGCCATGCACCACAGGAGGCACAGCCATTGGGAACAGCTCAAGATGTTCATGACCCAGAGCTAAGTGAGGCACCCAGGCCTGTGCAAGTCCCACGGTGCAGGACGTATACTTGCTTCATTCACTGCCCCATCTACGGTCCCAAATAGTTCAAAAGAGGCATCGCATGTAACTGTTAATGCCGTTAATGGACTCTGGGGCCGAAGGGGCTGGGATTGAATCCCAGGTCACTCAAGGAATAGCTGAGCAATCTTGGGCAAGTGACCGAATCTCCCTGTGCCTCGACTTTTCCATAGTAAAGCATGGATAGTACTATAGAGAGGAAATGAGCTAATACTTTAAGAAGTGCCAGCATAGGGTAAATTCTCCAAGGACGTTAACTGTAATTATTATTTTTGGAGAAGGAATTAGTATTTGATGAGTGTGTGTGTGTGTGTGTATATATATATATGTATATACTGGATATGCCATCAAATGATATTTAATGAATGAATGATGGAACGAAATTGAATGAATGCAGTCGGAATCAGAGAAGGAAGGAATTTTTGCAGGCTGAAGTGCTCAGGGAAGATGTCCCAGCAGGGGCCAGACCTGAGCCAGGCATTTAAGAAAGATATCGGGAACATCTAGATGGCTCAGTCAGTTAAACGTCCGATTCTTGGTTTCAGCCCAAGTCACCATCTCATGGTTCATGGGTTAGTTAGATCCCCGAGTCGGGCTCTGTAGCTTGGGATTCTCTCTTCCCCTCTCTCTTTGCTCATCCCCCACTTGCACTGTCTCTGTCTCTCTCAAAATAAATAAATAAACATAAAAAAAAAGGAAAGTGAAGGAAAGTGTGGGATCTGCACAGAATGAAACAGGAAGAGAAGAAAAATGTTTACATTTTCAGAAGCTCTCTTAGACAAAGACTTAACATCTAAAGATGTTTATTGAAGTGTTATTTTTTCTGTAAAATATTGGAAAAAGCCCAAACAGCCAGTGAGACAACAAATACAATTTGATAAATCCATAAAATAGATTACTTGTAATCCGTTAAAATATTTTCAAAGAAGAATAACAAAAAAGCTCAGATTATAAGAGTCCAAAAGCACCACCACACATCATACACAGTATAATCTCAGCTGAGTAAAAATACCCATTTGCATATAAAAAGAAAGGAAATTATCAAAATGTTAGAAGGAAGGAATTTGGATACTTTTGTTTCTTTAAATCTTTCTTAGTTTTTCAAATTGTCTACAATGGGTATGCATTATTTTAATAATTGTGTTTGTCTTTAGTTATGGTAAAATATAAAATCTGCCATTTTAACTGTTAGGGTGGCCAGTGATGTGGGCAGCAAAGAATTGCACAAAGAGTAGAGTAACAAGCAGGACAAGAGTTTATTCTCTCTCCAAGGAAGGAGAGGGGCCAGACATCACCAGAGATATTGGCCCCCAGTCTCTGTTAGGCTGGGCCTCTTAAGTGGTTTGAAGGATGTGGGAGGGCTGTATCTGTGGCCATGGGGGAGGCTCTATGGGGAGGGGGTTGACTCTTGGCAGCATAGAGCAGGAGGTGACAAGTGTTGGTGAGGGGAGTTTGCCTGGTTCTCATCCAGGATGTGGGTTGTGGTCCAGCTAGAGAAAAATATGTTCTGTAGTTGTGGCTCATTTTCTGAGAATGAGTGGCACCATGACCTAAAAAAACAAAGAGTCAGGGCCAAGTACAGACACCTGTGAGTTTTGTCTGTAAGCTTGGCAGGGGAAGGGGCTTTGAATAGAACCCCCTTATTAACCATGTTTACGTGTCCAGTTTAATTAATAATATTACTTTTTGAGTCTTGTATTTTTCTCAGGTGAACGAGATGCCCAGGGCCAGGGCCTTGTTCACACTGCTGTCCTATTATGATGGTCCCACAGAGGCTGAGGAGAAGCATGGCCCCTGCCCGTGCCCGAACACCCCGACCGACCCCTTTGCCCTGGGAAGCACCATTATGATTTTGGAGCATGCCCCTGCCTGCTGACAGTTGGCACTTCTGCCCTCCAGTGTGGAGAATCATTCCTCCCTTAAGTCAGGGTGTTAACAGGCTTGTCATGTCTGGACAACGAGCGGCCTCCCCTGTCCCCAGGCCTCTTCATTTTGTCTCTGACACAGCTCCACACAAATGCAATGTTCAGCCCTTTCTTCCAATGCTCACGAACTGGGGGAGGGAAGAGGATTCCCTCAGCCTCCAGAATCCCAAAACAGTCCCTGGTGCCTCCTGGAAAGTATAAAAAGTGGGGATGTGGAGACTCTTCACCTACTTGTGAAGGCTTGGCCTCGTGCTGCAGCTTGCATGATGAATCACCGCAGAGTTAGAGAGAACACCTTGTGAAATAGAAGCCTCGCCAGAGGGAAGAGGTCCCTGGCCATAGGCCTGTGTGTCTGCAACGTGGCCACATTCAAGGAGAAAATGCCCATCCTGATGTTTCTCCTCAGCTTCCCTCTAATTCCACCATGTCTTGTATCTATTCTCTCCCTCTTCCATTTTCAGGAGTCTAATTCATTTACTCAGCAATCAGGATTTACCCCTTTCATATGGTTAGGGATGAGATACTGACACCGAAGATAATGGCAATAATCTGATTCACTGCCAAGCACAGGGCTGCAAAGTTTTATCTGCCCTATCCCATTTCACCCTTACAATAACTCCGCAAAGAAGGGACTGTTCCCCCGTCTTACAGATAGCAGACCTGAGGCTCAGGATGGAGCAGACATTTGCCCAGAAGAACTTCTGGGTAAAGATGGTAAAAGAACTCTAGATTAGAACATCTCTCTCTCCCCACCTTTAACACGATGAATAGCAAAAGTAAAAACAATAAAACAGCGAAAGACATTATCAGTAATTTCTACTAACAAGCACTTACCAGATCATGCTCTCCCACAGGTAACGGCTATACACTCTGGATCAAATACAATTCACAACAATCTGAAGGCACAAGAGACTAAACAGAAGCAAAACAGAATCTGGAGGGGAGTCAAATCTTGGAAGAATGAGAGGGAGGGAGTTACCTATGCTTGTAGTTTTCAGCCTGCAGACAGGCTGAAGTCAGCACCATGTGGGGTGCCTCAAACTTTAATTTCAAAAAATCCAGAGTCTTTTTGGCCTAAAGAACCAGAGGACAGAATATGCTGGAGAGCAAGGAGAAAGGGGAAATAGTGGAAAGGAATGGTCTGAAGAGAGAGAGCCCCAAATTCTGTGTGTAAACTCTGACCAGATCCTAAACCACTCAAGCATGAATCGGACTCAAAGTAACCAAGCCAAAGACAGGGGAAATGAGCTGAGTTCTGTGGCTTCCCAAAGGGCAGCTTTGCAGTTTGGATCTGCCTAAGTTCATCTGCTTCCTAAACCAAAAACCTCAACACTCTCAGAGTCTCAGAGGACTCTGACAGGACCTAGAATCTCCATAACGTGAAATTCATAATGCCTATGATATAATGCAAATTAGTCAACCCACAAAGAACCTGGGACTATAATTTTAGGCTTAAAAGAAATGACTATCAACCGACACCAACCCCAATATGATCCAGATGTTGGGATTAGAAAAGGATTGTCAAGCAGCTATTATAGTTCTGCTCAGTGAAGTCAAGGAAATTATACTTTCAATGGATGAAAGGCAGAGGAGAAAAAGAAACTGTGTCTTTTTTTTCCTTTTTTTTTCCTTTTTTCCCTGCAATTTATTTATTTATTTATTTTTTAAAATATTTATTTATTTATTTATTATTTATATTTTATTGTCAAGTTGGAAGAAACTGTGTCTTGAAAGAACCCATGGAAATTCTAGAACTGAAAAACACAATGTCTGAAATTATAAATTTCTGGATGAACTTAACAAAAAAAGTTAAAGAAGCTGAAGTGAGATCAATAGAAACTTTCTAATCTGAAGAACAGAAAGAAAAAACATGAGAAATATGAACAGTGTCAGAGACCTGTAGAATAATGTAAAAATGTCTGCATACATGTACTTTGAATTCTAAAAGTAGAAGAAAGAGAGAATGGGTCCAGAAAAACATATTTGAAGAAATAATGGCTTCAACATTTCCCAGTTTGTAGAAAGACATACATTTATAGATTCAAGAAGTTCAGTGAACCCCAAGCAGCATTTAGTGTAAATAAAGACACACATGGGCAAACCCTAGTCAAACTGCTGGAAACAAAAGTAAGGAGAAGCTTTTGAAAGCAGCCAGAGGGGGGGAAAAAGATACATCCCATAGAGGAAGAGTCGTATGAGTCATTGCTAAATTCTAATTAGAAATAATGGACAGCTGGGGCGCCTGGGTGGCTCAGTCAGTTAAGCGTCTGACTTCAGCTCAGGTCATGATCCTGCGGTTCATGGGTTCAAACCCGCATCGGGTTCTGTGCTGACAACTCAGAGCCTGGAGTCTGTTTCAGATTCTGTGTCTCCCTCTCTCTCTCTGCCCCTCCCTTGTTCGCACTCTGTCTATCTCTATCTCAAAAATAAATAAACATAAAAAAGAGAAATAATGGACAGCAGAAGACAGTAGAACATCTAGGGGAAGGGCAGAAGAAGCCCTTAGCAACCAAGAATTCTATGTTCCTTGAAATTATCCTTTCAAAAGGAAGGCAAAGTAAAGACATCTTTAAAAATCCACCAGCAGTAACAAGGAAAGAAGTTCAACTTCATGCCAGGAATGTTGAAAAGAAAAAACAAAGGAAGACAGGAACAAAGAATTCTGAGGCGATGTCAAAGCATCATAAATAATCTCATCATTCCTTCCCTAGACGCGGTATGGAGGAAACCAGGTGAAATGGCAAAATCCTGATAACATTCAGGAACTGGCCCACCCCTATTCCCATTTGGAATCATGATCATGACCATGACAGAGTGAAGAAGGGCACTAGGACTTGACAGTTTCCACATCATAGTGCTAGGTTGGGGGCGTGCCCACAGGAGTGGTATACACACCAGCTGGGTGGCATGGGTACTGAAACTGGACCTTTTTATGGTTCTCAGAAAAGCACAGGTGCACCCAGCCCTACCCACCCCTCCCCTATGTCCTAAAACTACAGAAAAGTAGACAGCAGACACCCTGCTGCAGCTGTCCAGCTACGGTTCTGATGGGACGGTAACTGAGTTTTAGGAAGGTTTTCAAGAAGAAGTCACCCATATTTCATATCAAGCTAAATAATCCATGTTAGTCATAGGCTAAATAAAAAAGAAATAGAACAGAAACTCTGAAAATATTCCATATAGAGAAAAAAAAAATCAATCCAGTCTGGAAGAAAACCTAGCCCAAACCAAGCAATAGAGGAAAGCTCTGTGAATTCATCACTCTTCAGACATATCTATTCTAATAAAGAATATGACTTTATGGGGTGCCTGGGTGGCTCAGTCAGTTGAGCATCCAACTCTTGATCTCGGCTCAGGTCATGATCTCTCTCTCTCAAGCAAATATTTTTAAAAAGAATATGATTTTAATAAAATAAGAAGACAAAGACAAAAGGATTAAATTACAAATGCTAAAGACAAAGTGTGAGGCAAAATCTTCATTCAGATCTAACAAATTACTTTGAAAAATAAACATGTAACATAAGAGATGGGCTGAACATCAAATTATTTAATGGATGGAAGACTTGATATAAGCATAATGAATAGTGAAGGAAAGGACATGAAATTGAAAGCAATTAAGGGATAGATGACGAAGACAATCTAACATGAAAATTATTGATGTCCTGGGAGTGAAGAGTTGCAATAACTAAGGGAAGAAACTGTAATACAGGAAAATATGATAGAAAAAATTCTCCAAAGTGTAAGAATTCAAACTTTTAATCAAAAAGATGTACCGTTTTCCAATAATATTGATAGAAAAAATATTTAGATGTATGCTTTTAACTTAAGTTGAAGGATTAAAAAAATAGAATTCTTTGGCTATCCAGGAAAAAAGTCCAATCATCTGTAAGGATGAAAAATCAGATTTTCCACTGCAATGTTCAGTGGAAGAAGACAGTAGAGTAATGTCTGCAAAGTTCCAAGGGAAAGAAAGAAGTGACCTCAAAATATTACATTCCATCAAAATGTCATTGAACTATACATGCAAAAGGCAAACATTCTCAAATATGCAAGAACTCGAGGACTATAGCATGCATGCATGAGGCCTTCTTGAAAACACAAGCTCAACTTGAGTTAAACCAGAATAAAACAAGTCAAAGATAAAAATGCTGGGCAAAAAACCTGGTGGTGAGCATCCAATCCATTTAAATATAAAAGCGAAGTTAAATAATAGAGAAGTGATGGCACAGAATGGAATAGAACAGAATGGTCATAACCTTTGCTAAGAATTAATACAGACCAGCAAAAACAGGTAGGAGGGGAGAAAGAGGCAGAGGGAGGTGCAACAGTGCTAGTCGCAGATCTTCTAACAGTCCATCAGTTGCTGGGATCTGAACTTAAGATATGATGGTTTTAAAAGTATAACTCCAACTTTTAATGGTTTTATCATGTTTTTCCCCCCTTAATCTTACCACAGGAGGCATGTACCAAGTAATAATTGCAAACATTTATAGATGTTTACCATATGCTTACTGCTCTAGACTCTTTATGGATTTATCTATTTAATCCCATCCATCACCACATAAAGGCTATTACCAGCCTCATTTTACCAAAGAGGAAATAAAACACAGAGAAGTTAACTAACCCACCCAAAGCTAACAAGTCAAGGAATCAGAATAGAAACCCCAATAATCTGGCTGTCAAGCCCATGTATTTACTCCTCAGTGAGCATGCGAAGTGACCAGGGTGAGACATTTCGATTCTGTTTGTCTAAATAAACTGTGCGCATCCAAGCATGGCACCTGCGTAGGTCAGTGCACGGCTTGTTGGGCCCAGGTGGGGGTCCTGCTCTAAAAGAGGCTTAGGGGAACCTGGGTGGCTCAATCAATAGAGCATGTGACTCTTGATCTTGGGGTTGGGTATAGAAATTACTTAAATATAAAATATGTTTTAAAAAATTAGAATTTTGGAAAAATTTTCCCACCAATGTACTTACCAGTTCTTTTATTTTTAAAGTTCTGTACCCAGTATGGGACTTGAACTTACAGCCCCAAGATTAAGAGTTGCATGCCCTACTGACTGAGCCAGCCAGGTGCCCCTGTGTTTACCAGCTCTTAAAGATTTTTCAGATGGAGCGGTAGCTATGGATTGAATTGTAGCTCCCCAAAATACATATTTAAGTCCCGATCCCCAGTATCTATAAATGTGACCTTATTTGAAAATAGGCTCTTTGTAAATATAATCAAATTTAAAAAACACCATACAGGGTGAGCCCTAACACCAATCACTGGTGTTCCTATAAGTAAAAAGAGATTTGTAAACATAAACACAAGCACACACAGGGGATGAGGCCATGTAAAGATGAGGTAGAGATTGGGGTCAAATCAAATCAAGCCAAGAAATGTCAAGGATTGCCAGCAATTACAAAGCTGGGAGATGGACAGGAAACAGATTCTCTCTTGGTGCCTCGAGAAAAATCCAACTCTGCCAACACCGTGACTTCAGACTTCTACCCCCCAGAAATATGAGAGAATAAGTTTCTTACACCAGCCCTAGGAAACTAATAGGATGATAACACCAAATGTGACTATTTGATACTGTGAGGCGTGGCACTGTTTGAAAGATGTGCATGACTCAGTGAACTGGTATTTCCAAAAACCTAATGTATAATGTCACAAAACCATGCATGTAAAAGAGTCATTCAAAGTGTAAAATCGACTGATACATTGCAGTATAGCAGAGTACAAAAAGTTCTCTGTAAGACTTCAGAATTCACTTTGCAGCTAACCTTTAAGAAACTATAAACTATCACTCATGCTTTGATGTAGTATCAAAGGAAACTGAATTGGCTGAAAAGGCTACTAAACCCCCCCTCCCTTTTCCAACTATTTATCAGTCTAAGGCTGGATTTTCTCCATATATTTCAACCAAAATAATATATTGCAACAGATTGAATGCAGAAGCAGATATGATAATCCGTCTGTCTTCTGTTAACCTAGTCATTAAAGAGATTTGCAAAAAGATGTAAAACAATGCAACTTTTCCCATGAAATTTTTTTTTTTTTTTGCTTTGGAAATGGAATTATTTTCATGAATGGAGTTGTTCATGCTAATATGTGATGAATCTATTATTATGTTAAATAACTATTTCAAAATTTCTCTTTTAATTTCTAATACAATAAACATCTTTAAATAGAGCTCATATATATAGAAGCTTTGGGGGGATCCTTAATGATTTTTAAGAATCCAAAAGGATCCAGAGACCCCAAATTTTACTAGGTTACAAGGTAAAAACAATAGGATTTGGCAAATGTTTGGTGGAGAGAGAGAGAGAGAGAGAGAGAGAGAGAGAGAGCAGTCTTGGTCCAGTCCCAGAACTGTCCTCACGGGGATTATGTCAAGAACAGACTTTCAAGGAGAGATGATGTTCCACTGGGAGAACAGGCTAGAAACCAGTCTATGAATCAGAAAAAGATTATGGGGGTTGGGGGGAGAAACTTTGCAGAAAAGAATGTCACAGAAAACATGCAAGTAGAAATTTCAAGAAGGGGGTCAATAGCAGCAAAAACTATGAAGATATTCAACGGGGTCATGACTGACCAGCTGGAAGCAATTCTAGATGAAGAGGAGAAGGCAAAGAGGCAGCTGCTCTTGTCTGCTCTTCAGTAACTAGCTGGATGTCAGGCAGAAGTGAGAAGAGTCATATTTAATGGTGGGTGAGAAGAAGGCCAGAGGAGAAGCAGAAATTCAAATTTCAGAAAAGGGAAGCATAAACAAGAGTACAGGATTCCCCCAAGAAGTCCAGAGGATAGGATTTTCTAGAGCTTGGGAGACAGTGGGGCATAGAAGGCAAGCCCTGAAGAGCTTTTGAACCAAACTATCTGATTCAAGTCTTACTGGCACCATTTGCTTAAGTGCTAGGGGCTGAGGATTTGTGTCCTCCCAAAAGTCATACCTGGAAACTCCAACCTCCTCCAGTCCCCAGAGTGATGATATTTGGGAATGAGACTTTGGGAGGTAATTAGGTCAGATCATGAGTAAGCCCTCTTGAATGGGATTAGTGCCTTTTTTTTTTTAAGTTTATTTATTTATTTTGAGAGAGGGACCATGAGCAGGGGAGGGCAGAGAGAGAGGGAGAGAGAGAGGATGCTAAGCAGGCTTTGCACTGCCAACCTGGAGCCCAATGCTGGGCTCAAATTAACGAATTGAGAGATCATGATGGAGCTGAAATCAAGAGTTGGAAGCTTAACTGACTGAGCCAGCCAGGGTCCCCCACCTTTTAAAAAAGAGACCAGGGAGTTTGCTTCTCTCTCTCTCTTCTCATCCCTGTCCCTCTCCACCATGTGAAGATACAATGAGAAGACAGTTGTCTGCAAACTAAGAAGAAAGTTCTCACCAGATACCAAATCTTCCAACACCCTCATCATGGACTTCCTAGCCTCGGAACTGAGAGAAATAAATATTGTTGTTTCAGCCACCCAGTCTATGGCATTTTGTTCTACCAGCAGGAGCTGAGACACTAAATAACAGATTGACAAGCTACTTAAGCTCTCTGTGACTTAATTTCCTCTTCTAGAAATATAGAGAGCAATAGTATACACCTTCAAGGGTTGTTTACAAAGTCATCATGAGTTAACATACAACAGGAATTTAAAATTCTGCCTGCCAAATGGAACATACTTAACCAATCGCTGTTACTGCTAAGATGGGAGGGAAGGGGAAATGATGGCATCCATAGTCTGTCAAAGTTGGCAGGTTAGAGAGACGGAGCAAAGATGGCTCCTGCCTGATATCCCTACTCTTTTCTGGCATACTTAGGAGATAGCAGGTGGTCTAGTCAGAGTTTAAGTTGGCATAATTCTAAAATATGATTCAATGGGACATAAACACAAATTTGTTTTCTTTTTCAACTACTGTCTTCAACCACACTCTCAAATCCTCCTTTCTGGTTTATAAAAAGGCATAAAGTTTTGAAACTTCAAATTCATCTCTCCAGGCTGGAGCTGGGATTCTGATGATGGACAACACTTCCAGCGAGGGGTGGCCAGGAGGGAGGGGGGAGGAGCAAATGTCGGGCTCCCTAACCCGGCCTTGTCGTACCCCTCTCTGTGGCGGCAGCTGCCTCTCTGGCTAACACTGGCTGGCCCACTTGTCCTCTGTGTGGCAGGTGTCCAAGGGCTGAGTCAGCCGTAGGCTCAGGTGAGGGACCCCACGTGGGAGCTTGCTCCACTCCTTCACCCCCCACACTGCTCACACCCAGCAACCTGCCCCAACCTGGCCCTAGCACACAGCAAGGTATGTCCACTTCACCTTCACCATCACAGCAGGATACTCTGCTGTTTGCCTTGGACAATCCCCCCATCTCCCCACCTCCCTCCCTTCTCCTCAGGCTTGGGCAAGTGTGTAGGGGATTGTGGTGATTGTCTAGGGCAGCGGGCCAGTTCTGTCTCCTCTTGACTAGCCCCAGGGAGGTGTCTATACCTACCCTGGTGGCTCTCTTTACAAGGGTCGAGCGCTCTTGTCTGCCCTTTGCAGATGTGAGTCCCGGAGCCCGGAGCAACAGGGCAGCCCCCCTTGGCCTGGCGGGAAGTGGGAGAGGTGATGGCTGAGCTCAGAGCTGCACTAGATGAACCTAGAGAGGCAAACTGGGCCAGACCTCAAGGCACTGCTAAACTCAAGTGATCCTGAGGCTGACGTTGATGGAAAGCCTTTGAAGAGTTTTATGCAAGGGACTAGCATGATCAGATCTAGGTTTCAGAGCAATCAGTTTGGTGGGAGGGCAGAAATTAGGAGCCCACAGAAGGCTTGGGGAGAGAGATGGCAAGAACGTGCACCTGGAGTGGTAGTAAATGAACCACTCAGCCCTTGAAGAGTAGACATGAAACCGAAGACCTTGGGAGTCAGGGCAAGGCTGGCAGGTCTGTATCACTGCTGTGCCCTGCCCACCAGTTAGAACACCCCTTCCTCAAGGAAGGGCACTAACGCCAACAGTGGGCTCACCCAGTCAGGGACCTTCCTCTGTCTGTGTCACACAGCTAGGCCTACCCCTCATTCCCTGACCCAACATCACAGCTTGGGTTTTCTAGTAGACACTATAATGGAGTTTGAGGGTACACTATGTTTATTAGGGATCAACACCTATAAAAAGAAGACTGAGGAGTTAGGACCCGGCCCAGAACAAGGTGAACCCTGATGAAAAAGCTCCAAGAACCTGGTGGGTGGCTCTGCAGTGAGGACGTCTGTCATGCCTCCAATGGGGCACAGAGGTCCAGGGCTCTGTACCTGCCCTTCACCCAGTCACTAGTCACAGGCTGCCCAGGAAGGGTGTGACCACACAGGAGGCCACTGTGTAGCTGAGGCAGAGTCTGACAGGGCTTCCCACTGGTGCCGGCCTGCTGCCAGTTCCTGGAGCTGGTCAGCAAGGCTTCCCATGGAGGGAGTCTAGACAGCGAATCCTTGCGATGGCCACCCCGAAGTCCCCTCCGGCTCTGAGGCTTGCTTACCTCTCCCACCTCTACAGAATCTGATGGCCCAGGAAGTTTGCCAGTAAGGCTTTGGAGAAGGAAGCGGGAAGAACTTTGTAAATGCTCTTTATCTGCAATTGTAGCCCCAAGCACCCATAATTAGAAAGGCAAATTTACTTCTGAAGAAATCGCATAGCAATTCCCCAGGAAGAGACATTTGGGGGATTTTTTCTGCTGTGCCAAATCCTATCTGACTCCCACCCCCACTTGAAATAATCTAAAATCAGGAGTGCTGACCATCTAGAAGATGGGGGCTTCTTAAGCCTTGCCCATGCCCTTGATCATCGGGATTTGGGGCTAACACTGACCAGCTGTGTGTGCCCTTGCCCAGGAAAATGTGAATTAGACTAGAGGTAGGGTTTGAGGAATAATTTGTATAATTACCTGCAAGTCTCTTTGAGGGTCATTTTAAGAATCCAGAGACTGGCACATTGCCAAGTACCCCAAAAATGTTTGTGGAAGGAAACTTCTCATGAATCTGATCCTATCACGAAATGCATCTGGGATGAGCACAGCTCTCGGTTAACCACCCTGCCCTCACTCATTAAATTCCTGTTACATGAGAAAGCAGATTTTATTTTTATGAAGATGGATAGGCAGGCAGTTGGTGACTAAGAGAGGGAGAGAGAAGAGCGGAGGCATTTCCAGAAAGATAGCTTCCGATCCCTGTATATGACAGAAAGGCTTGCGTAAAAGCTCTCAGGCTCTTGTTTAACTGCTGATAACCCTGAGTTAGTTACTTATCATTTGTAAGTGTGCAAGCCGAGCATATTCTTAAACATAAATTACAAGGCGCTCTATAAGAATTGAGATAATAGGTCAAGTGCTTAGCCAGCCTAACACTTGAGGTGAGGTGACTAGAGTTGTTTGTCGGAACAGAGGGTTGTATTTCACCACCAAGGAAGAATGGCAGAAGAGAAGAGGCAATGAAATCTGGAGCAGAGAGGTCTTTTCCTCAGGCAGAAAAAAAAAAAAAGGTACATGGTTACCAGTCATTTATTTGTGCAGTTATTCATTCAAGATATTCACTGAGTGCCTCCTGTGTGCCCGGACTGATTCTAGGTGCTTGGGATTCATTTGTGAACAAGACAGGCAAAGATTCTTGCCCTCACGGAGCTTAAGTTCTAGAGGAGAAAGCAGGCAATAAAAACATACAGTAATGAGGAGATGATGGCTGCTACAGAGGGAAAAAAACTTCAAAAGGAGAGCATGAAGGGAAATCAGGACTGAAGGGGTGAAGTGGAACAGAAGGAAGGAGGCACAGACTGTGAAGGTAAATAGAATGGCAAGGTAGGTGGGGTGCTTGAGGAAGGGAGCCAGAGAAGAATCTTATAGGTGAGAACCACTGGAAGTTGTGGGGATAGCAGTCCCGAAGCTACAGCAGAGCATGGAGGCAGGAACCTTCCAGAGCAGACTTTCTGGGGACAGCAGGGAGGCCAGGGTGCCAGGCCACTGAGCAAGGGGCAGAGAGCACAAAGGGATCACTTTGAAGGATGACAGGCAGATTGCACTGGCTTTGTAGTTGTTCTCAGGACTTAGCTTTTGCTCTGAGTGATATGGGAGTCTTTGCAGGATTCTGAACAGAGGAGTGACAGGTATCTGACTTTAAAGAGGTTATACTGGCTGTGATGGGAGACCCACAAGAGGGATTTCTACCAAGTTCTATAATTGTTGATGTAAAGGAATCTGTTCCCAGATAGATTCCTTAGCTTATGTGGGACAAGTCCCAGCAGGTAGTGGCTGGGATTGCTCAAAGCAAATGCTTTCTTAGGTTAGAGAAACACAAAAGGATGTAGATCCAGACTTTTCAGGCTTACTTTAATGCATAAAACTATTCATCTGCAGCAAAGAAAGGAAGAAATGTTTAAAACGCAGATAAAAAAAAGAAAGACCGAGAGACAAACTTTGTCCTTTATTTTTACCTAATTAAGATTTTAAATAGGTCTTACCTGCATAGAATACTTCAAGGTTACAAAGGATGGAATTGTGTCTTTTCCTTTATTTGTTGCCTGTCCAATGCTTCCCTTCCATGCTGTGTAGCCTCCTAGGGCCATATACAAGAGTAAATGTGTACCTTATTGTTAGTGACTGAATTGTGTCATCCCCTCCCCCAAGTCCATAGGTCAAAGTCCCAAGCCCCAGTACCTCAGAACATGATTGCATTCGGAGATAGGCTCTTTAAGAGGTAATTAGGTTAAATGAGGTCATTAGAGTGGCCCTAATCCACTATAACTGGTGTCGTTATAAGAACAGAAGATTAGGAAGATGGCCATCAGCAAACCAAGGAGAGAGGCCTCAGAAGAAACCAACCCTGTGGCATCCTGATTTCAAACTTTCAGCCCCCAGAACTGTGAGAAATAAATCTCTATTGTTTAAGGTATTCTTTAGTACTTTGTAACCATAGTCCTAGCAAACCGATACACTTCTGTATATCTTGGGGAGGAATCCAGGAGGGTTTCAAAGTGGAGGTGATACTTGAGGTACTTACGGAACTCGGCCAAGTCAGAAGCCATTCTCGGCAGATAAAAAGACCTAAAATTTAAAACACTGCCTACTGAAGACATGAAGAAACACTTCTC